>BFEA01000418.1:1209797-1237934 GCA_003427395.1 Chara braunii | reverse complement strand
AAAGCACGAATTAACCCACCTTACGTCATGTTGTTGCGCTCGATTGCACAGCCCAAGCCTCAGCGTCCAACCTTTTGGATGCAGAGCCCTTCCCAATGGACAGCCCTATCCCCAGCACGACCAAAAGCTTGGGAACAACAATCTCTTTCTGTGCGCGTGTGTATGCGTGCGTGCGTGCGTGCGTGCGTGCGTGCGTCACAGAGAGAGAAAGAGAGGATGGTGCGTCTCTGTGTGCGTGTGCTTGTGTGTGTATTGTCATATTCGCTCTACACTCAAAAGCAAGCATGACTGTGCCAGACTGTTTCGTCGGACTTTCACCGACTCGTCAGGAGGTTGATCCCCAACAGTCTGTGCGTGAGTATCTGCGCGTGCGTGTCTGGGCAGAGAGCGCAGAGTCCAGTCCACAACGTCTTGCAGTAGCTTAGAGGGTCGAGAGGCCGGGGCTGTGCGAACGCTAAAGTTGGTACTCCCACAAAAAAAAAAAAAAAAAAAAAAAAAGTTCGTTACTATATGTTCCACGTGGTACAGTTCGAGCGCTGGCCCTGTAGGCACCAGACTAATTTCCTGCCTGTGACAAGCCGACGATCGGGGCCCCCGATATTTAACTATCCGCTAATTTCCTGCCTGTGACAAGCACACTATGGGGACCCTCCGATGGATTGCTGCGCGACCATTTAGGCTGGCACCAGCCTAAATTTCCTGCCTGTGACAAGCAGACGATCAGGGCCCTCCGATATTTAACTATCCTCGTTAACCGGCCCCCCATTTTTCACCTCAATTTATAAGAAAACCGTAAGGTCATTTTAAGCAAACTTCATACGGATGTATAGAGTGCACTTCTTATTAACATATTATAAAAACAAAACAAAAAAACAAAAATTAAAAACATATAAAACAGCAAGCCAAAAGTGCATTTTCATGAAATTTTGGCCACAAAACTGCCATGAAATTTTCACAATTTTCACCACTCTTCACAACACAAATTCTAATACTCCAAATGACATCAAATTTGACACACAGAAAGCTTGTCCAAATAAAAAAAAAAAACAGGCAAAAAAAAAAATCCAAAAAAACACAAAAAAACCCTAAATTCAGGATCATTCAGGATCATTCATCGTTACCTAGGGCCGAAAAGTGGGGGTCCCTGTTAACCGCTTATGACGGGTCAGAGCGCGCTCGGAGTGAGGGGCCGGGTGCTAACGCTACACGAGTTCGGACAGAGTGAGGGGCCAGGCGCTAACGCTACGCGAGTTGCGCTATTCAGGTGGCGGTTCCACGCCGCGCCTCGGTCGGCCGGCCCCGTGTCTGGAAATGACACGGGTCCAACGGTCGTCGGCACGAGGTGAACTCACCATCACTAGGGTTGCAAGGAGTTAAGTCAACAATTTCGAGGCTCCCCCCCCGGCCACTTCTGTGGCCTAGGTTGAGAAGGGTAAGGAGCTCATCTAACATCAGACGACATACTCTTCCAGTTGGAAACCCGGAAGGGGTTGTCGGTTGCTGCAACCATACTCGCTCGCTCACATTAAGACCAAGCTCCGTGAGGACTGTCGAGATCGCTTACGAACACATTATTGGGAGAGTTTGGTGGCAAAAGCGCCTATCGAGGTGTTAGTGGGAACGCCAGAGGTGGTGTCGTAACCCTCCATCACCGCGGGAGCTGCCTTCAACCAGATTCCGAATAGGAAGAAGGTTCACTATACGAGAGAGGCTTCGATGGGTTCGTGGTTTCACGGCTGCAGACTACTCCCTTGCTGCCCAAGGGGTGAGGGACTCTTCGTGTGATTTCGACATTAAGTATAATAAACAAAAGAGTTGAGGATCGCGATTGACGTCAGCCTGATGAAGACGGGTTGACTCAACGTCCTCTTACTAGTTAATCTTCAGTTGTATCATGCACCCGCCCAAGAGGAGAGGATTACCATACGCCCTAACGGTCATCATCCACGATGGTAAATTTTCTTCAATAACGTTAGCCAAAGGGGGGGGAAAGGGTGCCTTATTTATTCCCAATGTGATTGAAGTTTCTGATTTAGGGAAGTTGGAGTATTAGTTTTAGGTGATTAATGTTCTCAATTTGTTGCGTGTTTTTTGTGTACTTTTTTGTTTGGGAGCGTTTTTTTTTTGTTGGATCAAAGGGAAGGATGGCGGGACCAGGAGCAGGATCCTCCTCTCCCGATCCCCACCCCCCCTTGATACCTCCACCAAGACATCCTAGCCCTCACCCTCTAACAAAGGAAGACAAAATCCGCATAAGGAAAACAATGTCGAAATGCTATACAGACGGAATTCTACCAATGGACTTGGTTCCAAATCAGGTAGAAACAGGCGAAAACTTTATCAAAGTTACAATCAATCCTGAAATGTATAAGGTACAAGTCTAATGGCTTAGGGAACATGCAGTGACTGTACTATTTGGCGATGATTCAACCTCCCTACCATTGGGGATAAAGCACAAACTAGTGAGAATCTATGAGGATGGATGAGCGACAGCAAGGTAGATCAATATTCCTCCTCGAAGGGGGTTGTTTCATAATAAAGCCAAAAATCTGGTCACTTATGTTTCATCCACTCGTGAAACTGTCTCCTGGATGTTGACCAAGGGGCACGTGGAAATTGAACTCGATAAGAAAAAATACACTCTACGTTTCAGACCCTAGATGACAAAAAAACAACTTTCGGAATGGAGGGAGGCCATGCGCCTTCCCTATTTCTGGATTCGGTGTCTTCAGGTCCCGATCATGGCGATGGACCTTTTTGAGATGTCAGTTAAACTTGCCTTCGGGTCAATCATGAAATCTCATCCACCATTTGCTACCCCAGGTTCCCCTAAGTTGAAGGACCTCAGGTTTGATCTTGAACCTTCAGCGAAAACGCGGTTAAAAGAATCACTTCAAATAGACCTTTTGGAAGATGGAATCGTGAAGGTAGATGTCGTCTGCGCCAGCACGTCCTGGTGTGAAGTATGTTGAAGATTCTACCACATTGTCACCAATGGAACATCCCTAAAGAGACAAAATCATAAGTTTTCTGGAGGAAAGAAAGACAAAGTGGAGAGCAAAAAGGAGGGAGGAAGAGAAGGTGTAGAAAAGATAGGTGATAATGAAAAGGGGAATGAAAATGAAAAGGACAAGGAGAGGGAAAGGGAGAAGGATAAAGGGCAAGGGAAAGACCAGGAAGGGATAAACGGGATGGAGAAAAAAAGAGGTGATGGAATGCACCAAGGGGGAAAAGAGGATACGGGAGGGAGAGTGGAGGGAGAAAGGGAAGGTGAGTAGGAGGAGGAAAAAATAGGAAGGAAAGACAACAAAGAAAAGTATGGGCATGACAAAGATACGGGGAAGGGAGGGAAGACAAATGTAAGAAATAAAGATAAGGGGAAGAAGAAAAAGGGAGAGAGGAAATAATAGATCAGGAAGAAGTTGCGAGGGGATGACAAAGAAGAAAAGGAGAAGGAAGGGTTTACCTACAAAGAAGGAAAAAACCATTAGAGAAAGGAAGAGGTACCAAGTGCATCAGAGATGAGAAAGGCAAAGGTAAAGGATTCCCTGCAGGTTTCTCCCTTCAAACCCACACCCGCTTGTACCCCCTTCCTTGATGCAGAAAAAGAAAGTTCATCTGGTAGGGAAATGAAGGTTGAAAAGGAAAAGGAAAAATAAGACGAAAAGGAAGACAGCGAAGAGGTTGAAATCGAGCCTAAGAAAGAAATGATCCGTAAAGGGGAAAGCATCAGAGATGTAAAATAGAGAAAAGATGCTAACTCACCGCTTGGACCGAAAACGGACACAGACTCTAAGACGGAGGAGGAGGAAGATGGCAAACTCATAAGAAGAACAAAAGGAAACCCTTCTCCAATATTAATAACCAGGAACTTAAGGGGATAGAATTGACACCAACTGTACTTTCCTTCAAGAACGAGTTGTGGGAAGGACAAGCCCCAACAGGGGCAAAGTCGGAAAACAGCCACCGCCAGGTAGAGAAGCTCACAGAAGGATTCGCAGGGTCGAATACCGAAGACGAAAATGAAGATTCGCCTGTTAAAGTCAACTTTGTTGATCCCCCTAAGAAACACAAATAAAAAATGAGCGCTCAATTTGTTTTTGCATCCCACGTTGTGGACGGGTACCAATGCTCTTCAGTAAAAAAGGCAAAGCTGAATAATATGAGTAGTATTGCTAGAAAAAAAACAGAAGACTTTCACACTATAGTTGCGCCTTTGATGACATCAAAAAACACCCCAAAGAAAAAACCTCAGACAACAAGGGTGGAAACCACTCTCTATCCTTGGTAGCTCCAATGAGAACTATGCCGAGTACAGACAAGGCAAAAGCCAATGTCACTAATCCTTTCGAACTCACCACAGGGAGTGATGGTACTCACTAAGAGGCTAAGAGATGAGGGYTTGGAAATACCTTCCCTAATTGTGCACAGTCAACCAGCCGAGTCTCAGGTCTATGACYTGACCAAGAAATGGATATTGAACMAGACGRGAACAGTAACCTCAATACCAAACTTCAAGGTYTTTCATCACCTGTTGGTCTTACCAACAGAAGAGACGATCATTCTACATATCTCTTTATTGGGCCTAAAAACAGTTTTTGAATCCTTCGAGAAATGGTGCAACTTGAAGATATATTGGTACCCCTCAATGGATTTCGTTACAAACAAACTGGAATCGGTAAACGATATAAGACTTGTCGAAACCCTGTTTGGGAAAGAGATTGCTAAGTGGATCTTGCACACAGACATGCAAGAAAGATTAAAATATGAAAACAAGACCTAAAAACTACAAGCATCGAGACTCAGTCAATTATTCAAGTTTTCTCCCTTTTGGCAGAAGGGAGTGTCAATTGAATCCAACCCGAAAGTGGTATGGACCCTTTCAATGGTCCTGCCTAATAGGGTAAGAGTCGTGTCTTGAAATATTAGAGGACTTGGTGATACGTCTACAAAGGCTAAAAAACAACGTATAAAGACCCGACTGTTTTCAAATGCAGCTCGCACTGTGGGTTTGCAAGAGACTAAATTAGACGGGGGAAAAATCGCAGAAATCTCAGGATGGTGGGAGGGGCCTCAGTTTTGGGCCCTTGTCACGGAAACCCGTGGCAGAACTGCGATACTAATTAATAAAGACCTAGACTGTCAAATTATTGACCATCACGTGGACCCAAGCGGTAGATGGGTCTGGGTGAAAATCACTATCGATGTTGAGGAATGGTCCTTGATGTCTATTTATGCCCCAGTCAAATACGGCGAAAAAACACAATTCTTTGCTAATCTCCCCACCCATATACCTGATATAGAAAATCTGATTGTGATGGGGGATTGAAATACAACATTTAACCTAGGTTTGGATACCTTGAAGCACTCCCCAATTAAGGAGGACATACACATGTTGTTTGCCTTTAAGGAAACGCAAAGCTTGAATGATGTTTACCGAATAATGAACAAAAAAAACAACGGGTTTACATGGTACGGACCGAGACCGTCGAACACAACACCCCAACCGAGGAAAAAACTTAATTTCTTCTTGGTGAGGGGAACGCCTTGGGATCGCTGTATTTGGTCAGATTTCATATATTTGTACCAGACAGACCACTATCCAGTGGTAATGAACATTCTCCCAACTAAGATTATTGAAAAACACAGACCTCCATTTCAGTTGAATATTAATAATCTGAAGGATGAGGGTCTATGTAAATGGGTTAATGACCAAATGAAATCTTGGTCATTGGCAAAACCTTTATTTGTGGAACGGGAGAGGTTGGTCTGAGTATAGTAAGAGCGGGCCTCATTTCATTTTGAAGAATAAAAGCAGCCAACAGGACTTGGAAGTAGAAAAATATTATCAAAGATATAGAAGAAGCAGAATCTAAGATGGGGGGTGACCCCTTTTCGGATTACTTTTGGGCTGAAAGGAGAAAGAGTGGGTTAGCCCACTTAGAAGCCCTTGAGATACAGAAAAACAGGAAATGACTTGAGTGGTTGAAGCAAAGAGGGTTATTTGGCTATGATAGAATGACCAAGATTACATCCAGGTCCTTGATCCTCAGACATACGAAACCATTAATTCTAGAACTAACACACCCTTTTGCGTTAATCGCTCCAAAGGCAACAGACACGGAAAAAATGTGTAATTATGCGCTGGACAATTTTAGAGATATAGTTTCGACTAGACGACCCTTTGATTCCGTCGACTCAGACCTTTCAGTATATTATGATTATTGGAATCGATCGTTGGTGTCAATTCCTCAACAAGCGAGGCTAGACCTTGATATGTCGTTCTCCGAAGAGTAACTGAAGAGAGCAGTGAAACAGATGACCAAGGGCAAGTGCCTCGGACTGGATGACCTCCCAGTCGAACTGTTTCAACAATATTGGAAGTCCTTTGCTCCGTTCGTCTGTCAAGTGTACAATAAAACCTTAGAAACCAAATTCTTCCTATAGGGTTTGTCAAATGTATCATCTTTCTCTTTTACAAAAAAAATGACAAATCATAAGTAAAAAATTATCGTCCGATCTCAGTGCTTAATGTGGTGTATAAAATCCTGGCTAAATCCCTAGCCTGTCGATTGGCTACCCTATTGCCAAACCTCATAGGTTGGGAGCAGGGGGCTTTTGTAAGAGGCCGCTCAATTTTTGAAAACATAACGACAACTATCCAAACACTTGAAGTAATAGGAACATAAAAATGAGAAGTAGCGGTATTCCTACTAGACATGGAAAAAACCTATGACAAGGTGGGGTGGACCTTTGTTGCCCCCACCCTGTCTAGACCAAGGTTTAAACAGGTAGTTAAGACAATGTACTCACAAGCGACTTCGGTCATTGTCGAGCGCATCGGTCCGGCACCGCACAAGCAGCGCGGGACCCTCCCCCATTCCCTTCCACTTTAGACTATCGACGCTCTCCAAATGGGAAGCGAGGGAAGCCACGACCAGAGACCCCACAACTCTCACGCACATTGACCTCTTCGGTCCGTGCTCCGACGTGGGTAGGATTTTATCAACGCCCTAATCACGCCGGAATCTTGATGGACCTGCTCAAGGTCCTCGACTGCCGTATCGGTCACCGTGCCCCGGCGTCGGCCTCAGAGCCGATTATCATCACATGCGGACATGACAGTAAAATAGATAAAGTTTAACATAAAAGAATAATAGTGAATAAAACTAGATGCGGGGCGCGTCCCTCTGCCTGCGATGCCATGCACACCCAGGCCACGCATGGTCGCACCTCACCGTCAATATGTCGCGCGCGCCGCCAGATGGGAGAGGTTGCACTTGCGTGACTTGCAGAAAACATGCCAAATACCCTTGTAAGGGTATTTGGTACGACATCGTAATAGTAAATGGGATGCTATCTGATGAATTCCCATTAACACAGTCGCTTTGTCAAGGTTGCCCTTTGGCCCCCTTATTGTTCGTCCTCCAGTTAGAGGTTCTATTGGACAACATCAGATTAAATCAAGGAATCAAAGGACTGCAACTCTCCACTTCCCTCCATTGGAAAGAGGGGCCGATTGCAGATGATTTTACTGTTACCTGTGAAAACTTCAGTCAGTCACTAACAAAACTGAGATTAGTACTAGATACGTATTGCAATCTTTCAGAAGATTCAATCAATTGGGATAAATCTGTGTTTTTTATGCCTCCTCCTATGGTCTGAAAGTTGATTGAGGTCGGGGTCAAATCCTGACTGAAAACTCTGAACGGTTCCTGATAGTCCAGGTCTCACTGACCAATTGTGCCGAATCTCAAGACCTATTATTGGTAGACAAAGTAACACTTAGAGTGACAAGTTGGATCCGCTCACACAAAATTTTCATCTTTGGCAGAGCGATAGTCATCTCCTCGGCGGCGTTCTCTCTTATATGGTTTCCACTATCTGTGCACTATTTGAGTGATACAGCGTGTTCAAAAATTAAAAGAGTAGCATCCAGATATATGTGGAAGCCAAAGGTCTCGGAAGCTTAAGGGTTTATTTCTAAAGTTGCACGGTAAGCTATCTCTATGCCAAGATCTGAAGGGGGCTTGGGTATTTTGGACCCTCATCACCAAAAACTGGCCCTGCTGTGTAAGTGGATAGTAACGACCATACAGGAGAAATCGAAAAAAATTCGGAGAAATTTGCAGAATACCTATTGGGTAAAGACTGGTCACTTGCAGATACTTCAGTTGTCTGGCGTGCCTTGTTAATTCCCTTCTTTGTTAATAGAAGGCCAAAATCGAGAATCTGGTTAGCAATTCTCAAAGCATGGAAACAACTAGCTCCAGAACTACTGAGAGGACCATCCACAAGAGAAACACTAAATCAACCGCTCTTTGAAAACCTATATATTTTGAGAGGTGATGGGCCCCCTTCTCAACGTCAACTGCAGTAGGGAATTTTGGCCGCCAATGGATAAAGCATGGCATCATTCGGGTCAAAGATATTTGAGATGCAGACCTTGCTAACTGGATTTTCACTTAAGAGTTGAAATTTACGCTTCCAAGAGTAAGAGGAGTAGCAAATAACTATAGACTACTCCTCAAAGCCATACCCAACAACTGAAAGACCATGTTGAATGACCTTATGGAACACGCTTGTGGCAACTGGCTGTATACCTCGGCCAGCGGAGATGAGATAGGAAGGGTGGTGGGCCCCGAGTTAGGGGGAGGGATGAAATTGGAAAAATGGAAGGTGAATAAAACGGTACCAATCCCCACGACGGTGGGTCCGGAGGAAGTCATACTATGGACGGATCCCAAACCAGGGAAGTTGAATTTCCAATTGTTGACCAGTCCTGCAGGGGTGTTCTCAATAGACCCAACTTTAGTGGGATGGAAGGACAAGAAGAAAGGAATACAGATTCCTTTGTTCCAATATAAAACTAGAATGAGAGTATACATTCAGCGATAGAGAATCAAGAGATCTTCAATACTAATGGTCACTCAGCGCTTTGTGTACTTGAAGAGAGCGGAAGCCGCAAGACCTAACTCCCCCTACTTATGACAAACCTTGAAAAAAATACCATCGCGGAAGCAATCAAGCCTAATATGGTTATAGTCGCTTCAAGTCACAACGTTAGCAGTGTGGTTGGAATCCAAAGGAATATTTTTGGATATCCAGTGTAAGAGATGTGAGTGGGCATGAGAGTCGTCAGCACACATTTGGGAATACTGTCTACTCTCGGATGAAGTATGGCAATGGTGGACTTTCCACTTGGATAAGTATGTTGGGGCAGAATGACCCTGGACAGACGAATGAATTCTACATAGTGTGCGCAATAGCCAAAGTAACCTGTAACAGGGATGGGATACGTTGTTTTGGTGTGTAAAGGAGCGGTGATGCACAACATCTGAAAAAGAAGAAATGTCATAGTCTTCAATGGGGACAACCTCTCTAAGCATCAACAAATTGCGCTAGCAAAAGAAATGATCCGGCTGACTATTTTGACAGATGGGAGGTCCACTATGGGAAGAAATGGAAGGAGCTTAATCTGGTTTTTGAATACTTGAGGAAACAAATAACGCGTTGGCAAAGGTTTTCGCAAAAGAAGAACCGCAAATATCTAATTGGTTACCACTGGATGGTCGGAATACCTAAGACTTTATCCAAGCCGCAGCCATAGTAGCATGCAACCCAAGTTCGTTGAACAGGCTGGTATGAAGGCAAATGCACCTTGGCGCGTTTTCAAGCCAGATACATCTGCAGGTAAGGAAGGGGAACACCACAGAAAAGGGGTTATGCAAAGGGAGAATGAATACCTCACCCTATTCTTGACGGAATCAGGCAAGGGAGGAGATAAGAATGAGAATGTATATTTCTGTGTCCTAGTGGAAGATTCATTTTCATATCATATAGTTGTGCTGCTCATGATCCCGACCTTGCTCCATCGTTTGAGTCTCGATAATGGCTGAGATGCTGCCCTTGCTCGTCGACGGGGTTGTGATTGCTCGTATGCGAGGTCATCATCTTCATTGGCAAGTAGTGGTGGTTGCTGCTGATTGTTCTGCTCATAGGCCCCGCCTTGACCTTCATCCCATTTCTGGTTGCCCCTACTTTGGGACGTCGTCGACATTTTCGCCAGATCGCGTTCATTTTCCTTGTAGTGTGTGCAATTGAAGATAAATGCACCTGGTCGAGACCTTGAACCAGGAACATCAAGGACGCAACGGGCGGAGAGAGAGAGAGAGAGAGAGAGAGAGAGAGAGAGAGAGAGAGAGAGAGAGAGAGAGAGAGAGAGAGAGAGAGAGAGAGAGAGGTGCACGTTAAAGGATAGCCTAGTGAATAGCGGGGACAGCGGGAGTCAAGGGTGCCGATAATATTGACCCGTCGCTGCTCGCGAACACCCTGTAGCCAGCACTTGCCTGTGCACTAGCGGTAGATTCATTCACATTTAGCACATTAGGTGGGCGCTGGAGTTCAAAGTACTATTGTCGCCCGGAGCTGCCGCCTGGATCCTCATACTCGTCTTGTTGCGCCACGCCGAGACCTTGTTGTGCTGCTGCCCGCCATGCTCATCAGCTACCTGGCTGTAGTCATCTGCCTAATAGAGATTCCGGTGGTAGGTACGTTACGGGGTAGATACATGAAGGAAGGAACGAGCGGGAAGATACAAGGAGGAGACGAAGGGCTGAAAACGAACGGGAAGAAAGGAGAAAAAAAGAAGAGAATGGGCAAAGGGGCCAGAGGATGGGTTTGAAGAAAGGAAGAGAGTATAACGAGGAAGGTGGGAGGAGGGGAGAGGTTGCAGTGTGCCTACTAGCCAGGATGCTTGTAACCATTTTTTTTTTGTTTATTATTATTGTTTAATTTTCTGTTTTTCTATTCATTGGTTAATCTGGTGGTGATTGCGGCCAGATTCATTGTAGAAAGAATCTTCTTGTCTGCCCTGTGACCGTGATTTTACCCTCGTTGGTAGTATGGGGGAGGTGTTACATGCACATACGGTATACACGCACACAGCGGGAAGAAAGTAGGAAAGGAAAACGTACCTGGCTGCGTATCTTCTTATGTCTTGGCGGAAGATTCAGTCATATTTCGTATATTGAGTGGAGAAGGGCAACACATCTCAGGCTGGAGGCAGAACTGTCGACGCTGGATGGACCGAACAGTTAACTACGGGCGGCATTTGAGAGAGGGAGAGCGAGTGAGCGGGCTGTTTGCAACCAATCAAGTGAGCGGATGAGGCGGGTTGTGTTGGATTAAGTGGTATGCTCGAACTTTGCTGTTGGGCTGCAACATGCGGACATTGCTGTTTTGTCTACAGAGAACTGCTGCTGCTGAGAGTGTTCAAGTGGTGTTGTTGCTATCCTCAACAACGACAAACTGCAAGTGCTGATTGAAGGGCACTGCACTGCTGGTTCCACGACTTAGGCCTTTGCTGTAGCCTGGGGACTGTCGTGTACAATGTCGAGTTCCTGTTGGTATTAGCTGGCTTATCATCAAGGTTCTACGAGAGGTTTTCAGGCTGCTGTTTTAAGTCCGAGCGGTGTTGTTGCTGTTATATATCTAAGGGTTTTTACTAATACTATTTCGAGCTGCAGCAGGTTACTACTGCCGTATGATCAAGGAGTGATTGTTGTTACTTCCAGCGTCAACATACTGCTACTATGTTGTTACTGCTGGTTGTTGCCATATCGTGCTTGTTGTTGTGCACACTGCACTTTGTTGTGCACGGTCGCTAAGTGCACTGTGTTTCTGTTGACGTTTTGCTAACACTCTGCCTGCACTTCGAGTAGAGCACAGGGAGTGTGCTCTATTTGAATGCAGCCTTTCTAGGCTGCATAACGACAATTTGGTCAGGAGGAATGACGCCGCGGGTTGAGGAAGTGGGCCAACATTGCAGAAGGGTCACTGCTAAGAGACGCTTGGGCGCAGTTAGTCTACGTTTTGGCCGTGGTTCGACCATCTTTTTGCAATTGGCTATGGTTCGGCCATCCTTCCTGCGTTCTGGCCACCATTGCGGGGCCCTAAGGCGATTGAAGATTACAAGGCCCTCTCACTTGAGTTGAGTTGGCCCACTCTTGGATTTTGAGAGTCTAACATATCTATCTCTAACCTTCTTACTCTAAGTCTAGTCTAAGGTTACGAGGGGAAGGCGGCAGACGAGATTGCAACCCGTAGGACCGCAGCAAGACCTTGTGGGAGGTCCACCCACCGATTGCGGGAGCTCTCCCGGAGCCCAGGTGGGGTTCTGGAGGCAGGGAACACTCAGGTATAACAATCGATTTACGCATGTGATCCCTTCCCCTAACTACATTGTCCCTTTAGTTATCTGAAAACACGATTATGAAAGGCTAGTACTTTTTGTTTTTGTTATATATGTCAAGACATGTTTTGCGAAAGGTAAATTAACAAATATGTATGAGGAGTCAAATAATCCCTTGAGAGAATTCAGACAAAGTGAATTGGGGGAAGGTGGGAGTTATGCATGTGTTTGACCGAGTCAACCCCAGGCTGAGCCCCTCCGGGTGGATGTAGGCTCGACGCTATGTTTTATTGATGTTTGCTGGATTGAGTGAATGACGTTTACGGTTGGTCCTACCCTGGGTAGGATGGATCAGTCACTGCTATTTTTTAGGGTTTCTGAACAGGAGGACGGGTACCTTGGGTAGGGAAGGCTCTAAATCCTGGTGTTTATTCTAATAAGTTGAGGTGCATGTTTTTTTTCTGAGGGAACAAAGGCATAAGACTAAGCGAACCCTAGGGTTAGGGCGACTTAGCCATAAGCCATGAATTAACTGGACAACCAGAGTATAAAACCTGATATATATATATTATTGAACTTATACTTTTGATAGACTGGGCACCCTAGGTAGGGAAAGTCAGTCAGTAAGTCAGGTAGAACTAAGGAAGAAAAGGAGATAGATGAAGAATAAAAAGAAGGTAACTGGGCAGACTGAACGTACCCTAGGGTTAGGGCGGTTCAGTTGTATGCTCATGATAACATTACGGAGCAGAGAGTTAGTATAAATCTGTTTTTATTTTCCCTCTTAAACATGAGGTAGGATCATAAGTTCCATTAATTGGAAAGGTCCGATCGACTGCCTAACAAGAGAAGGAAAAACATAAAGTTTGTGTAAGTATTCGTATCATATTAACTGTTGTATGGCTAACTAGGCGTACCCTAGGGTTAGGGCGGCCTAGCGATAAACCTTTGTCGTTAAATGTGAGTTGGACGTACCCTAGGGTTAGGGCGGTCCAACATTTCGTCGTTTATACTTGTTCAGGCAGATCAGGCACACCCTAGGGTTAGGGCAGCCTGACCACATTGCCTTATGTAACTTAAACGGTTATGGCTAACTAGGCGTACCCTAGGGCTAGGGCGGCCTAACGATATGCCTTTGTTGTTAATGTGATGTACGTTGGACATACCCTAGGGTTATGGCGGTCCAACTTTTTGTCGTTTGTACTTATGTTCCGGCAAGTTAGGCCTACCCCTGGGTAGGGATGATCTAATGTTATGCCATATGTAATTTTGTTTAGGCAGAAGCCAGACGTATCCTAGGGTTAGGGCAGTCCGGTCATATGCTTTATGTATACAGTTCATGTTATGTTAGGCACACCCTAGGGTTAGGGCAGTCCAGATGTGCGTACCTTATCTGTTATTGTGGCAGGTCAGACATACCTTTAATTAGGGTGAGTCTTACCGTATACCATAGGAAAGGGGGACTTAAAAGGGAAAGGAACTGAGAGATGTAACAAACTACTTGGGCCAAACTGATGTGGGATTGTGAGAAATGTTTGTTTATGCATGCTTATGGGTTCTCACTCTGGGGCGTCTTTTTGATAGGTTAGTTGCTTAGATGCTCGCCAAGTGCTGGAGCCATAGGTAGATGAGATGGATGATGGGAGAGAAAGTTTGTGATAAAGATAAGACTGACCTTACTTGAAGTTAGAGTTGACGATAGCTCACGATACCAACTCCTGAAAGGGAATCGTGTAAACTATCTTCAATTCTAACTATCAAGCAAGTATCAGAAGTTAGTCCAAAGTATAGCTTTGCTTTGTCCTTCTGTTTTCAGCTCTGTATAAATTTTGGCAGCCTCCTGCGCCTACGGGAAGCGCTGCCGAAATTTCTACAAATCAGAAAAAGTTAGTCATTTATGGAATCCTAGGAATTCTGCGAAGGCACTTTTCTTACGGGAAGCGTTGCTGAAATTTCATGGAATTTGAGAAGTTAAAATATTTTTAGCTAGGAGAAACTTGGCACATCCACCTTGAATAGGGGAGATGTCGCCGAAATTATCAGTGATTTAGTATTAGTAAGGAAAACTAAACATAAAGGTTAGTAGAGGAGCTAGGTTACGAATTGGAGAGTACTCTCTACTTGGCTTGAACATAGTAGTGACGTTCTATTGGCCTGTACTGTGATGCAGATTTTCGCAGTTCGATCGAAGGCTTGATTCGTTCAACCTGATCCTACAAAGGATTACTTTTCTGTTATCATTTGATAATAGGTCTGTTTTCGGCTCAACTCTAATTCATTCTCGCTACTCAACCTAAAGGCCTTAGCCCCTGTGGATTGAAATGTTTCTTTTGGGTTTTTACCCGGACTTTATTGAATGACCATTTAAAAATAACTGAGTGTTTTATTTTGGAAGGTTGGACAAAGGTTGGAGTTTTGTGTGGATAAGGCAAAGGGGTGTGAGTGCAGAGAATGATTGAAGTTGACCCCGTATAGTGTGTGCTCTGTCGATGTGAATCTTTGATGTGATTGCAGGTATGTTCTGTGAATTGACATCCAGACTTAATTTTGCTTATGATCATATGTATATATATTTGAAGGAAGTCACACCGTGATTGTGAGAGTGATCGTCTCCTATCTCATAACTTTTATATCATGTTTCTTATGTCCGCACGATCCATTGAGGTCGTGCATAGTGATTAAGTAAGTTATGCACTAAGAGAAAATGAAGATCCCCTTTGACCTTTTGCTTTTTAGAGTTATTATGGTTGGATGTTGTAGTTCGTGGCAGCCGTCAAAGTCAAACCCCTTGATTTCTCTCCAGGCCCTGGACGATGGGGCTTGTCTTTAAGGGCGTGAGAGCTGACTGCCACCACAGGCTTGAACCTGTGTATCACCCACTCTCCGCAGGGTGCAGAAGAGGGTGTGGTGATCAATCGCCTTGGCGGTTGTCTAGCGTCGAGAGATTAACCCCTCAATTCGCGTGTCAACCGACACTTGAGTGTCGAACGTGACCCTCGAGATCATCGAGGATCGCGTGATTATGGGTACTACATAGTGCGCCATCATCACGACTGCTTGCGTATGATTGCATTGTTAGCCGATATGTGTAGGCCCGATGCCCGCGCAGTGTTATACTAAGTCTCGCGCGTGGCGCTTACACGATTTCCGCGTAGGAAAGTTATGGGTTGGGTACTGAAGGGACTACGAGAGTTTGTTTTGTGTTTGTGTATATTTTTAATTTTTGCGTGGCATAACGCTTGGTGAGTGGATTGAGTCCTAGTCGACCAACGATGAGTCGTGCTTGGGACCTCAACCCCCCAAATGTGTCGATTCGCGTGCGGGTCCGATTGAGGGGCGTTGACCGCGCGTACCCCCTATGCTACAGCGAACGAAAAACGCCCTCGGCAAGACCACCTCTGCGATTGCATACGAGAAGCCTTCGCACGTGGTTCGGTAACTCGGCGGGGATACGCCCACCCAAGGGATGGTGACAACTCCCGCGGGGGGAGGGAAGCAGTGCCTCGTGTGACCCTGTCCTGTCGTAGGGGCTCGCGAGAGGTACGGCTGACGCACTCGGCCGGAGCGGCTAAAAACGCTCTGCGACGAAGTCCTGCAAAATTCTGCATGACGCGGCCGGGAGGGTCCCCTTGCGGGACCGATGTGCTCGACAACGCCCGTATGAATACGGGCCGTACGTACTCTCGTATGGCCGTACGTACGGGCCCCGGGGCCCAATACCGGCGGTACGGGCTGTACGTACGAACTTCGGGCCCCCCGTACGTGCCCTTCCGGGGGCGGGTTGAGGGGGTGAATGGGCTGGGGGGGGGTCGGGTGTCGAGGGGTACCCCCCCATACAAAAAAAATAAAAATAAAAAGATTTTTTTTTTTTTTATGAGTCAAGGAGTCGAGATGTAGAAAAAAAGAAAAGAAAAGAAAAAGATTGACTGATTGATTAATTGGTTGATTGATTGACTGATTGATTGGTTGATTGATTAATTTGATTGATTGAATGATTGATTGATTGGTTGAATGATTGATCATAAAAAAAAAAAAAAAAAACGAAAAACAAATAAATTTCCTTGATTAATTGATTGATTGATTGATTGGTTGATTGATTGATTGATTGATTGATTGGTTGATTGATTGATTGATTGATTGATTGGTTGATTGATTGATTGATTGATTAAATGATTGATCGTAAAAAAAAAATAAAAATAATAAAAAAAAAAAATCCTTGATTGATTGATTGATTGGTTCGCTGAGTGGGGGTCAACCTCACACACACACACACACACACTCGCAAATGACAATCCCGCGTGTGAGACGGGGCGAAGGCGTGACAACGGGTGGGCGCAAGCCGCTCAAGTGGTGGTGGATATTTCCATGCTGTAGCGGGAGATATTTTCGATTTTGCTCCTCCTCTCGGTGGAAGTACCATGAGGCCACCCGCGAGATTGGAAACTTACCTGCTTTCTCCCTCTCTCTCTCTCTCACACACACACACACACACACACACACACACACACACACCTGTCTCTTATACCGTTCCTTCTCTGTCTTTTTGGAATCGGCAAATCTGATGGAGTGGTTATCGATGATCAAACCCTGTGTGATCTCGGGACTGATCAGCCAGAGAATTGTTTTGCACGATCCTCGATTCCTTGTTGATTGCATGAAAGCTATACGCATGGATGATAGGCATGATTCTGTCTGTCTATGAATTAGATAAGCATGCTAGACGATTAGATGACCGTCTCACTATAGGATGATCCATCTCGCGAAACACTGGCTTTCACTCATCTGATCGAAGGACAGGTCACGCGCGCGCATGTGTAGGCTCGACCAAAGACGATCGCTGCCTATACGCGCGTCTGCGAAACCTGAACTCGATTAATTTCCCGAATGGCTGGTTTTCCACCCCGCCTTGCAGCATGACTTTCGGCGTCCCCTTTCGTGTCACTAACCGCGAGTGTTTGAGGGATCGGGAATTTCGGGAATATTGGGAGCACTCTTGTTTGCCTACACGACCCTGGGCGGAACCGCCGGAATTTCCCTACTTGACGGGGAACGAACGTATTTGCGAGTGGGACCTCGACCAGGCCTTGGGACGTAACCCCCATCTCCCCAGCTACTCTAGCCCATACACGTGTCATGTCCTCATGGCGCCCGGAATCATTATCTTAGGGACCGAATTCCCTCCCTATCACCGCATCCTACCCTACCACTCTCGTCCCCTGACTCACAATCGCTCCTTACTGGCCCCAACCCCCGTGCTCAGAGTGTCTGCGGGACCACGAGTACCGAGCCTCCGACTTCATTCGGCGAACTTGTTCGGAGGAAGAACGACGGGTGCACAGTCTTCGATTGAGGCCAGCCGCGTCGGATTCGGAGAGTTGCGACGTTCGACCTCGGCAGGTGACGAATCAGTGGGATACCCATAGTGTCCCGATAGTGCACCAGATACGACCTGACCCGGACGACGGAACCAACGGAGGCGGTAGCTCTGTCCCCTGAGGCAAAACAAAACTCCAGTCCATGCCTACCCTCCTGCATTGTATCCCAGAGCTTGTCACATGAGATCTCAGTTCCAACCTGGGACTCCACCCCCACTTTCCTAAAATCCTTGGCACACCCCCTTTTTGCACTTCCAGGCCCACCCATACTCCGATCAGGAAGTCGCGCCGGGCGTGAGGTTGGGCATCACAATACAACACAGGGATAATAAATTATCCAGGGTCAATACATACAGTCCATGATTCACGATTGAGGGTGGGCTATCCTCCATGTACGTACCTTAGAGTTGAGGCTGGCATAGCAGTCCTTAGTACGGATGTCCGGGGTGTCAAGAGATACTGCACCTTACCGTGGGGCCGGAACGGGCTCCAGGGATATACGAGGGAACTGAGGATCCCCATCTCTCTACCATCAACACCATAGAACACTGTAGTAAAGGCAACATAAATGCAGGCAACAGTCATACATGATTAGGCAATCAGGCTAAAGACAAGTGTCTGTTTGTGTAGGGATGCTGGACCCGCCCCCCAATATGGGTTGGTGGGGTGAGGGATGGACTAGCGTGAAACAGCAGGTATCTGGCCCCGGTCCAGGGTGAAGAGGTTCCCGCCTCCTTCCAATTTTGTGCTCAGTTAATCCCCTAGGTCCCAGGGTAATCAATGCTGGCAGGAATCTCCCACCATGGTTCTTTAGATATTCCCCATTCTCAGTCTGTATCCAGTCTGTACAAGGGACGCTGGACCCGCTTTCCAGCAGGTGAAGCTCCCCACCAATAGATGGAGCTGCTGCCCAGGTGCTAGTGGTGTCTGCTCTTATAAGCACCACTAACACCTGGCGGGGGTGTGGTTTCGGAACAAACAAACAAACAAACAAACAAACAAACAAACAAACAAACAAACAAACAAACAAACAAACAAAGAAAAACAAAGGATAAGAAACTCAGTCAGTCCATAACTCATGACCTAGGGTTGGCTATCCTCCTATTACGTAGCATACGTTTGAGGCTGGCATAGCAGTTCCTTAGTACGGAATGTCGGGGTTGTCATGGCCGGAACGGGCTCCAGGGACATACGAGGGAACGGAGGATACCCAACTGTCTATCATCACCACACAACTAAGCTAGATGGGAGTCACTGTGCACCCTCATGAAGACCTGTAGTAGCATGTTCATACCTAGCTCCCGAGGTCCCCGTGCAATCAGGCTTGCACGGCGTCTGCTTCAACTGGGGCTGAGCAGGGGGTGCTTAGCCCCCATACCTGCAACCGCTCTGGTCAGGTCACCCCTCCAAGGTGGCAAAGGTGGCAATGGGTGATGGTCCTCGGTGGTGAACACTAGGGTAGGACAGGGGGTGTGGGGGTGCGCCAGGGCAAAAAGATGAGAGGAAGGGTGGGTGGGGTCTTCAGAGGGAGTGCCCGAGTACTGTGGGTGACTGCCATCCGTCTGCTATCCCACCTCTGAAAAAAAAAAAAAGATGTCTTTTTGAATTGCCTGTTTCTTTTTTTTTTTTTTTTTTTTTTTAAATCGATTTAAAGGCCAACAAATAGAAATGAAAATATGGAGTTGTAAACCTTTTCGAGATCTACAACCCCATATTTTGTGTTTTTTTTTATATATTTTTTTCCCTGTAAATCACCAATGTACGACCGTCGTTCGTACGCCCGTATGGTCGTCCGTCCGTCCGTACGGACAGTCCGTATGTGGACCCGCCGTACGATGTACGGGGGACAATACTGCCCGCGCTCAAAGGCGCTTGAGCGAGGCTTGAGCAGGCACGGGAATTGTTTTTCTCGAGTGAAACACGAGCAAAAAAATAAATAAATAAAATACATCTCATCATTTTTTTCTCGCGCGTGTCAGCAGACTCAACACGCTCAATCAATTACATAGGCACAACAGTGTACTGCTGCTACGGTTACTTGTAGCCTTGTAGCTCATATTGTTGCTCGATCACTTCTTCGAAAGATAAGTGAATTTTTCTCCTTACCTCCATGTGACTCCATTTGCGCTTCCACCGTGACCTATTCATCCTTCTGTGTGGGTGGCGATTGTGAACTTGAGCCTTTGCGATTACCCTGAGGATGACTGGTAATCGGCATCAGTCAAAACATGTTGGGCAAAACCGATACATACTTCTCTAAGTTCTTTTTGGTCGATCCGGATATCTTTTGACGTTGTTTACGTAATTATTTTCTGATCGTCCTGATAGGGAAGTTATTTTGAGCTTCATGTAATATCATTCTGACATTTCATTTAATTGCTTTGGCTTCAAGTGGTATCGTTGTGCTCTTTCTGCTTTGCTTTGATTTTTTCCTTTCGCTCGCTTGTTTTACCTTGTTTTTTATCCCTTTTTTTCTTACGATCCTCTTCATAGGAGTTCTAATCTTTTTTTTTTTTTTTTTTTTTTTTTTTTTTTTTTTTTTTCCCTTTTTCTTATTCTCCTCCTCCTCCTCTCTCCTTCTTTCTCGATTGACGTATTTGTGCTTACTACTTAGTGCTATGTTTTCCTTCCTCTCTTCCCTGAACATATCGTTTGCTCTCACATATTGTCTGTCAATGGAATGGCTTAACATTCCTTGATAGGTGATCGACTTTCTTACCTTCTGGATGCGTGCATTTCGTATTTTTGCTGAAGTATCATATGGTACACTTAGGTATACTATAATTGTCAAATGCAAAATTTAACGTGATGGTTCTAATAGGCACAGCAGACAGCATCGATGAGATTGCCCATACTAAATGTTTATGTCCTTCTTATCTTTCTCATTTTTTTTTCCTTCTTTTTAGCTTTATGCTTTGAACGGTGGCGACTGCGGTTGCTATATCCTAAGACTTCTAACTCCTACCATACAAGATAGTGGTTTCCATTCATTGAAGTTACCCGTTCATGCAAGCCACATTTGTGGTGTTGCCGGTATATGTGGTAATATTGTTCTGCTTCCGACGTTTCCATCGTTTCGGGTCTTCCCGGCCTAGACCGGTAGCAAAAGCGTCAGGCCACTTTGAGAAAGGCGCAATTGCAGGCCTGCAAGCCTTGGAAGGTATCTTCTTTCACTTTAAGTTAGCCTCGTGTGAACTGGTTGTTTAATTAGTGCAAGACATGGATACTTTTGCTATAATAGTCATTTAAGAGCAAAACCAAAAGGTATATTTTTATGTCTGTTCATTGTCTTTCTAAAAGACTTTCTGAACAAAAAGACTCTGGCTACAATGAAAAGTTTCAAATCACTCAATTGTTGATCATGGTGGAGAAAAAAAATTATATTAGTGAAAAGTTCAGTACAGAAAATATCAATATGAATTGTCAAGATTGTGAACTTCAACTTGTTAGCAACTCAACACAGGATCAAAGAAAAAGGAAAACAAAAAGAGGAAAAGAGAGACGGGAAACAAAAAATGCTTAGAAAGAAATATGACAGAGGGTTTGCTAACTTGCTACAGTTGTGCTTTGACAGGAGTCTGGCTACCCGCCATTTTGCAAAAGAAAAAGCATTGCAGGCAATACCATGTCAGGTGCAAGGTTTGTATAACTTGTATTGACCCGAATTCAACCACAATGACTCGCCTTTGATGGCACTGATCTACGACTGAAAATGAAGAATCTGTATATGTGAGGCCTTATCCCATCCGCTTCAAACAAGATTTTGTCAAAGCCAATTGGTGCTATTTACGTCTATATAAAATTTTTTAGTTTGTAAACCCCTCGCAGTAAAAATTCTCTTGGTTGTAAATTCCTAGCACGAAAACATTTCTAGGTTGTCAACCCTAAGTAACATGAGGAGATGGTTTAGTTGGAGTGCAATGCAGAGGTATGAACGTAAACACGATATTGAAGTTCTATTTTGTTTTTTTTTTTCATAAGAATTTTAAATTTTAAAATCAAAAGTGCGGGCTATTGCAAAAATAACGTGTTTTCGAAGTTTCCTAGTGCAAATGTTGTTGGGGTCCGAAAAATATATTTTTGCAACGAAAGTGTAATTTCGACGCAAATATTTTTATTGTGAAACTACCGGGTTATAAAGTTGTAACGAAATATGTATTTTTGCAATGAAACTTTGGCCCCACTATTATTTTGTTGTGAAAGTTTGAAACTACTGCGACACACTATTTTTGAAACTTACCCATCAAATGTTGACATAAGCTTTTCTCACCTCTGCTTCTCTTTGCAGAGTTCCCACTTTAATGAGAAAAACTACGATTTGATTCAGCTAATTTATGAAGATCATCTCTTTTTTTTCTAGCAAATCCTTGTTTTTTCGAAGCATCCTGTATTTCAGCAGATAAAGATTGATCTAAACTTAAAATTCGTGAGGTAAGTTTGGTAAGAGGTGGAGTCAATTGCATCAAATATTGACCTTCCTCGTCTTTGGGAAAATCATTATTGAAGGGATGTAAGGCTATCAGCAATAAGTCTTAGGGTGTAGGGTTTAGGGTTTGAGAGTTTATTTGTCAACCATTTTTGCGTTTCCACCGAATGGAATCAGTTTTCTAAATTTGTGCCTCGGTTGGTTTTGTGGAAAGTTTGGTGGTTCCTAGGGTTGCAGATTGTCTAGTGGTGGTAGTTTACGTGAGTACACAAATTTACTATGGCAGTTTAAGTATTACATTAATCGTAAGTCCCAATTAAGTGGGGTTTATTGACGCTTATACGACACGAGGCGGCTCGAAGAGTGGTCGTTTTCGTGGAAGCATACCCTGCAGCCCTTCGGCCTCTTCTTTGACGGCGGGTGTCTATGATCTATCTTTGGTTTCTTTCTTTGGTCTGAACTTCAAGCTTATCCGGGACCGAAGTTTTCTTTCTACAAATTTAATATAATGAATTAATACGGTCACATTACCTGATTGACCCTCATGCTTCTTTTGTTAGTCTTCTTCAAAGTTTTTTTTTTGCCCTTCTCTAGGTTTCTCCGGGTCTGACTCAGAAGTTTCCTTCCTGCAAATGAGCTGAATGACACACACACACACACACAGAAAAAAAAAAAAAAAAACAGCCTAAGTCTATGCAAATCAGATTGAAGTTTTGAATCCTATCCCTTTTGATGATAAGAAAAGTCGTTTTGATTTACGATTTTACCTTGTGTCTATTTTATTTCTTTGTTTTGGGACAACTGTTTGAGTCACCGTATGAATTGCTCATTTGTACAACCCATATGTCAAATAAATGAGACGTTGTAGATGTCCATAACACGACGAACACCACTTATTCAACATCGTTGAAGATACTCGTAGTGAAGAACTCGCATGCGAAGACTCAAGCTCGTCATGAAAGGCGACCACTGGGAATAGTCAGCCCTTGGTTGAACCTCGCCCGTGTCTTTGATACGCAGATGAATGAATACTTGTGAATGTGAGATGCGAGTGGGATAATTTCCCAGACGTGTTTGGCAAGGCCGATCTGCTACAAGACCGTAGAATGTGTCTTGGTCTTCTTTTCCTTTTGTCTTCTTTGAAATCTTTCTTCCTTTTTCTGACCCTTTCTTTTTTTCCCTAGGCCTCTGATGACGTATTTTACATCTCCAGTACCGACCCCCTTTCCTCCGCAACTTGCAGTTGTATACACATTCAATTTGTGAAATGAAAGGCTTGCCCTCCTCGACCCAAAAGGGTAACTGGGGGGTGCACAAAATCTCGAGTACCTTAACTTTGGCAATTTTCACTCATGTCTGGTGACAAAGACTTCCTGAAACAAATTAGACAATCACAACCTTCACAACTGTATAGTCACGTTCAAAAAATTTCGCCACATAAGGTAGTAATTGGCAACTCGTCAAACTCATAATCTGAATGTTACAGGATCAAACCCTATTGCGAAATTATACAGGGCTGTCACGTTCTTGGACAAAACTATCCATTCTTTTCTGATTTGCTTGGATGGTAGTTACTTGTTAGAGTCTAATCCGCGTCGGATCGCTGCTACTAACCCACAAGTGGTTAACGGGGTGTACCAAATTGGGTCTCATTTGGAGCATTGGAATTTCCTCTGGTAAGAGCAGTTCCAAAAACGCTGAAAATTCTGAAAATTCGCTGAATCCAAAATGTCATTCAAGTGCACTTTTGCCTTACTGTTTCACCCTGTTTTTGTTTTTTTTTTCGTTTTTTTTTTAATGGTTTGTTAATATGGTGTGCACTCTATAGAATGATGCAATTTTTGGTTAAAAAAGCCTTCTGGTTTTCTTATAAATAGCATTCAAAAACGCTGAAATTTTGGGTCACCGTTAACCGCCTCTCGCTCTCTCCCTCCCTCTATAATCTTTTGCGTCGGACTCCGTAATATCTGCACAGAGCAGTGCTCCAACATGCAGGTGGTGAAAGGCATATTTGTGAGAAAGTCCGGTCATTGTCACTTTATCTGGAATGCAACTTGTGCCAAATACAGCTATAATCACCGGGCGTTCTATTCGGGTGAAGAAGGTAGCAAAGGTCCTGTTATTTATGCAGTTGCGCGCTGATGCTGCCTGACCTCTGTCCTGCCCTAGTTTGCCTCTAGTGTTGTACCCAAAATCTCTGCAAAACTCACTGCTACTGAGTACTCTCAACATCTTAAAGTTTTTGCTTTGTTTGCTTACGACGTGTTTGTCCGGGACTCAGAATGAGTTACGCTCTAATAACTTGATAAGGGACCTCCCTCGCTCTAATAAGGGACCTCGCTCTAAAGAGGGGGGGTAAATTAAATGTAATGATCTTACCACACATAGCTGATTAATTTTATGAGTTTTGCTTATGGACTGAATGGCATTGCCTTGCTGAGTTTCCCGCTAGTTACCGAGTTCTCTAAGTCTGTGTGTGGCACGTTTGCTTGTCTGCATGTCTATCTAACTTGAAGTGCTTGTCGGCTTGAGTGTGTGTGTGACCCACAAGGGCATTTGTTCGTTCAGTGTGCCGGAAGGGCCGGTACTTACCTGTGGCCGTGACATTGAGGATTGCAGCTGGGAAAACACTCAAGTGGCGGGGAAGTGGCCTGCGACATTAGAAGCAGTGGAAAACACTCAAGTAGTGGGTAGGCCGGTACCAGACCAGGTAGAGGTAGATGTGCCGGGTACTCGAGGCCGAGCAAAAGAAGACAAACGATGGCATTTTTACAGACCCAATATTTGTAGGCTAGGTCTAGGCGGGTAGCAGTCCAACCAGTCTGAGTCTAGGGCCTGTACAGGCAATACCAGAGTCTGCAATGATGTTTCCCTTCGAAAGGGAGGAGATACCGGTTGCTTGGATGCCGCGCGGCCTAGGGAGTCACTCGCCAAGAGGCAAGCAGACCGCTATACCTCCAGGAGCAGCCAATTACTCCTCCTCGTTGTCGGTGTGCAAGTTTGGCGACGCGCTGGATGGAGCACTCGCTGGAGCAGCGCTAGCACTCACCTGCGCTGCTGGGGAAGGAGCAAGGACACGGAGGAGGAAGAAGACCAGCACTAGGAACTTGAAGGGGGAGCACCAGAGGTACTTACTTGGCTATCATGATGGTGGTTGCCATCTTCATCACCTTGGTGGGCCCTGCAGCAGGAATGGCCCAGTCGCAACACCAGTAACACTGAAGGGGGTGTTTGTTAAAAAAAAAAAAAAAAGGAATGCCCAGTCGGGGCAGAGGTACACCAAGAAGCTTCGAGGCAGAGTCACGCATGGCAGCCTGAGCTAGAGCGGCCATAGCTGCTTTGTGTTGTCCTTTGGACAGCAGGGCGATGCCCTGGTAGTCCGCCATAGCCTCGGTCTATGAGAAGAGAGAGAGAGGGACGGCCATGGCTATGGTGGATCTCAAGTGATACCTGCAGTAGAAGAGGGACTCGGACATTGATTTTGGATCATCCTGTCAATATTGTTATTAATATTCTTGTTTGAATGAGAGTGGAGAAGATAAGGAGGAGGAGAGTGGTTGGAGAAGAAGAAGAGCATTATCATTGGTCTATGCTGGTGTACATCATCTTTTTCTTCTTTCTTTTTCTTCTTCTTCTTCTTCTTCTTCTTCTTCTTCTTCTTCTTAGTACCCTCTCGCTCCTCTCAAGCTCATTCATTTCTTTTTGCAACTGGACGACATTGTACTTTCTGATGAATGTGTACTTCGAAATTGGCCAGGATCATAACATATTTGGTTACAGCGTTACGCAACTTTAATTTGCTCATAATTTATGAAGAGCTCAATGGTCCATTTCCCAAGAACAATCACCCTACCAACACTTCAGGTGTCGTGAATCTCGTAACATAACATCTTACTTTACCAACCTTTTTTTTTTTCTTTTTTTTTTTCACTTTTTAATTTGCTCCAATCTATTTGTGGGGAGCATCACGAGCTGGGATCTTACTTTACCAACTAATATGATGTGACGCTGTTTCAAATTTTTCTTTTTTTTTTTACTTTCTTTTTCCCAACTCTTTTTTGAGAGAATTACAGTCCTCAAACTGATTAATTCAGAACCGACTACGTCAATTTTTTCCACGCGGACATAATTCTTTGTTGACTTTTCTCAAGTAGCGGGATGGGTAGTTGTTTGTTTTGTTTTGCTATCTGTTTGTTTTGTTTTGTTTTGCTGTCTGTTTGGTTGTAGGATGGGTCACAGTAGGTTACTCTAGAAGAATAGGGTAGTTGGGAGACCTTGCGACTGTGATTCGCGTGACAGGTGAACGCTGGCTTGATTACTTAGGATTAACATTTTCTCCATCATGGATTTGAATCCGGCCGGAGTTGCCAGATCCGGAACCCGGACCGCTGCTCTTGTAAGGGACGCCGGACCCACTTCCTGTTTTTTCATATACGATAAAAACAACTTTATTTTTTATATAATAATAATAATAATAATAATAATAATAATAATAACAAGAAACAATTACTCTGCCACTCGAAGAGTTGAAGAAAAGAAATAGCAACCAACTCGCCTAGCTCAGTAGGTACACCCATGAAATGTACAAGTACAGACCCGGGTTTAAATCCAGATTCCAGATGAATTCTTATTGAGACGAGTAAGAGTCTCGTTAGACATTCCTAAAAGTGCCTGTTTTTAGGATTGCGTCTTGGTTACACGCAATCCTAAATCCAATTTTGAGATCGAAAATGTGAAAACAATGTTAGGACGAGTCTTAAAGGATTTAAGATTCCCCAGGCAAAATCGTCCTAAATTTTCCAGTAGCCCCCAACCTACTCAAAAATTTAGGATTCCCGCGTTTCATGGACTCGTTGCGTCGTGCGCAAGGCACCGTCGACACGGAGTTGCTGGTGCAGAAGCGGTCCGTCCGGTCCGTGGTTGGACATCAGAGGTTTTCTGCGGGTCGACGCGGGCAACGACCACGAACGGTAGCCGTTGGCGGGGATTGGACGGACATTGCCAGGAATCGATAAACATTGGCGACACGACTGCGTATATGCATATGAAAACAGGCCGTGGGAGACCTTTTAGGACGAATCCTAAAAGATGATTTTTAGGATTGCGTTTAACGACGCCGCACGAAATCCTAAAAATCCTTCAGGACTCGTCCTAAAAATTTTAGGATTCTTTTAGGAGTGTCTAACGAGACCCTAAGTTAAATCTGTCTTTACCTAAGCCTGGACAGTTCGATGAGGATATCTTTTTAATGTCGGCGGTTTGGTCGACCTGCTGTCGACATGCTAAGCGTATTTGGATAAATCGCTGGCTCCGCAGCTTCCAGGATTAAACGTGGGCCCAACAAAGTTCAGAGTCCAATTGAGCCTCTGCTAAAATTTTCGGAGGCACGGGACAGGGCGTTCGAAGGGGCAGCAGAAAGAAAGAAAGAAAAAGTATCCCATGCTGTGGGGTGGCACTACGCCCAGCCCTGAACAAACAAACAAAAAACAAAGTCCGCCCGCCCCCAAGCGGGCCCTGTCCAGAGTCCCCTTACTTTTCGGAGAGACTCAGTCGAATTCTCCAGATGTACTGGTGGTTTGGCACTGTAGGTTGGTTTGTTTTTTCGTCTGAATTGTATGTTAATGATGGGTGGGGGTCAATTCTTCCCAAAGGGGGAAGTCATCAATGCCTCCAGTACAAGCGTGATTGTAGTCAATAGGGGGGATGCTGTCTCCAGGGAGCAGTGGTCAGGGCTATTTCAACCTTAATGGGAAGAGGCGTGAGTTCTTGTATTGTATTGGGTAATACGAGCCTTGGGCACCGACCCTCACTTTAAAAAATAAATAAAAATAAATAAAAGAAGGGAAAAAAAAAAAAAAAAAACAGCACTGTGAAGATACGACTGTGAAGATACGAAGTCGGAAAAGAATGGAGTCCATTGGACTCGCTCCACTGCTCACCAAATGTGCAGAAGGAGAATCACTCTTCCACTAGAACATGGGAAGATACACTCCCATATTTTTTAGTCTTTTGTGCTGAGTACGGACGTCGCCCGGCCGGGCGGGCCCGGGTGGGCCGCCCAGGCAAACCGGGCGGGAAAAAAAACAGCCCAGAATTTTTTTATTTTTTTTTTTGAAGGTGGGGTCCTCCTGTGCTCGGCGAGA
>BFEA01000418.1:1163267-1190386 GCA_003427395.1 Chara braunii | reverse complement strand
ACACACACACACACACACACACACACACACACACACACACACATGTCAGGATATTAGAAGGATAGCTGAGACAGGACTGACTTCGACATACCTGACATTCGACAAGCGTACTGCCAGACTGCACAAGGTCATCCACAATGATGACATGGCGGCCTTGTGGATTTCCCTCCTTCAACCGCACAAGTCTCTTATTTCCATCACGCACCTTAGTACAGATTATCTGAGTAACATGGCATCAAAAGCACATCAAAAAGAAAAGCAAATATCAATACTATTATTATATCGTTATTACATTAAGATATCCAGGTGCAAGGGTTTGACCCCTCGGCATATGGCCCTGCAGCAGGCGCGTGCACGCCCTACGTGAAGGCGGGCCCCCGRAATCTCAATACGCCCTGAACTCGTCAATTTTTGCAAATCTTGGTCGGCGCCAGACAGTTGCCACACGCCAGTTGGTTACGTCCGCCTTGCACGTGAGAATGGGAAAGATTTGTGAGCCGTCCACTGCGTCCAGGCCCTTCCAGCAAAGTGGGGTAAGCAGGGAGCATCCTGTTTTTCGACTTTGTCAAGGCATATGACCAGGTCAACTGGGACTTCCTTCAGATCTGTATGGAGAGGATGGGGGTAGACATGGACTTTCACAAATGGATGAGAATCCTCTACAGCGACGCCCGAGGCATAGTCCAAGTTAAAGGTCGTACAAAATGACAAGGTCGGTACGACAAGGTGACCCCCTGGCAGCCCCAATCTTCCTTTTCCTAATGGGGGCCATCGCCGCTTTCTTAAGAAAGGACATCTCCATAGAAAGATTGGAATCCGTTAAAGACGAAAGGGGACAATCACTCTACCTGCCAAATACCCTTCTCTTCGCCGATGATCTAACATTCCTAATCAGAGCATCCAACTCCTCTTTCAAGCTCTTCCACGGGCAATCCAAGCCTTTGAACGAGCTTCAGAAATGAAGGTCGATTGGTCCAAAACAATAGGTTGGTGGCAAGTAGATTCCCATTCTCTCCCCCCCCCCCTCCTCTCCCCCTCCCCCCCCTCTCTTGAAAGAACTCTCCCCTGAGGGCTTACGGTGGGCGGACCCATCCACACCCATTCGCTTTCTAGGGATCAACTTGAGCATGAAAGGTTGTCGCCCCACATCGGCAGCCTCTTTGATGTCGCCAATGATCAACCGAATGCATAGTTGGCAGGGACTACACACATCACAACTCAGTAGAACATTAGCTCTAAATAACTGAGTTCTATCATAGCCATGATGTGGTGCGCTGCTTCGATTTAGTTCCCTCTCTGGACTTTCATCAGCACATCCACCGTAGGGCTGCAGCTTTTCGGTGGACCGGGAACCCGGATTCGTTTTTCTGAAAACGGTACGGGAAATCCCTCCTGCAGTATTATTTTCCAAACTGCGAATACTCTCATCTGAGTAAGTCCGAATATTTTATTTCTTTTCGGAGAATTTTTTTTTCTTTCGCAGTACTAGGATTCTGTCAGTCAGTTCTGTAAATCATTTGCAGTCTGAAGTCGAATTTTTTTTTTCTCTCAGTGATCATTTCGCACTTCAAGGGAGGTTGGGAAACCTACGAACTTGCAAAACTTGGGATTTTTATTTTTCTCGAATTTTTTTTGCAAAGTGCAAAACTAGGATTCTGTTTTGATTAGTGGCTCCTTATCTGAGTGTTATCTGAACGATTATCCCACCCACCCCTCCCCACCTATGTTGTTGCCACCTCTCGCCTTACCTTCTCTGCTTGTCTCCAGGTACCCCCTGCGGCGGCATTGGTGAGTGGCCACGTCAGCAGGCCACGTCAGCAGACCACGTCAGCAGGCTACGTCAGCAGACCACGTCAGTAGACAACATCAGCAGGCCACGTCAGCAGGCCACGTCAGCAGGCCACGTCAGCAGGACACGTCAGCAGTGCCACGTCAGCAGCAGGGAACACCACGTCAGCAGGACACGTCAGCAGTGCCACGTCAGCAGCAGGGAACACCACGTCAGCAGGCCCCGGCCTGGTCTATGCTGTTGCGTTCACAAACAGCCGTCATGGACCAGAGGTCCGGAGAAGCAGATGAGGCCTATCAGGCCCGGATGCTGGCCAGGAGTACCGAAACAAAGAAACGGGCAGATGACGCAGCAGCAGCAGCGAAGAAGAAGGCAGAGGATGCCGAGCAGGCACGTCTGCTGGCAATTGAACAACAGCGCCAGCATGACGAGGCAGCAGCAAGGGCTGTCGATGAAGAAAGAAACCAACGTCGTGAGAAGATATTTAGCGGAGAGCAGACTTTGCTCACAATGGCAGCGGAATGGAGGACCGAGGCCGAGAATGGCAAGATGGAGGATAGCGAAAACAAGATCGCTCTCCTCCTCTCCCATCTCACAGACCTCCTGGCAATTTGCATTACACTGCAGGAGGATATCCACAGCCTCGACGACTCGCTAGCTCAAGTCCAAGGCCGCCTTCAGCAGCTGGAGCAGCGACCTGTCGCTGCCCCCGATGCAAGCTCTTCCAATACCTCCAATCGCCTCGAAGCATTGGAGATGGACGTCGGCTCCCTCAAGGATGGCGTACAATTACAGCAGACCGCAACACAACAGTTGGAATAGCGGATCTGCACCACAGCCAACACCTCGAGTCCGGAACAGCGCGAGACAACTCCAAAGTTCGACGGGCAGGAGATCTTCTGCGACTCGACGAAGACAGATCCGGTTCCATGGTTCCGCAAGTTCGAGCTCACGCTACAGCTACACAACGTCAAAGAACACAAGCACCACACATACTTATACTCTCGCTAAGGGGGCGCGTGCCAGGCTTGGTTGGACAACCTCTTGTCCAAGTACGGAGTGATAGCTAACGACTTGCACACCAAGATCAGTTGGGATGATCTGAAGGCGGCGTGGCACAAGCGGTTCCAAGTCGAGCCGCCCGAGATCAAGGTTACGGACAAGCTCATGGTCTTCGAGCAAGGCACACTGCCAAGTATCGAGTGGATCGCCGAGTACCAACGCTTGACGTTAGTCCCAGACATCCAGATGGGCTTCAAGGCCATCCGCCACTACTTCATATCAAGGTCATGTCCGGCATTAAGCAATGCCCTGACTCACGTCGAGGACACCTTGACGACTACGGCGGAACTTTTTGACAAGGCCGCGCAGATCATCATTACGAACAAGGAGGCTAATAACCTCCGTTCGTCTGCGGCAGGCCCGAGCAGGGACCAGCATCGGCCAAGAGTGGCCGTGGTCGCGGCAGCAACGCCGTTTGACCAAATCAGCGAGGCTGCGTCTGCCAATGAAGGAGACAGACTCGCAGCCGCCCAGGAAGGTAGCCGGCACTGGCCGCCCCGGCACAGGCCGAGGACGCGGCAAGACGAAGAGACACACTCCATCTAGCCCCGGGCCCGGCGCAGCAGCTCCAGCCCCTTGGTCCCAATACGGCATCTCTGAGCAAGCTTTCAACGCACGCACAAGATTCCATTATTGCCTATGGTGCAATAGTGACCTCCATGCGACACTAGCCTGCCCATTGAAAGGCCAGGGCAAACAGTCGAGAGCTTCGTTTAGCCAAGTTTCAAGGCCTTTTTCGAATGCAGGTGGTTGGGGTTGAAATTTTTTTTTGCCCTTGTAGCACTCAGGCTAGGCAGATATTCTGATAGCTACCCCTGAAATTGATATTTCGAAATCGAGGCCAAACGAGTGACGACGACGGGGGTCTGTTTGTCATAAGCCTTAAAGTTCCGAACCTGCCTCGATTCCTGGTAAGGTATGGACAGTGTAGGCCTTTTTTGAATCTAGCCCGACTCTCGGTAGGGTTCAGACAACGTAAGGTACAAATAGTTTAGGCTTGCTTTCCGATCCTGGCATGGACGTCTGGCCTAGCGGGTTCCGGCGGCGGGGGTTTTTTGTCAGTCTAAAAAGTTCAGAATCTGGCTCATTTCCCAGTAGGTATACACAGGGTAGGCTTTTTAAAGAAAATTTGAATCTGGCCTATCTTCCGATAGGGTTCAGTCAGTATAGGCATTTTTGGAAAATCTCCGTATCGGCCTCGATCCCCAGGTAGGAACAGATAGTTTAGGCTCATTTATAAAAACCGGTTCTGGCATGGATGTCTGTGCTTCCCTCGCCGCTCCCTCTTCCGACTGTGGCTCTGATTCAGCTTCCGACTCTTATATATGAACTAGTATCTTCGAGTCTTCTTCCCTCATCTCTGCCGCCCTCCCTATTCCCGACATCAGTGCACGGCTGCTATCGCGCTCTGCTCCGTCTGGCTGTGCATTCGCTGGCCTTCATATCCTACCTCGACCTCCTGCTTTCCGCCCCCGATATTCTCGGTCTCCTCACTACGCTGCTGCTGCGCACTTTGCTCTACCCGGCTGTGTATTCGCTCCTTCCGACCTCCTACCTTCCACGATCTTACATCCCCAACCTCCCTACTCTCCGCTCAAGCCATTAACATGTTGTCCTATCCTCTGGCGGCGGCCCCGTTACTTTCGTTCCCAGTTCGATACTACTATTCTACACATCTAAGATGGATGCTATGGCATTATGGATTCTCTAGATTGGGCGACATCGACGATCTCCTTAGATAAGTTTTCTCATATCCTCTACTCATGTCTACACTGAGTTTTCCTATTTATTCCAGCAGGAGTGTGGCTATTGTCATCCTGAACTCATGTGGTTGCCCCTGATGATGACCAGTATTCGGCGCTGGTCGAAACATGCAGGGCTTTCTGCCGAAGATTGTCTTTACTAGGTACTCCTGTCTTCATTGGCGCTATTTGGCGCTGAGGAAGGCTGATTGCCTCATGATGACTCCAGGGACTTCTTTATGTGCTATCTTCTAGTCCCTCCCCAGGCTTTGTTGCGATCACCACTGACTTCCCTCCCTACTATACCGTCCTCCCTTACCATCGGTTACTCGTGATCCCCTTGGATTCCATAGCCCGGTTCTGGCCCCGCCCCGTGCTTGAAGAATCGGCAGCCTGGCGAGTATCGACAGGCAAGGGTCACGCAACGAACCCGCCCGGGGACCGAGCGACGAGCACCCAGCTCGTCTTCGTCAGACTTCGAAGCTTGCGACGGTCGGCAGCGGTACAAGTGTTCCCACAGAGACACCCGTAGTGCCCCACCCCGGCCCAGGCCACACGATCGACCATCGCCCCAACTTTGAGCCAAAAGGGACACTTGCACTTCGACCCTTGAAACTTGACACAGGAGATTCCAGTTCCGACCTGGAATTCCGCCCCCACTTTCCTAAAATCCTTGGCACACCCCTTTTCGCACTTCCAGTCCCACTAACACTCCGAACAGGAAGTCGCATTGGGCGTGAGGTTGGTATCGGAGCCGGCAGGTGTCAAGACCAGGAATTGACAAGTGGCTCGGCTCTCTTAGTTCGACCGACCTGGCGACCCCAAAAAGGGGACGGTCTGCGCCAGGGAACGTGTCGGCACGCGAACCTATAGTAACAAGAAGCCGGTCTGCAGGTAGATCAGCCGACAACATGAATGTCAATCAGGCCAACGTTAATCAGGCCAATGCTAATCAAGCGTCGGTTCACCAGGCACAGGGAGGGGCCGGTGGTGGCCCAGTACTCGCCCCCCAGCCCGTCCCTCAGCTTGCACGTGTTCGCGCTCCGGTAGCCCCACCAGATCTGTATTTGTTCGACCCGACGCACCATCTGGCAGGAGCGTGGCTTGCCACTCTCCGAGCACAGCAGTACGATAACGACGAGGCGAGAATTAATATCCCCCCCCGACTTGGGGGTGATGCCCACCATTGGTTCAGCACCTACGTATGGATTGACCTCCCTAGCTTTGAGAGAGATTTCCTTAATAGATTCGACTACATTCACCCGGAGCAAGCGTTCTTCATGATCAAAGACCGAGTACATAAGCCCCTCGAATCTATTGCGGAATATCGCAGTCGATTTTACCGATTGTTCGTAAAATCTCAGAGAGACGAAAATGTAGGAAGAGACTTCTTCATAGACGGGCTCCGAAGCAGAGCAATACGGGCCAAGTTGCGAAAACAGTTTTCCCGCATTACCTTTACCATGACACAGATCATGGACGCAGCAGAGGAGATGGAGCGAAAATTCGCTGCCAACTTCCTCGAACGAGATGACCGCGCTAAAGAAGGGGATTCCACGGAACTAACCAGAGCAAAGATGGAATTCGCCGCACTTCAACACAAATTTGGAAATATGGGTTTTGTATCAGGACCTGTCACCTATCTGGAATAGGTGGCAACTCAGTAACCCCCTCTTGATCAGGGAGCGGGACCCTTAGCGGCAAGAGCGTCGGCACACATACCCGCCCCGGCGGGGAAGGCGGACGAGTCAAACGCAATACTGGCCAGCCTTATGCAAGAAAACAAGAAGGAGCAGCGTGAGTATAACGCCCGAATGGAATCACTGATGCGCTCCATGCGTCCCATTAACGTTCGCGCCGCCCCCCTTCCTGTTGGAGCGCCTGCCACCGCAGCCACGGGGACTGGTGCGGGCACGACTCCCTGAACTGACACGTGTTATACCTGCCATCAACCCGGCCACCTGGCAAGAGACTATCACCAGCGACAAGTACGAATAGGGGCAGCCCCAGCAGCGGCAGCCCCCCTGGCTAACGGACCTAGACGGGTAGGGACGGTATTAGAGGAAATTGATGGAGCAGTACCGACAGCAGTTGCTACCGACGAGGCCGTGGAGCTCATCCCACTCGATCAGTTCCTCTCCTTGGGATATCCGGAGCTGGGTATGATAGGGGCGATCCAACCGGCGGATGACGAATAAGAGATCTCGAAATGGCGACCATCCCCCGGTGAGATGGAATTCGGTGGCCACGAGTTCATCACTAGAAAGATCGATATGCTCGACATCGTCCGAGCCTTAGATCACCGCATCCTGCTGTCGAGCTCATCGGCCCTCGCGCGAACGAGAGCCCTCCCGGCCATGTCACGCAGGAGTAAGCAAAAAAAATCAAGATCGAGAGACAACTCGGGAACGACGCTAAGTATCCCGCGAACTGCTGAGACGGGCGTGGTTGCATCGCTCCTTCGCCGCTCTAGCTGGGTGCGCCAGCTATACATCCCGTGGTCCCCTACGACATGATAGGTTCCCGCGGGGCATAAGCTTATTTCCCCAAGGGACTGTCACCACCCTTAGGGGCGTATCCCTACCGAGCTACTGACCCACGTGCGAAGGCTTTTAAATGCAATCGCAAAGGTAGATCAGCCGAGGGCGTTTGCTCGTCTCGCTGCATTATAAGAAATGTTTGGCTAACGCCGAGTGAACCCGAACGCCGTTCGTCCCCTAGGGCGTTGATATCCCAAGTACGAAACGTACGCCGGTCGACTAGGACAGTCTCAACCAATCGTGAAAACCTTTCATTAATCCTAGTCCCTTAAACATAAAGTCAAACGAAAGTTACGACAACCATATATATAATTATATAAAAAGGAATCGACCGTAGCCGACACGAATAAATATTCCCAATATGAAAAAATAACTGAAAAAAATACAAATCATCATCTCATACATCCAATAACACAAGATCAAAAACTATCCGGCCGCCTCAGGTCGAATACCACAAAACAATCAAAACAATTGCCAACGAAAAGTTGGCTAATCGAAAATAACATTGACGTTACCAACATGGTAGTTGGACAACCTCAGTTTTGACTGGATGGACGCGTTGCTAAATTCATTCATTCCATCCTATCGCTGATCTAAGATTCGACGAGCATACCTGTCTTCGTCCATTTCCAATCTTTTTGGATGAAAAACCGCTTGCACATGATTCTTGATCAGGGGCATTGCTTGACATGAAGCATGCCTCTTCCTCTAGGAAGTGGTTTGGGGTACTTCTCCTCCTCGTCCGAGCACAAGACTCAAATCTCAGAATTTGGACCGTCTCCACCGAATTGGCAAGTACCCCCCGTAGAACGGTCCACTCTAGGTCGATAACAGAGTCGACTCCTGAAGCAACGAACCCCCGCCCCAGATGCTTCCTAGAGATAGTGGATGCGTCCACCACAAGTAGCTTTCATATATTTTTTTTATTTCTCCCAAGTTCCGGGGTAACTTAGACGAAAAGAAATCAGAAGAGATAAAGAAAATGAAAATCATTTAGACAGGTACATGTAGATAAGGTCGTTCGGGATAGAATGTGTCAATCCTTGGGAAAAGCTAAATTCGTTTGACCTTATCTGCTTTATTTCAATAGAATCCATTTTACGACACACGTTGAATAACATTTTTCAAAAACAATAAGTTCTTTTTGACAAGCAGACAGGTGAAAGGTAGAAAGAAGACAATTCATTCCTTCATTTCAAATAGACATAATCAATCTCCTCTGTAAGCATCCCTCTACCTACCTGCACAGACCGCAAAGAAAACACGTTCAAAAGAAAACAATACAATCTCATACTCGAGTCAAACTTTTCCATTCACATGCATGACTTGCGCAACTTTCCTCTACCTTTTCTTTTGAATATTCAAAACGAACAGGGTCAAGCAAAGTGCGGGTCCACACAAGCGTGAAAGGAAGTCTGAGTCATTCAACTGACCTTGAGTGAAGTTTGATCCGGCCCACTCAAGAAAGCCGTATAGAATTACGCTCTCTTCACGAGAAGGTCGTCACACCCAGTCGTCAGAAAAGTGATTGACACCACTCTCCTTGACGACCGCTTGCTAGAGTACCCTCTCAGCACCAATCACCTTCCAATAATCCGGTGACGTTTTCTCGTTACCGCCACTTAGCTCTAAAGCACAGCGTCTCCGCGGCGTCACCCTCCTCTGTGTCAACGTCCCACCTCCACTTAGTGCAAAAATACGGCCGTTACTGTCGTGAAATAGTGTTGTCGCTGTAAGAATCAGATACTGACGCCACAAAAAAAATCCGGTAGCGCTTCTGCACTACCACCATTAAAACCCGAGTTGCTGCCGCAAAAATTCGGCAGCGCTTTTGCACCATCGTCGAAAAAAACAGAACCGTTGCCGCAAAAATCCGGCAGTGCTTCCGCACCACCGCCGAAAAAAACAGAACCGCCGCCACAAAAATCCGACAGCGCYWCCGCTGTAWAAAACCCGAGTTGCTGCCGCAAAAATTCGGCAGCGCTTTTGCACCATCGTCGAAAAAAACAGAACCGTTGCCGCAAAAATCCGGCAGTGCTTCCGCACCACCGCCGAAAAAAACAGAACCGCCGCCACAAAAATCCGACAGCGCTTCCGCACCACCGCCGAAAAAAACAGAACCGCCGCTGCTGAATTTCGGCAGCACTTCCGTACCGCTGCCGTAAAAAGCCACGTCGCTGCCGCAGAATTTCGGCAGCACCCCTGTACTACTACGGTGAAAAAGAACATGCCAAAATTAATAAAATTTGGGCCCCTGGCCCAAATTTCACTGTGCCGCACTGCCGTAGTCCCGCAACGTCACTGGGTCTGTCCCATGGGACCAACACCAGCTAGAGGGAAGGGGAACAGAGTGCTCCCTGCCTTGGCTATGGCTGCCCATCTCTCCTCTTTGCGCTCCTCTGCAGACATTCAGCCTCTCCTCACGTTGCCTCAGGCAGCAGCTCCAGCAGCCAGCAACACTCAAGTGTGTTCGTCACACACTGGCATCACAAGTGCATAGTGTGGCAGTTTGGGGGCAGCTGTCTGTTTTATAGTGGCTGAGGAGGGTTGGGCGTCAGTTCAGCCCCTACACAAAATCGCGGGTTCACTGTGAGCCCTTGATCTGGTCAGGATCCAGGGCTGATTGTGGCCGCACCACAGCCACATCCTTAGTGTGGGGCAGTTTCTTTAACTGCCCTATTTTATTTTTCCTTTTTTTTCCCAGCTATCTCGGAATCTCACGAGATAGCTAGGCTCCTGCCATTTTCAAATCTATTTTTCTTTTATTTTTCTGATAAGGGGTTGGAGAGATACAACCCCGTACAGTTTGATGTATCTAGACCCTTTTTCCAGGGCAGATACATTGGGGAAAAGACTGTACCTAGCATTTTTCATAGTGACCCTTCAATATCCAGGCTCCCTTCAAAAACTGGAGCCTGACATTTACCCCTAGCAGCTTCTGACCTTCTGCCAGAGGTAGCACCACGTGAGGACAAGTGTCCTCACACAAAATAAAAAAAATAAAATAAAAAAAATAAAATAAAAAAAATAAAAAATAATAATTAAAAAAAACCCCAACCTCCTCAACTGCAATGCTCCTGGCCGTGATTTGAGCCAGAAGCATGTAGTGATCTGTCAACAACCTACTCCTTCCCTCTGTTGCCCTCCCCTGAAAACGGGGAGGACAGTTGTCAAGTTGGGAGGAGTAGGTCCTCCTCCTCCCAACCACCACGTTTTCCTCTCTCTCCCTTGTTCTCTCCATCTCCCCCACGAGTGCGTTGTGAGCCACGAGATCTGAGATCTCGCGGCCCCAGTCACTCGTCTCAAAACTGAAGTAGGAGTCTTTCTTGCTCCCATACAGTCGAAAAGACTGTATATATATATATATATATATATATATATATATTACAGTTTTTCACGAGGCAATTGCCTCGTTTCTGCCCCTTTTCCCGTTTTTTCCCATATTCTGCTGTCTAATGGCCACAAAATGGGGAAGGGAAAAGAAAAACTAAAAAGAAAACGAAAAAAAGTTTACCTAAAGTTGAGTCTGCTGCCCGTTTCTTCGAACGAACGGGCACAAATCCTGAATTCGACTGAGGGGAGAGGAAAGGCAACATGTGGGGGTGTATATTTCCATGTTCTAGTGGAAGATTCATTCGATTTTGCTCATCCTGTCGTTGAAGTCTTCGACGAGGGGCCAACCAGGTAAGTAGGTAGGTAGGTAGGTACCCTTCCGCTCTCTCTCTCTCTCTCTCTCTCTCTCTCTCTCTCTCTCTCTTTCTCTCTCTCTCTCTCTGTTCTCTATCATCTCTGTGCCTGGACCTAGACGCTATTGGCGCCGGGTTCAGGCGCAAAGGCTGATTGTCGAGGTTCAACCTCCTTATGAGTCGGTGCAACTGGAACCGCTCGGGGTGCGGGGGCGCAGCCAGGGAATATGAGATTGTGGCGTTGGGGGTTGCATGGATGATTATATGAGGCAACTTTTTTTATTTTAGAATATATTATATTTATGTAGATGTCGGGATGTTGGGAAGAGAGTATCTGATAACATTTTTATTTGTAGCTCAGTGTATTTGATGGTGTCGATGTCTAGAATTCGGATTGAGGGTATTGTTGTATTGTATAGCAATGTATATGTAGTTAGATGCCTGAGGTCGAAGGGGTTTTGTTTTAAATTTATGATGAGAACTGTGTTTATTTTAAAAGGCATCTAACTATATATACATTGTTGTATAATATAATAAAGTCGTCAATGAAACTTAAGTTACTTCAATAAATTGTTTTTTCTACAAATTTTATTTTAGTTTTTTAAAACTATGATATTTTTTAAGGCAAGAAACAAAAATCTTTGATTTGAAAAAGAGAGGAACTTATTAAATTTTAAAAAAAGAAATGATATGATGTATAGGTGAAATATCAGAAAACATAAGAAGTCAAAGAAAAAAAAAAACGTAACAAAAAAATATTTAATGAATTTGAAAAAATGCAAATTTGTTTATGTTTGATTTAAACATATCAAAATTAAGTGTATGATGTATTTTAAAGCATATATATTGTTTAAAAAGAAAAATAAGAGAAAAGTAAAAAAACAACTTAATATTAAGGGATTTATTATTTTATTATATGCTCGAAATTGGGTTCAGCGTCTCTTGTATATGAACTGTAGTCATGCGAAGTCGCAAAAAGTATTTTCGATCAATGTTATTTTCAAGTGTATCTAAAATTTCAGAAAACAAATCTAATCTAATTTTGATTTATTGTTTAATTTCATGTACTGTGGATTGGGCATTAAAAAACGAATAGAGCTGAAAAAAACCAAATTTTTGAACAAGTTCAAAACTTGTGTACTGTACTTCCTAGCAACTAATAAGAACAATGACGATGGCATGAAGATATTGACATTGATAAGCCGCCTTCTCGTCGTTCATGTACTGTGGATTGGGCATTAAAAAACGAATAGAGCTGCAAAAAATCAAATTTTTGAACAAGTTCAAGCCTTGTGTACTGTACTTCCTAGCAACTAATGAGAATAGTGATAACGGCATGAAGATATTGACATTGATAAGCCGCCTTATCGTCGTGAATTATTGTTAAGGGTATAGATTGTCACCTTATTTCAAGCTTTGTGTATTGTACTTCCCAGTAAGTAATGAAAATGCTATTACTGAATGTTTGAATAGAGTAACGAGTTGATGGTCGTTGCCAAGATAAGCAAGTTAATTCTATAAAGCTAGTTGAAATCTTATACAAATTTTAATTTAGTATTTTTATAATGAAGTAGTATGTTTAGTGTTTTTACAAATAAGTATTTTCTTTTGTAAATTGACATAGAATTGAAGAATTATGTTTAGATGAATTAAATGTATAGGAAGAGATTTAGTTAGCATCAAGTAATGTGTTTTTTGAAGTAAAAAAAGGGGGAAAAAATTACAATTTTGGAATTATTTTTGAAAGCAATGTTAGAAATTTTATGTTATGGTACATAGAAAATGAAGGAAAATATAAGGAAGAAAAAGATGGATTGTAGTTTTTATATTAATTAAGAAATTTATATGAGCGATTGATTTTTTATTTATTTGTATTATAAAGAAATAGGAGGTGTATTTTGTCAAAGTGGTAATGTATGGATAGGAAGAGGTTGTGGTATCATGTGTTGGAAATCAGCATCGAATGTCAGTCCTGGAGGTTCTAATAATTTGTGGTGATTAGACGTATAATGGGGTGTCATAGTTGTTTCTATTAGTGGAATGTCATAGTTTTCATCGTAATCATAGACTGCGGTTAATCGCAGTAATGAACTTATATCTCTATATGTGTCTATATATTTTGTATTAAGTGCTGCATGGGTGTCCTCGACAGCTTCTTGTTGATCTGTATCAGCCAAATACAATGTAGCCATGTTTTGTTGTCCTCTATGCCATCTGTGATAATGTACTAGAAGTCCAGTTTCAACAATCGGCAATAAATGATACATAGGAAGAAATTGAAGGTATCGTTCGAGGTCGATTGTTCTCGTATGATATATGTATCTTCCATGTTGTGTTTCAGATTTCATGTAGTCGCTTGGTCTTGATGGTCTTTTTGTAGTTGTATTTGATCTGCCATGAAATATAACAAAAGAAACCGAGTTATTTTATAGCTATAATATAGGAAAAGAAATATAATATTGTATATAGTTTATATAGAATTAAAAATATGATGTTTTGTATGTCATGAGCTATGTATTATATTGTTATAATTTAATTTAGAATGTATGTAGAAGCGAATGATGCATTGAAAGTTATAAGGGATGTAGAAATCAATCTGTGATAAGAATTATTAGTTAATAAAATTCTTGTTACGGATGAGAAGCATCAAGAGTACAAATGATGTCGTTGATAATTGCAATACGAAAATTTTAAAATTTTGTTATTAATTGTATGATATCTGTTAGGAAGATATATAAAAAAATAGAAGTTGTAGAGTGATAAGCAAAATAAGATAGTACAATGCCTTCTTCATTGATTTCTATTGTATGATGGAGATTAGACTGTTTTAAGTATGAACGGAGATTATTGAAAGATTGGTGAGTGATCGCCATAATATATAAGCGATGAATAGAAACAAGCACCTGCAAAAAAAGTAAACGACATAGAGAAATAGAAATTATATGTAAGTATCATTATGGAGAAGAATGATTATATAAGATGATTTTTTAGAAATTAAAGGGTTTATTATTTTATTATATGTTGGACGCTGGGTCCAGTGTTTCTTGTATATGAATTGCAATTATGCGAAGTTGAGAAAAGTATTTTAAATCGATGTCATTTTCAAATGCATTTAAATTTTGAAAAAAAATGATCTAATCTATGATATTATTAAATGGTATATTGTGGATTTGGCATTAAGAAACGAATAAATATGTAAAGATTAATGGGGATTTAATGAAGGATTGATATGTTATGTAGATAGTATTAGGAAATAAATATTTATAATGATAATAAATGATATAAAGGAATGAAGATTGAATGTAATTATTATTACGGAGAGGAATAATGATACAAGATTTGAAAAGGAAAAAGAAACGGAGTTTTATTTGATTTTGATATTTGTTACCTTGTAATTTACGTTGCTGTATCTTGATATTGTCGATGATTTGAAGTAGTCGCTCAATGTAGATTCCATATTATCTCATGTAATTCTGTTTGATGGAGCAGGCTCCATTGATCTTGTATTGGCATTGAAACATAAATATTGTTGATCATTCCATATATGAATCATGTGACCCGTAGTACAGTTGAATGTTAATACAGTTCTGATTGTTGGCATAGCAAAGTCTTCATTGTAGTCGTATACAGTTTCCTTCCGTAGTAATGATAGTATGTCGTTGTATGTTGTCCCGTTGACATTTGTAAGTGTCCAATGTATGTTTTGGACTTCTGCTTCTTGGTCCGTGTCGGCGAGAATCATGTCGACCACGCGTATATCTCTTATCCAACGTCATCTGAATTGTACGAGGTATCCTCTCCCCGTTACCAGCAACGATCCGGAAGGTCTTGGTCTTTCAATAAATGCTTGTAGTTCACACATCTTGTTATGAATGATGTGTCCTCTAAAATTAGTTAGATTTGCTGTTATTTAATGTGATAAATTTTCGATAAATTCTTGTGTTGCACTGAATGATAAAGAATGTAAAGGGGTGTTGTGAAATGTAATTAACGAAAGAAGAACGAATGAAAAAAATGAATGTGAGATTATTCGCATAGCAGTGATGATGTTAATGATGAAAAATGTTATTTGATCAAATTGAAATGTTATTAGTGCAGTATGACGTAAAAAATGAAAGAGTAGTCTAGTATTTGGTGGGGCTTGATAAGAAGAGTGATATGCATATTGTGCTCTTGTAACTTCAACGGGGTTATAGTGACAAATAAAAAGAAATAATGGTGTTAAAGTTGAACGAAAAGGATCGATAACGAAAAAGTCGTCAAGGGTTGGTGTGATTATAGGATTCTGAATATCACAATAATGTGCACGACTATATGCAATTCGAAATCCTTCTAATATATGTTCTAATGAAATTAATGTATTTGGTGAATGATTAGCAGAAGATGGGTAGTAGTTGCGAAGGACGGGATCAAATATAGGTGAATCTGTTGATCGACAGAATCGAATATGTGTATGTCCGACATTCGATGAAGCGTCCATTTCACTGACAATGTTCTTCAAGTCAATTTGTTTCTGTTTGTTTGAAAAACACAAGAAACAAACATTGTAATGTATGAATTAAAAAATTTGGATGTTTTGTTTTTTTATCAAGTATATTATTGAAAATGTTATATATTTTATGTTTTAGATAGTAGTTTGAAGAAAGTTTCCTTTTAGTTTGAGCACATAATTTAAATTTTAGAAGCGAAATTTTTGTTTTTGAAATGACAAAATTATTTTTCCTAAATGATTTGTTTTAAGTTGATAAAATTCGAAATTATTTGGATAGGTGTAGGAGAATACAGTTATTTAAGAGGGAAATAATAATAATAAATATATATATATTATATTCATTGAAATTTATTTAAAAACAATTTATAAAATGTAAATATGAAATTATATAAGATATTTATTGACAGTTGTATGAAGGAGGAATGAATAATATATTATGCGATTGTGAAATTATTGATTTGAGTACATTTGTAGAGAGTTGGTCATGTATAAAAGATCGATAAAATGACATATCTAGTTGGCTAAAATTTGTAATATGAGAAAAAGGTGGTGTTAAAAGCAAAACCGTACCATTGTTAATACAAAAATTCCAGAATCATTAAAATTGGTTTGTTGTGGACCACGGATATAAATTTGAGGTATGTTTGTCATTGTAGAAAGTATATTTGTTCGATGTTGAAACTAGTCATGCATATTTTAGAAAAAAAAATTGTTTGAAGAATTTAAACTATCGTAAAAAAAAAAAGTATGATTTTTGTTGTCGATATAGCCAAGTGCCCAATGATTACCATGTAAATGTAGAGGAATGAAAAAATTGTCGTAAAGCAGGTATAGTTACAGAGCATAGAACTCTAAAGCAAAGAGCACGAACGTTTATGCTAAACAGAAACCGCCATATACCTATCATTCTACTACCCATCCAGTCAAGAAGAATAAAAATTGAACAACCCTAACTACCCTTTTCTCCCCCTCCTCGTGCTCTTGTTTGAAAATCAAACAACTATGACCGGATGAAGTGGGATGATGATAATGTGGGGATATGAAGATGCCAAAGTCTAGTGAAGTAGGCACCACCATCAAGACAACTGAACTACAAGGCATACAAGCAAAGGACAATGAAGATTAACAGAGCAAGTAGGCGAGTAGCTCGACAAACATATATGTAAAGCAAGTGGCATGGACAACAAAGTTGCACCAAAGCACAGAGAAGGTAGTCTAAACATGTAACACAGTGACAAAGCACAAAGAAAGCAATTTATACAAGGCAACGACAGAACACAAATAACGTAGTCTAGACATCTAATACATCACAAGCGCATCTGATAGATTGTTAATTCCTATCATTCGCTGATTACTCTAACGAATACGAGAACACTGAAAGAAACATAAATTAATTCTGTGTTTGGTTGTATGTAGGTATGTGTATGTGTGTCTGTGCCTTCGTATTTGTATATGTATGTGTGACTGTATATGTGTGTTTTGCTCAAAACTTTGCTACACATAATACAAAAAAAACACGATTTAGCCAGATTGTTTTGCCGGATTTTTATTGATTGATCATGAAAATCGAACCCCAACAATTCAGTGGTGATGTACTTTACTGATGGAGAAACGCTTCTATGTCAACTAGGGTAAGTGTTATTTATGAGAAACGTAGTTGACTTTACTCAGACGAACCCTGCAAAGCTAGCAAATGGTCAGTCCAAAACCCTGATAAGAATCGAAGCAAGTCTCATAAACTATTTTGACACAATAATTGAAAGGTTGTGTGCAGGTATGTTTATGTATGTCTGTGCGTCCGTGCCTGTGTAGGTGTATGTGACTGTGTATGTGTGTTTCGATAGAAACTTCGTTGTACATAATACGAAATAAATCATGAAGATGCAAATGACCAGATCCACAAGCATGCTAATGTACAATATGGCTTCGAGAGTGCTATCAAAAAAGAAATTCTTAAAGCTCCCAAATTTGATCTGATAGATAGATGGAATTTCGGGAGTAGTGTAGCAAGATTCGTAGCGATCCCTCGAATTTAGGACTTTTGTGATCACAACATAATTCCTAGGTAGTTTGTTAATTTAAATCTGGCGGTAATTCTTATGTAATTAATCGACAATCTGGTAATTCTTAGGTAATCGACACTTTTACAAACTAATAATTATTGCGTAATTGTAAATTGCGAGGCAATTGCTAACTCGGTAATTCATAGTTAATTGCTGATCTTTATGATTCGTATGGAGTGCTATCAGAAAGGAAATTGTAACAACTGCTAAATTTAACCTGACAGATAAATTCATTTTCAGGAATAGTGTTGCAAGATTCGTAGTGATCTGTCAAATTTAAGACTTTTATAATGACAACATAACTCCTGGGTAGTTTGCTAATTCTTAGTTAAATTTGGTCATAATTCCTACAACAGAAAAATTCCCACGATAAATGGAAGTTGAAAAAATATTCAATAAAAAAAAATCCTTCATATTTATAAATTATCATTCCAATATTCGTCCAATTCTAAAATTTCCAGTTTTTTTTATAAGTTCTCATCTAAATATGAGCTTTCCCTTCCAACTACATCTATTTGTTCAAGATGGAATGAAAGTCTGGACGAGTTTATGAAATGTTTTAATTAAATTTTTACTTTACTACAAGAAATATCTTCTAATTTGGATTGGATTAACCTATTTATGACTGAAAATCGATTCTTAGAATGACAGTCCAATTAAAATATTTCATGAACTCATTCAGACTTTCATTCCATTTCTAGCATGCAGTCCAAATAAGAAGGGATACCCTATTCTTGGAACCAAAGTTTGCAAGTAAGATAACATTTTTGAAGATGGAATGAAAATTTGAAATTTAGATTGTAATTTTACTATGGAATGATTATTTAATTCCAGGAATTTTTCCCGTTGTATGTAATTAATCATCAATCTGGTAACTCCTAGGTAATCAGCACTTTTCCAAAGCATCGATTACTGCATAATTGTAAATTGCAAGGCAATTGCCAATTTGGTAATTCCTAGCTAATTGCCGATCTTTATGATTCGAACGTAATTGTCAATCTGGTAAGCCGTTGAAAATTAGTATAGGTAGGGAGTTATGGGGCTGTTAGGAGTAGGGGTAAGGAGTAGAAGGGAAGGGTTAGGGTCACCTAGAGTCTATCGCTCTGATAACGATGATCGGAGAGAGTGCCTCCCTTCGCCTAATCATTCTGTTCGCCTAATCATCACACGATTAATGCAACAATTGACATGATGACGAATTAACATCACAAGCAATATAAGAATTCATATGATGGCAAAATTTGACCATCAGAATAAGATATGTCCATTACAATAGTATAACTGTTGATGTGATCATTGAAGATCTTTAGTGCTTTTACATCCATCATGTTTTCATTTATGCATCACGACACCCAGCCATTACTCAACAATTACAGTATGATATACATCTTCTTTTACCTGTATTGTCATCGCTATCTCTACAAAATATCCTCCTTATTTTCACAATCATCGTTTTTGTTATCATTGATCATCATTTCATTGGTCATCATCATGTTCACCATTAACACGTATTACATTTCACCATTTCTTTCTTAATAATTCCGTAATGCGTCAACCTATCATAATCTCCAAACACCTCTATAGCATCCTGCACGAATACAAGAACTATACGTAATTATAACTATACCTAATGATACTATATTATATACATCGTCACACTGTATCAGAGCGGAAATGTGAAAAAAGACAAAACCAAAAAACGAAAAATGTAGATGATGATGGTTGAGCATTGGCTTCCTCCATCGCAGTGTATTACAAGGACCCACTTACGCGCAGTCAAAAGGCAAAAAAAGAGGTAAAAAAAGCGAGGAAATACATATATCGTCAAACAAAACTGCCCGATTAAATCGACGAAAGAAGGGGAAAAGAGAGAACCAGAGACTGTGACAAACCATTCCATCGGAATTTCTCCGACTCATCAGGAAGCTATAGCAAAACTCGAGCCCCATCAGAAACCCCCATAAACCCTGGCTAACTATTTCCACTGCATCGATCGAGTACGAATACTACCGTTTTCCGTCAAATACAACGCACCCTGACAACGAATGTATACAACTTATGTTTACCTAACGTGATTTCTGATATCATCATCAACAGCACCAGCAGCATCGCCACCCTTATCATTAACATGATTTGATGTACGTCATTGCCATCATCCTGTCTATTTTTTTGTAGCCACGTTTGTAGAGAGAGAGAGAGAGAGAGAGAGAGAGAGAGAGAGAGAGAAAGAGAGAGAGAGAACGAAAAAAACAAAGAAAGCTGAAATTCAGTGTTGCTTTGTTCTCGTCATTTTTTTCTTTTTTTCGTCATTTTTTTCTTTTTTTTCATTTTTTTTTTGCTTCGTTTTCGTCTTTCTTTTTCAATGCCTTTACGAATGCATCTTCTATCACGGCACGTTATATAATCACGGTCCCGCACGCCTTCCTGCTACGTTGCAGTCTTAATATAATTATTAATTATTAGAATAAAAGTAAAAAGTAATAATTTAAATTCCTAATCATCGCCACATCATCGATTCGAATATTTGCCAATGCCCTTTCTCCACACCCCTTTTTCTACGCGCTCAAATCTTATTCTCCTCCTAATCATACGAAGCAATTACGTTGTTCTCAGCTCAATCTTATCCTCCTGTCTCATCCGATCACCATACGCCTCTTTGCCTCAACATGCTACTGACCCACTTCTTCCTTTCCTCATTTTCCTCTCTCCTCCCTCCCTGCTTCCCCTGCTCGCTCCCTTGTCTTTCTGAAACTGGCTTCTCTCTTTGTACTCACCGCCCGGAACATGAGAGACAGAGAGAGAGAAAAAAAGAGAAAAAAAAAGAGAAAAAAAGAGAGAAAGAAAGAGAGTCGTTTTTTTTAGTACTTTGCCGTGGAGAACCCTGTTCGCAAACGATCCGTTTTTTCCCTCTTCTTTATCTACCGGATTCACTAGCAGTTAGCCTCTGGCTCGCACACGCGCATACATACACACATACACATATATACACACATACACCGTATCTCGTGACGAAGAAAGAAAGAAAGACAAAGACAAAGAGAGAGAGAGAGAGAGAGAAAGAGAGACAAAGAAAAAGAGAGAGGGAAAAAAAAAAAAAAAAAAAAAAAAAAAAAAAAAAAAAAAAAAAAAAAAAAAAAAAAAAAAAAAAAAAAAAAAAAAAAAAAAAAAAGGGAAAAAAAAAAAAAAAAAAAAAGAGAAAAAGAAAGAGAGAAAAAAAGAAAGTGCAATCGATCGAGATTTGTAATATGCAAAAGCGATTCTATTACGAAGCAAGGCAGAGGTTCATGCACAGCGAATCGTTCTCGCATATTACAAATCGATTCTTCCTTCTCTTTCTGTCATATACGCATACAAATATATATCCATGTACATACACGCAGAAACGCATACACATACAAACAATTAACTACTCGAATAATTAGTAATAAAGATCGAATTAGACTGATTGATATGTAAATTAATTGACACATGAATCGATTGATATGTAGATTGATTGACATGTGTATGCGAGTAATAGTCATAAATAATACGATTGTGATTGATTGATTTTTCATTTGTTTTTCATATACATTAATATATATATATGAAACAAGTCATAAAATTTGAAACTTACCGAGTCTTTCTTCTCCTCTTTCGTATCAGTTGTCGTCGTTCGGATAATCCGTCAAGATCACGTGTATTCAATAACCGAAATAGGTAAGTTCCCTCTTCTTCACCTTTTTTTTGTCCCCCTTCTTTTCGTTGTCCTCTTTATGTTCCTCCTCTTCTTCCTTCCCCCTTATTTTTGCGCTATTACTTTTTTTCTCTTTTTCTCCCTTCTATTTCGTCATACGTATCCTTGAAGAAGAATGTAAATACGCGTGTTTCTCCTTTCTCCTCCTTCTCTTGTTTCTTTTTCTTCTCCCTATCTTCTTCCTTCCCCCAGCTTCGTCCTCTTAACTTCTCTCTTTCTTTTCCCCTTTCACTTCTTCATACACATACACATCCTTTCTCAAGATCGGCTGGCAATACACATTCGAGCATACGAAAGCGCAGACTTCTTGCTGATTGCTTGTGTACATACTACTACATATAATCGCATAAGCTTCTTTCTGCACATCCTTTTTTACTCATGAACTAACCTTTTATAGTATGTCTACTCAATGTATTCCCTGTTCAGTAAATACTCAATTATCAATCAAGAATAATACAAAAAAATAAAAGGGGAAAAATCAATCTACAAACAGGGCCAGAACATCTATCTTTTTCATATGCAAATACCTGACGTATATGCACGGCCTAGACTCTGTTGCATGCTCATATCTCAGCCAGAGGGTCAATAACAAAAAAAAATCTTCAAGAAATAATAATACGAAAAAAAAAATATTTAACTTATAAACAATGAAGAAACTCCTGTCATCGTCAATCATCATCATTTTTTTTTATTTTTATTTTTTTCCAAAAAAAAAGCAGCGACGACAGCATGTAGACACTAACATTGATAAGTTGCCTTCTCGTCGTGAATCATCGACAAGGGTGTAGACCGTCAACTTATTTTTCCGAAAAAGAAGAGAATACAAAAAAGAAAAAATGAAAACAGACTAGTCATCGACAGCTTCCTTTCTGTCATCACGAATCATCGACAAGAACATATTTCAAAACGAGAAAAAAAAAAAAAAAACGAAGACAAGACCCTAGCTCAGAAAAGTCGGTCAACTCAATGATCCCAAAGCCGTCATTTCATTCACGGAACCGAAAACTAATAACAGCCTCATCGACCTTGATTTCGACCCAGATTTGAAATGAGATGATGAAAAAAAAAAAAAAAACTCCGGAAAAACAGAACAAAAAAACGAAGAACTGTTTGCATCGTCGATCATCGACCCATGCTCTGTGCTCTGTTTCTACATCAATCGGTCATCGACCCATGTTTCTACATCAATCGAAGTCGTGAAGCAAAAAAAAAAAAAACCGTTCGCATCGTYGGTCATCRACCCACGCTCTTTTTCTACATTAGTCGAAGTCCCGAAATATAAGGGTCAAATCCCATTAGAAGCAAATTGGCTACTCCAACGCCCCAATGTAGACGTATTTGTGGTGATGTTCAGGGGATCACTCAGTTTATTTAAGGGTCAAATCCCATTAGAAGCAAATTAGCTAGACGTATTTGTGGGGAGGTTCAGGAAATCAGTTTGTTTATTTAAGGGTCAAATCCCATTAGAAGCAAATCAGTCAGTCCAACGCCCGAATCTAGACATATTTGTGGGGACGTTCAGGGGATCAGTCAGGAAACCCAGTCAGGCACTACCGGTACGTCTCCTAGCCGCGACCGCAACCTTACGACTTTTTTCCTAAACCCCGAAAAGACGCCGACCGACAAAGACCATTCAACGCCCACGACATTTTCTGAAAAACAAACCACACAAAACGACAAAGAAAAAAACAACACTCGCTATCTGGACTCAACGACTGAATCTAGACGTGTTTGTAGAGACGCTTAGGAAATCAAGAAACTCAACACCATTTCTGCACACTCCTGAAAAACATCTAGATTCAGGCATTCAGGTAACCCATGAGGTAACTCAACGCTAGACTTGGCCCCAAAACAGACCCGTGTTCGAATCCGGTCGAAACAAGTCGAAATATGAGAGCCAAGTCCAATTAGTATTCACGACCCCTTTTACTTTTACTACCTACCCATTCCACTACCGATCGAACGAAATCGAGCAGAAAAATGACCGCAAAGAATTTCCCGATTACAACTTTTCATGACCCCTCATGAAACCCCTCATACTCACTTTATACGTATGCTTATACGATTTCATTCTTTCCCAAAAAAGAAAACCGAGTCCCCGTCCACAACATACATGAACGACCTATCAAAGGACCACTAGACCTAACACTAGTACGACCCCTCACAACTACCGGTACGTCTCCTAGCCGCGACCGCAACCTTACGACTTTTTTCCTAAACCCCCAAAAAACCCCGACAGAGACCGTTCAACGCCCACGACATTTCCCGAAAAAGAAACCCTGCAAAACGACAAAAGAACACTCATAGTAGACGCAGCCTCTGACTGCGAATTCCGACGAAACATTCTGTTGCAGTCCCGTTGCCTCCCCTCTCGCTCTTCCTATGCGCCTGTACCTAGGCGCTATAAGCGTCAGCTTCGGGCGCTACAGCGCCCAGCAGCCCGTTCTTCAAACGAACGGGCACTGTACTAAATCTAGAAAGAAGAAAATAAAAAATCTAAGAAAAAAATCTAAGAAAAAATCTATGAAAACGAAAGAACAAAAAAAACGGTATGACGCTGTTGAAAACGGCGCCAGTTTTTACAGGGACTGTAAGTCCCTGTTTCTTCCTTATGCATCATGTGGCGCCGTTGTCTTATTGTTTTTTTTTTTTTTTTTTCTTTTCTTTTTTACAAAAAAAATGCCGTTGGCATAAGCCAACGACCACTATATCCTGCGCCAGCTTAGCTGTCATCCCCCCCCGTTCTCTCCGACGAAAAGACCTAAATTTGATTTCCCTTCGGGGAATCAAAAAAAAATTTGGACCTTTTCTCGATTTATTCGTGTCACCCTTGCGCAGGGCCTTGTTGAAATTCGCGCGCCTGATCTGGGCCGCGCGACCTTTACGATCGGACGGCCAGATCAGACCGCGCTGGTACCAAACAAAAACGGTCAGCTCCAAAAGGAGCTAGCCCAGTTGTGGGCGCGCAGCCGGGCTTGATCCCGGTATCTGCTGGGTGACAATCTGGCGTTGTAACCTACTGGGCTAGCTCCTATTACAAGAGCTAAACCTGCACCTCTTCTATATGTAGAGGTGCAATTCCCCCAGTAGGCTCAGCCTACACTCGGCAGGCCCAGCCTACACTAAGTAGGCTTAGCCTGCCTTGCCCAACCCCTTTGGTTGGTCGTCTGCATCTACCGCGATGACCTCCAACTCTCAGTAGGCAGGCTGTTGGGCCCTTTGGCCGCCGAAGTGAGTCGATCCTTCAAACGACGGTCCTTATTCACCCCCATAGGCTCTGAATTGCGCGGCTTAGCAGCCGCGCGACATTATTTTAGATAGAATAAGTATAATTTTAGTGTTCTCATACCCGCGCTCTTCTGTGGCTTTGACAAAAGCGAAACATTGTCATTCACATCCGTTACTCCCGGACGCTACATGCGTCCGGACTAGAACTCGAAAACTTTTAGTTTCTCAGTCATGGGTCAGATCTGAATAAAATTTTGGCAAACATCAGTCTCATCAAGTCCTTTAATCCAACGAAAGAGTCGGACAACGTTCGACGTTTTAAATCCCCGGCAAATACCCTTGTCAGGGTATTTGTCCCGACAACATTCCCAGACCCCATTGAACGACGTTCCCGTCGTTCAACATCAAAATAGAGGTTAGGGTTTTATAAAATGATCACAATTAATAACAATTTCACAATCCACTTAGAACCAAGCTGAAACCTTCTTCCATAGACAACCACTCAAGGAATTTTTATTCTCTTAGAGTGGTACCAGAAGTCTTCTGACAAGTTTCAAGTTACATCCATTTGGTTGATACTATCATTTATTCGAAAAAGATAGGATTAACCCCCTGACGGTCCTTCGAGTCAGAATTAATTCCCTGTCGGTTCTTTATAGACGTACCAACCTCTTAGAAGTTGTTCAGATAAAGTCTGAATGACCCATATATCCTTATTCAATATCACATCTTAACCAAGTAATAATTCATGCCACAACCTCTTTCTTTCCATATAAGTCCTTGAAGAGCGCACTTGATCAAAACAGGTCTTCCTGTTGCAAGCAAACTCTTTCAAAGGACAAAGGAGACTAACCCTTTATTTTTAGAAGATAACACTGATGAAGACAGTTACCCCGCCGCAGATGAACTTTTCTCTCTCTAAAGTTGAGAACAAAACACTGATCGAGACAGTTTTCCCTGCCGCATACGAAATGCTCTCAATTGATCTTCGAAAAGAAATCTGATCAAGACATATTATTCTGCCGCAGATATACCCTTCAAAGATCGAGGGAAAACTCTGATCAAGACAGGTTTCCGTGCTGCAGGCAAGACAGGTTTCCGTGCTGCAGGCGGACTCCTCCCTACCTAAAGTTGAGAGCAGAATGCTGATCAGGACAGGTTTCCCGGCCGCAGACAAACTGATGTCACTCAGAAGAAAATGTCGATCAAGACAGGTTTCCCTGCCGCGGACAAGATCCTATCCACCTAAAGTTGAGAACAAACGTTGATCAAGACAGGTTTCCCTGCTGTAGACGAACTGCTCTCAATAAATCTTTGAAAGAAAATCTGATCAAGACAGATTGCTCTGCCGCAGATATACCCCTCAAAGATCGGAGGAGAACTTCGATCAAGACAGGTTGCCCTGCCGCAGACGGACTTCTTTATTTTTCATTCAATGACTAAAATGAAGGAGAATGCAATTTACGACAGGTTACCCTGCCACAAACGAGTTCCCCTATTAATCTGAGTTGCACCATGAAATTATTACAGTGAACTTACTATAGTTTATATCACGTCAAATGTTATCGATATTTCTGTGATATGCGCCGAGGAGTGGTGTAATCCTCTCTAAGGGATAACATCTCGACATCAAGCCCCACTTTAGATTCGAGTCTCACCACATTCCCTCGAATTCCGATGTTGCGACCCCATCAATCAGCTACCTAATAGAGTAGAACAACCCCACCTTCCGTAGTCGCGGTTAGTGAGACCTTGACTACAATGGTGAGATGACTCTGCTCGACACGCGGTTAGGTCACTACTCCTTCCCTTGTGGTGAACAATAGTCGCCTTTTCTATAAGCAGTGTCTCGATATGATCACAACATCTTCCTCTCTTTCAATGATAGTGTAGTCTCCCTTCCTCAAACCACATAGGATCCATGAGACAACATCCCGCTATGGACCAGGAGCACAGCTCCGGCGTGGACCTCACTACCACCTACAGAGCTTACAATTTTATCGCACAAGCACCCTGACATGATAAAAATCTCATACGCAATACATGTCTTATGGAAAAAATATATATAACACACATATTTTTATAATTATCACATCCATAAGGCAAACACATCACCATCCCAGCCAAGAGTCAGGTTGATCTAAAGAAAAGATCACGTATTCCTGCACTTGTCTGTGATGGCAATTACACTAACAAATAATATAAAACTTTCACAAACATAGATCAAAATATTTATGAAATGGTCTCACCCAAAATCTTTTTATGAGAGGTTAAAGAAAAATCATGATCCCACACAAAATTCCAAAATTCGAAAAAAACAATCGATGCAAGTTGCTCAAGGGGTGACGGAATGGCTCAAGGGGGAAAAAAGGATACGGGAGGGAGAGTGAAGGGAGAAAGGGAAGGTGAGCAGGAGGAGGAAAAAGGAGGAAGGAAAGGCAACAAAGAAAAGTATGGGCATGACAAAGATAAGGGGAAGGGAGGGAAGAGAAATGTGAGAAATAAAGGTAAGGGGAAGAAGAAMAAGGGAGAGAGGAAATAATAGATCAGGAAGAAGTTGCGAGGGGATGACAAGGAAGAAAAGGAGAAGGAAGGGTCTACCTCCAAATGAGGAAAAAACCATTAGAGAAAGGAAGAGGTGCGAAGTGCATCAGAGATGGGAAAGACAAAGGTAAAGGATTCCCTACAGGTTTCTCCCTTCAAACCCACACCCGCTTGTACCCCCTTCCCTGATGCAGAAAGAGGAAGCTCATCTGATAGGGAAATGAAGGTTGAAAAGGAAAA
>BFEA01000418.1:1149929-1160842 GCA_003427395.1 Chara braunii | reverse complement strand
AGCCGAGTCTCAGGTCTATGACCTGACCAAGAAATGGATATTGAACAAGACGGGAACAGTAACCTCAATACCAAACTTCAAGGTCTTTCATCACCTGTTGGTCTTACCAACAGAAGAGACGATCATTCTACATATCTCTTTATTGGGCCTAAAAACAGTTTTTGAATCCTTCGAGAAATGGTGCAACCTGAAGATATATTGGTACCCCTTAATGAATTTCGTTACAAACAAACTGGAATCGGTAAACGATATAAGACTTGTCGAAACCCTTTTTGGGAAAGAGATTGCTAAGTGGATCTTGCACACAGACATGCAAGAAAGATTAAGCTCTGAAAACAAGACCTAAAAACTACAAGCCTCGAGACTTAGTCAATTATCCAAGTTTTCTCCCTTTTGGCAGAAGGGAGTGCCAACCGAATCCAACTCGTAAGTGGCATGGACCCTTTCAATGGTCCTACCTAATAGGGTAAGAGTCGTGTCTTGGAATATTAGAGGACTTGGTGATACATCTACAAAGGCTAAAAAACAACGTCTAAAGACATGACTGTTTTCAAATGCAGCTCACATTGTGGGTTTGCAAGAGACTAAATTAGACGAGAAAAAATCGCAGAAATCTCAGGATGGTGGGAGGGGCCTCAGTTTTGGGTCCTTGTCACGAAAACCCGTGGCGGAACTGCGATACTAATTAATAAGGACCTAGATTGTCAAATTATTGACCATCACGTGGACCCAAGCGGTAGATAGGTCTGGGTGAAAATTACTATCGATGTTGAGGACTGGTCCTTGATGTCTATTTATGCCCCAGTCAAATACGGCCACAAAACACTATTCTTTGCTAATCTACTCACCCATATACCTGATACAGAAAATCTGATTATGATGGGGGATTGGAATACAACATTTAACCTAGGCTTGAATACCTTGAAGCACTCCCCAATTAGGGAGGACACACACATGTTGTTGGCCTTTAAGGAAACACAAAGATTGAATGATGTTTACCGAATAATGAACAAAAAAAACAACGGGTTTACATGGTACAGACCGAGACCGTCGAAGGCAATACCCCAAGCGAGGAAAAAACTTGATTTCTTCTTGGTGAGGGGAACACCATGGGATCGCTGTATTTGGTCAGATTTCATGTACTCGTACCTGTCAGACCACTATCTAATGGTAATGAACAGTATGCCAACGAAGATTATTTAAAAACATAGACCTCCGTTTTGGTTGAATATTAATAATCTGAAGGATGAGGGTCTATGTAAATGGGTTAATGATCAAATGAAATATTGGTTATTGGCAAAACCTTTATTTGTGGAACGGGATGAAGAATGGCCAGAGGTTGGTCTGAGTATAGTAAGAGCGGGCCTCATTTCATTTTGAAGAATAAATGCGGCCAACCGGACTTAAAAGGAGAAAAAGATTTTCAAAGACATAGAAGAAGCAGAATCTAAGATGGGGGGTGACCCCTTTTCGGATCACTTTTGGGCTGAAAAGAGAAAGAGTGGGTTAGCCCACTTAGAAACCTTTGAGATACAGAAAAACAGGGAATGACTTGAGTGATTGAAGCTAAGAGGGTTGTTTGACTATGATAGAATGACCAAGATTACATCCAGGTCTTTGATCCTCAAACATACGAAACCATTAATTCTAGAACTAACACACCCCTTTGTGTTAATCGCTCCAAAGGCAATAGACACGGAAAAAATGTGTAATTATGCGCTGGACAATTTTAGAGATATAGTTTAGACTAGACGACCTTTTGATTCCGTCGACTCAGACCTTTCGGTATATTCTGATTATAGGAATGGATTGCTGGTGTCAATTCCTCAACAAGCGAGGCTAGACCTTGATATGTCGTTTTCCGAAGGGGAACTGAAGAGAGCAGTGAAACAGATGACCAAGGGCAAGTGCCCCAGACTGGATGGCCTCCCAGTCGAACTGTTTCAACAGTGTTGGGAGTCCTTTGCCCCGTTCGTTTGTCAAGTGTACAATAAAACCTTAGAAACCAGAATTCTTCCTAAAAGGTTTGCCAAATGTGTCATCTTTCTTCTTTTACAAAAAAAAATGACAAATCAGAAGTAAAAAATTATCGCCCGATCTCAGTGCTGAATGTGGTGTATAAAATCCTGGTTAAATCCCTAGCCTGTCGATTGGCTACCCTATTGTCAAACCTCATAGGTTGGGAGCAGGGGGCTTTTGTAAGAGGCCGCTCAATTTTTCAAAACATAATGACAACTATCCAAACACTTGAAGTAATAGGAACATAAAAATGAGAAGTAGCGGTATTCCTACTAGACATGGAAAAAACCTATGACGAGGTGGGGTGGGCCTTTGTTGCCCCCACTCTGTCTAGGATGGGTTTTGGACCAAGGTTTAAACAGGTAGTTAAGACAATGTACTCACAAGCGACTTTGGTCGTAATGGTAAATGGAATGCTATCTGATTAATTCTTATTAACACGGTCGCTTTGTCAAGGTTGCCCTTTGGCCCCCTTATTGTTCGTCCTCCAGTTAGAGGTTCTATTGGACAACATCAGATTAAATCAAGGAATCAAAGGACTGCAATTCTCCCCTTCCTTCCATTGGAAAGAGGGGCCGATTGCAGACGATCTTACTGTTGTCTGTGAAAACTTCAGTAAGTCACTAACAAAACTGAGATTAGTATTAGATACGCATTGCAATTTTTCAGAAGCTTCAATCAATTGGGATAAATCTGTGTTTTTCCTGCCTCCCCCTATGGTCTGAAAGTTGATTGAGGACTGGGTCAAATCCTGACTGAAAACTCTGAACGGTATATGAGAGTCCCGGTTTCACTGACCAATTGTGCCGAATCTCAAAACCTGCTATTGGTAGACAAACTGACAGCTAGAGTGGCAAGTTGGATCCGCTCACATAAGATTTTCCTCTTTGGCAGAGCGATAGTCATATCCTCGGCGACGTTCTCTCTTAGGTGGTTTCCACTGTCTTTGCACTATTTCAGTGATACAACGTGTTCAAAAATCAAAAGAGTAGCATCAAGATATATGTGGAAGCCAAAGGCCTCGGAAGCTTAAGGGTTTATTTCTAAAGTTGCATGGGAAGCTATCTCTATGCCAAGATCTGAAGGGGGCTTGGGTATTTTGGACCCCCATCACCAAAACCTGACCCTGCTGTGTAAGTGGATAGTAACAGCCATACAGGAGAAATCGAAAAAAAAATGGGAGAAATTTACAGAATACCTATTGGGTAAAGACTGGTCACTTGCAGATACTTCAGTTGTCTTGCGTACCTTGTTAATTCCCTCCTTTGCTAATAGAAGGCCGAAATCGAGGATCTGGTTAACAATTTTCAAAGCATGGAGACAACTAGCTCCGGAACTACTGAGAGGACCATCCACAAGAGAAACACTAAATCAACCGCTCTTTGAAAACCCATATATTTTGAGAGGTGATAGACTCCCCTTCTCAGCGTCAACTGCAGTAGGGAATTTTGGCCGCCAATGGATAGAGCATGGCATCATTCAGGTCAAAGATATATGGGATGTAGACCTTGCTAACTGGATTTTCACTTCAGAGTTGAAATTTACGCTTCCAAGAGTAAGAGGAGTAACAAATAATAATAAGTTACTGCTCGAAGCCATACCCAACAACTGGAAGACCATGTTGAATGACCTCATGGAACACGCTTGTGGCAACTGACTGTACACCTCGGCCAGAAGAGATGAGATAGGACGGGTGGTGGGCCCCGAGTTAGGGGGAGGGATGAAATTGGAAAAATGGAAGGTGAATAAAACGGTAGCGGGACCCTCTTATCTAATGCCAACAGACGGGAAAACAATCCCCACGACGGTGGGTCGGGAGGAAGCCATAGTATGAACGGATCCCAAACCAGGGAAGTCGAATTTCCAACTGTTGACCAATCCTGCACGGGGGGTCTTAATTGACCCAACTTTAGTGGGATGAAAGGACAAGAAGAAAGGAATACAGATTCCTGTGTTCCAATATAAAACTAGAATGAGAGTATACATTCAGCGATAGAGAATGAAGAGATATTCAATAGTAATGGTCACTCAGCGCTTCATGTACTTGAAGGAAGCGGAAGCCACAAGGCCTAACTTCCCCTACTTGTGGCAAACCTTGAAAAAAATTTCATTGGAGAAGCAAGCAGGCCTAATATGGTTATAGTCGCTTCAAGTCACAACGTTAGCAGTGTGGTTGGAATCCAAAGGAATGTGTTTGGATATCTAGTGTAAGAGATGCGAGTGGGGATGAGAGTTGTCAGCACACATTTGGGTATACTGCCCACTCTCGGATGAAGTATGGTAATGATGGACTTTCCACTGGGATAAGTATGTTGGGGGAGAATGACCCTGGACAGACGAATGAATTCTACACACTGTATGCAATAGCCAAAGTAAACTGTAACAGGGATGGGGGTACGTTGCCTTGGTGTGTAAAGGAGTGGTGATGCACAACATCTGGAAAGGAAGAAATGTCAAAGTCTTCAATGAGGACAACCTCTCTAAGCATCAACAAATTGTGCTGGCAAAAGAACTGATCCGGCTGGCTATTTTGACAGATGAGAGGTTCACTATGGGAAGAAATGAAAGGAGCTTAATCTGGTTTTTGAATACTTGAGGAAACAAATAACGCGTTGGCAGAGGTTTCCGCAGGAGGAGAACCGCAAATATCTAATTGGTTACCACTAGATAGTCGGAATACCTAAGAATTTATCCAAGGGGTACGGACTTTTTATGTGCGACAACTAAATCCAAAAATAATTGTTAGATAAACAACGTAGGTTGTAGGGATGTTGGTGATTGTTATTTTTTAACTTGCCCTAGCCTTGCAACCCCCTTCTTTTTCTGAGCACTCAAGTTTATCATTTTTTGGAAAGTATGACTTAAGAGATAAACAGAGTAGAGAATGAGACGCTGGACCCCGGTTCCAGCATGGTGTGTTCAACCGGGTTGAATTGTGAGGTACCCGATCTCACAGCACTCTGTTTTTGGAAATAAAGTTTCAACTTCTGAAAAAAAAAAACAAAAACTTTATGGGTTATGGAGGGGTCACACGGGCAGGTTTGCCTGCTCGGCCCCTCTAGAAAAAAATAAAAATAAAAGCTAGACATATCTTTGGAGACATTTTTCCCGGCTATTGTCCCTCATATCTTAAACCACGAGTACTTCGCTCAGCTATTGATGTTGAGCCCGAAATTGACCTGTGTGCCGTTTTTTTTCGAGCCTGTTGTGGGGAGAAATCGATTTGGAACATTTGTGGGTTGACACTGGTACCGCCCCTTATTCTGGACCTGCTGCCACCAGGAGGAATAAAACGGGATGTAGCTCACTAGTTTTCACTTGTGCAGGCGTGAGACTGCCTGATGTTGCATTGGTGACAGGACTTCAATGCCCCCGTTTCTCACGGGGAGTCAATCAGATACTGCCGAGATTCTTTTTTTTTTCTTTCTATTGCACAACAAAAATGGGAAAAAAAAAGGCATTCTAGGCGATGACCTTCAATTTCATGAGTACATGGCAAGGATTCAGGGAGGATATATTGTTGAGAGAGTTCTTTCTTGAGTCACATGAGATACAATTGATATATATATATATATATATTTCTTTTTTAGTTGCAATAAGAAAAAAAGAACGACATAAAAAATGGTTGCACGTCCTCCTTCTTATTAATGAGTATCTGCCCACAACTGAGGGACAATACATTCTCGGGGTAGTGCTTCCCTTTGGGGCACGCGAGATACAACCCAGATTCTTCTTTTTGTTCCTTTATTTTGCAGCAAAAAAAAAAAAAAACGGAAGAAGATGGTATGCAACACGAGTGCTTTCAGATTCATGACAAAAACTTGAATGCTCCCACAATTGAGGGAGGACACATTCATTTAGGGAAAGTGCCTAAAACATTCATTCTGTGTTAGGCAGTTGGATGCTCCCCGTTTCTCACGGGGAGTCAGCCGAGAAACTACCAGAGTTCTCTCTTCTGTGGTAAAACAGAAAAGGAAAGCAATGAAAACGTCATTGACTTTATGGTGAAACTGCGCCTAGATACATATGTCGAAGTGCTATCATGAAAATGCTCTGCCAACAATACTTTTCCTTTATTTATTTTTTGTGTCCTTTTTCATTTCATGTCCTTGAATTTTGTTTTTCTTTTTTTTCTTTTATGGTGTTGCACACAGCGACGTGCATGTTTCCATATGCACGGAAATCCACATGGACATACTGGAGTCCATTGGACAGTTTTCCTTGGGCTCTCCACCTTCCTCCCCCATAGCGCTTCCAACCCTATCCCGAGCCCCTAAGAATGCAGCGCGTTAACGTGGAAGGCCCGCAGTCGATGTATGACCCGAGTACTGGTGGTTTAATATCAAGATTTTATGTGGACCTGCATGACAGGAAAATAAAGGTTCTGACGCCTATTCTCAATGCTTGTATTGCAGCGGACAAACTGCACACCCTCTCCCGGGCAGGTCTGCGCATGACACTGAAACTCTCATACAATTACACGTACAGTCAGTCTCCAAGGCAAGCGTCCTCTCGTCTCTTAGTGAGAACCTGCCAACAATAAGAAACTGGACTCTCTGTATTTCAAAAACCTCCTTGCACAAAAATGAACGTTTGCCCCTACCCCTGCATGCTCATCTACATCCCAATCACGAGGTCATGCCTCCCCAGCAGGAGAGTCACAAACCTAGTCTGTTTCACTCTGTATCCAGATGGCGGCAGACCAAGCCAACCTGAATGGACCGACCAGGAGTCACAAACGAACATGAATTGAATCACACATGCTAAAGTAATATGGAATTTAAGAGGCCTGAGGGACACGACCATAAGGCATAAACGGACAATAATTAAATCCTGGATTCATCAACACAAAATCCAAATAGCTTGTTTCTGCGACACCAAATTAAATTAACAAAAAATCTTGCAACTCGGTAGATGTTGAGACAATCCTTACATCTGGTCACCTTCCATGGGTACCAAAGGGGATGTAGGAATCTTAATTTATAAAGATCTCCCTACTAAAATACTGATTATAATGTTCTTTGTAGGGGACTGCACCTGGACCAAATTTTTGGTTCAATGACATTAAATGGGCATTCATGGTTGTTTACTCCCCCGTTTATCATATGGAAACGAAGTTGTTCTTTCGGCATCTCATCTCACACACTCCAAATGTTGATAATTTGTTCGTCACCGATGATTGAAATTGCACTCTCGATGATATTCAAGGTCGAGTTGTGGGATCTGACCTATGAGCACCTACAAGACTATATGTTGGAACTAGACCTATGCGGCGCATTCAGAGCAATGCACCCAAATGACAATGGATATAACCTGCGTAGCACGCCGAATGTGTTCGCGCCCCTTCACGTTTGGGCGAACGTGTTCGCTCGTTCGCGCGAACAGCTTGCGAACATGTTCGGGCGAACATATTTTTATTTCCGTAAAAAAAAATAAAAAAAATAAAAACTATTTTTTCGGTTTTTGATTTTTAACTCATGATTGGCTACGAATTTGAACATGAATCCAAGGCAAAAATTGCTTGTATTGGTGTTTTACATAACATATATTGTTTTCAGATGTTTCTGAGAACGTTTTTTCTTTTTTTTAAATATTTTTTATTTTCGCGTTCGGAGGGTTTTGGGCGCTTGTTCGCGTTCAGGCGAACATGTTTGCGTTCGCCTCCGAACGCGAACACGGTGCTACGTAGGATATAACTAGTGTTCCAACGCTACAGGGGTTGATTATGCAGACACGTTAAGAAAATTGGATGCTTCCATGATGAGTCTCGCCTTGCATGATGAGCCGAGCTTGGCGAGAGGCAGTTTTAAAAATTGAGATTTGTTAATCCATACCCACCAAATCGAATACCGGACCCAGACCCAGACAACCACACCGTTTAAATCCCGGTCCAGACGTTCGGCCAATTTCCATAGTGCGTATAAAAGTGAAGGTCGTCCACAATCGGATGACTTTTGTACAACAAATGTTTACATGTCACAGAACGTCACGTGGTTATAAAACATAAGTAGTAGGACCAGGCGTAGTCCTACAGTTCTTCATAAATTGTGAGCTTAAATGGAACACAGTCCATACACACTTGAGTTTTTTCAATAAAGGTTTTATCGACGTAGTTATGGAATACCCTCTTCTACTATTTAAAAACCTTATTAACTTCCTTGTTCAATGATTACCTTAGTATGAATAACATATATATGGCGATATATATATATATGTGTATTACTTAAACCAAAGGTTGTAGGAGGTTAAACCATTACCACATGACTTTTTAAAACCGAAAAGTCTATGCGGTTTTTATTGTTCACAACATCATTGATCGACCATGGTGATAATTCATAAATGATTAAAACTTGGTTATTTCTTTTGCTGATATGTTGTTGAAAACAACTAAAACTGTAAGCTGAAGTTAGTTAATGAACGCATGATTTTTTTTTACGTATTGACCTCTATAATATTCAAACTCCGAAAAATAAAAAATAAAAAAGTTATAGGCGAAAGATTGATATTTTATACGAGTTAATAAATATGCAACAAATGTGTCCAAGTTGTCAGTGCTTATACAGTTAAAAATAACAAGAATATATGCGACATAGGAATAAAAAAAACATAGTCACAAAAATATTATTATATTTCTTTTATATTTTTATCATATTTGCAAAACTCCTCTTATTACTAGTGATCTAGGGCCCAAGACTTATATAAGGGGGAATGTCTTATTAATAACAGAAATTGTAAGGAAAGAGAAAATATTTGTGTGATAGTAGAGTGACTCGCATCTGCCCTCCAATGACTTGTGATCCCACGCTTAGTATTTTACACGTACTATCGGTTCAAAGACCTCAAATCATCGAAATTGGATCTATCTCATGCGAGAGTTTTCAACCTAATGTGAGAGTTTGACATTCTCTTGGGGAATACATGACTTTCTATATTTTATTCACTTTTATCCAGTAATATCATTAGTTGAAACAATATTTTAATTACTCAGTATATGGAAAGTGTCATAATAATCGTCAACAAAATTTTGGTTTCTTGTAGTGAAGAGGTGATTTTTTTTCCCCCTTTACCGTTCTGATGATGCTTTGCAATCTGATCTCTTGTGGTGTGATGATATGAAAGCATTATTGTGTGATTTTTTTGGCAGTAAGTCTTCTTCCATTTTAAACCACTAGTAGGACTCTGATTGTGACTATTTGTCTCCAACACGACAACATGCACTCCAAGGTTCAGTGGCCGACCTACTACAACAAAATAGTTGTCGACACCAATTAAAAAAATGTATGAATCAATTTTGTTTTTGTTGGTGAGTAAAGCGTTTCTAGACTTTGCAAGGAAAGAGTCACACGTATTAATGATTTACTATGAAACTTTTTTTTTTTTTCCGTTTGCTCATTATGACATGTCATGTTGCTTTTTTATTGTGTCACAATGGATTGATCATATCCTTTATGGCAGTGAAACAACACATACAAGGACAACATACGAGCATATATACTATGTTGGGATTGTAGAGAGATAACTAAATTGTTTTTTTTTTTTTTACAAAGTTTATTATTCTCTTAAATTATTTCAATACCTACTTTTTGCTCCTCTAAAATATATTTGTAGGAGACCTTTGCAAATGTAGCTACTTCCCATAGTGAAATGGATGCATGTTGCCCCCATCCTAACACTCGATGGTCAAGGAGTAGCTTGGGGCTACCGGAGGAGAGCGGGGGCTAAGGGGAAGAGAGAAAGTAAGGGTGAGACACTAAAACAATGACGATGCATTTTACAAATAGTTGTACTTCCCATATAATGCCCATAACCCCCATTGAGCATCAACATTCTCCCATGCCAACATTCCATACAATCCATAAATGTACACCCATTTGTTGACGATTTCTCGATTCATATTTCTGATTCATTCCCACGAGTTATGCTAATATACTTTGTATAAAAGTTGTGCAACACATAATTAAATGATAATTTGAATTCTCAAGTTATCATTTAAAGGGTTCATGCTATCTTGATAAAGGTTGTCATACTATGAAAGTTTCTATGGTGTGAGGCTAAAAGTGAAAACTGAAAGGTTTGACTATTTTAACATTGTGTAATGTACTTCAATTTCGAACAGGTCAATGAGAGATTGTTCATCTTCTGCTCATCAACAGTGAAAAAACTTGTATAATAGAGTTAGGCTTATCATGGCTTTGATCCAAACATTCCAACGAGATACTGTGCTTACGCACTTGATTTGAGTTTTGGTTTTGCTGCCTTAATATTGAGTAAATTGTTGATAGACCAAATAACCATTGGTTTTTATATTTACCCATCTAATACATAATTAAAATATAAAAAACCTTTATGTTTCTCCGTGTATTATTTTTTTTTATATTACACGTGAAAACATCTCATTGCCTTAACCTAACTTGTAAGTGTTTAGGGTTGACACTCGAACCGCACTAAGTGTTGAGGATTGCACGTACACTTATTCTTGTAAACGACACGTACTCCCATACATGGGAATACGGAACCCCCCCCCCCCCCCCCCTCGAAAACATATGAAAAAATAGTATATTATCTAGGTTACCAGTCGGGCCGCCCGGGTCACCTTATTTTCCTGGATAGCCCGACCGTGCAAGAACTAGGGAAGGTCCCAAAAAAAAAAAAAAAAAATTAAAAAAAAAAAAAAAAACTATGTTGTGCCGAAAATTAAAATGAACAACTTTTGCCTCAGTGTCACATCAAAATTCTTTACCAAATTTAAAATAAAATTTTAAATAAAAAATCAATTCTTATTCTTCTATTTTTTTTTTTACTTTTTGGTATGGTCGGGCAAGTGGACCCCGGTCACTCTGGTAGCCTAGTGTATTAAAAAAAAATTAAAAAATGATATACCAAACTCGAGTTGA
>BFEA01000418.1:1116910-1140204 GCA_003427395.1 Chara braunii | reverse complement strand
TTTTTGTTTACCTTCCACTACCTACTCCTAAGACTATTTAGAGGGGACCCCTGCAAGCATAGTTTTCCTCTCTCTGTAAAGGGGGGATTTCATGTTGCCCCTTGCCCCTAATGGTTAGTTTATAGGGTTGGGGCCGCCAGTGGGGTCTGGCTAACACAAAGACCGAGACCTGCCAGTAGCCGTGCCTCCCTTTCTCATCGTCCCCCACCCTTCATCGAGTAGCAGCAGAGGCTATAGCCAACACTCTCCCACACACCACACACAACCCACTCGCGCTCACACTCACACCCGTGTTGGTCAAAGACCCCGCTAATACCGATCAGGGGAAATTGGGTGTTGAAGTAAAACGAAGACGTAAAAAAAAAAATGTTGAAAACAGAAACAGGTCAGGCTGGGGTGGGTGTGGTCTGGGTGGTTGGGGACCAACACCCACAACCAATATCAGCAACACGTGAAGTGTCCACGCATAAACTCGGCCATGCAACCTAGGCCGCAGGGTCGCCGCAGCCTCCTCGGCCACAGGCGAGGCCACAGATCCCATGGTCGAGTGTCCCACCTAGATTGGAATACATAATTCTAAACAACTTTTTTTTTTTTTTTTTTTTTAATAACAAAGACGTAGATACATTCATATAGCCGACATAATTTGCTGTGGTGCGGCCAAACGGGCTAAGCAAGGCACTTTTGGCCAAACGGGCTAAGCAAGGCACTTTCGGCCAAACCTATCCCAACCACAAGCAAGGCACTTTCGGCCAAACCTATCCCAACCACAGCCCGAATCAACTATCACAAACAAATCCCCAGGGTTCAACTCTCTACCCTAATTATTTGTTGTAATTGCTGCCTCTAACCCTATAAAACAAACAAGCAAACCAGCATAATGCCATAAACTATTAAAAAAAGAAAGGCAACCATGGATCTATACCTCAAGGGCCAGTCCAGAGAAGCAAGTTCATTGAATTTGACTTCTCTTTTGTTGAGAATTCAAAGATTCCAGATCAATCCTCGAGTAACTCTCTCTCACACACAAGCGGATATGTCACAAATTTGTGCTCCATTATTTGACAATCTGGGTGGTCTTATCAAGTGGCCTCTCTTTACAGACACGAAAAACCAACGCAAATGATCAACAAAAAGAATCCACCATGATGTCAAACCCTAAGCTCAACCCGAATCGCAACTTCTCAATATTGTGATCAGAGAGAGCAATACCAATAATCTGTCAAAGCACCAGAGATCAAGGAATCCAAACATCATGTCGGGCCCGAAGTAGGAGTATGAGCAACAGTGGATAATCCTAGTTGCAGCTTGAAGCCCGCCGTCGAAGACGTGGACAATACCAGTTGTCGCTTGAAGTCCTAAATATTGCTATCAGAGAGAGCAATACCAATAATCTGTCAAAGTACCAGAGATCAAGGAATCCAAACATCATGCCGGACCTGAAGTAAGAGTATGAGCAACAGTGGACAATCCCAGTTGCAGCTTGAAGGCCTTTGTCGAAGACGGTGGACAATACCAGTCGTGGGTCTTGGCTTGAAGTCCTCTGTTTCTCCCAGAAGTCAACGTTTTATCGATGCACTGTTTTCATCTCTCCCGCTCATCATCCAAATCAAACTGCTAGCAACCTAGCACTCCAACAATGCAACCATGTGTTCCGTATGTATAACCAGCGGGCAAAGCCCCTGATAAGGTGGCCATTCTGGTACGAACTATGCGCAGATCCTGCCCGTTGACCAGCCTCACATCTCTCCCCGCTCATAAGGTGATAATTCTGGTATAAACGATGTTAAGATCCCGACCATTGACCGGCCTCACATCTCTCCCCTTCCTTCGGCGACCAGACCTCACATCTCTACCCCCTGATAAGGTGGTAATTCTGGTATAAAGGACGTGAAGATCCTGCCCATTGACAGGCCTCACATCTCTCCCCTTCCTTCGGCGACCAAGGTTGGGCAATGTGAGCCTATGGCAGGCGCATAGCACTGCCCCTCAAAGCGGTGTGCCCCTCAGCGGCCACACGCTCTAGGCTCTAGTACTTCTCCAAGTGCCCACACGCTCTAGGCTCTAGTACCTCTCCGCCTCCGCCACTCCCAACAGCAAGCTCTGGCCATGGCAGCTAATTTGCAGCTGCTACCGAGCAATCCCCCACCGCCAGCCCCCACGCGCTCTAGTACCTCTCTGCCTCCCCCACTCCCAACAGCAAGCAAGGGTAAGGGTAACTTATTTGCAGCTGGCTCTAGCACCTCTCTACCTCCGCCACTCCCAACGGCAAGCAATGGGCTAGGGCAGCTTCTTATTTGCAGCTGCTCCAATTTAATCCCCCGCCGCCTGCATTCAGATAAGAATAAAAAACCCAAAAAAACGAAACGAAAAAATTCATGCGTTGTACGCATGTCTGCGTACTTCACGGACATGGCATACAAAGGGATAGTCAATTAGTTACCGAGGCAAGTGACAAAATTTTTGGGCCAGATTCATTGATTCTTTCTGGATTCATGAAGATTGTTTCTTTACGTGAATTCAAGAATTCGAGTCGGGTATGGCGAGGGGGGCACTGGGAGCGCTAATCCCATGCGCAAATCGGGCGAGTTAGTGCCGCTTCGGCGGCGCGCTGCGCCAAATCGATTAGGGTTAGGGAATAGCGGAGCCTAGCTGCCGCTGGACGTCTTCCATAACCCATGAACAACCATAGCTGGTACCATCATCCGTCGTGCTCGATCCATCTTCCCATTCCATTCTAGACTATCTTATTGGAAGGAGGGTCGAGTACGTACCAGTGGCTCGGGGAATTGGGCAATATCAGGAGATGTCAAAGGCTGCAGACCGTGCGGAAGTTCGTCATAGAAGGAGTAACGTCAGCAGGAAATATCTTTCAGCGACGACTTCGAGCGCTCAGGCAGTCTCTGGGGTAAATTCTGCCCATTCAACCTGGGGGGGTGGGGGAACGATGTAAATTATCTCGTATGATGACACCTCAGTAACTTAACTTCCTTTTGAATTCCTGATTTGTTTTCTTGGGTATTTTTTAACTGTTTGTGCTAGCGTAATCTCTATTGTTTGACTTTTTGATTGTTTTCTGCGTCGAAATGGAAGAGTCCACAAACTCAAAGTCCACTTCCCCACTTGCCATTGGCAGAGTGGACAAGGATAGAATCAAAGGGATCCTGACGGAATGTTACCACGGGGGTTTGCTCCCGGAACAACTCAATCTTGAGAGTGTGGAAATAAGGGAAGACTTTGCAAGAGTGATGGTCAACCCCGAGGTCTACGCTGTTCAGGAAGAGTGGCTAAAAGAAAATGTCGTTTCGGTATTTTTTGGGAATGACTCTTAATCCCTTCCAATTTCCATCAAGGTGCGCTTAATCAGGATGCATGAAAATAGGTGGGCAAAAAGCAGGGCAATTAGTGCTCCGCTAAAGAGAGGAATCTTTCATAACGAGGGATTCAATTTGGTCACATATGTGGCTTCAGCGATAGAAATTGCAACATGGTTGCTTAGGAAAACAAAAGACGGAATTATCTTGGATGGGAAAAAATATACTTTATCCTTCTAACCTTGGATGCTTGAGAACGAATTGTTTGAATGGCGTGAGGCCATGAGGTTTAGTTTTTTTTGGATTAGATGTATGTATTTCCCTGCCCTGCCGTACCTGGCGACTGCCGTTAAAAAAACCTTCGGATCAATTTTGAAGAAGTATGAAACGTTCTCGGGGATATGTCTTCCCCCGAACTCATTAACGTTAGGTTTGACTGGGAGGCACAGGCGTGCCTCCGATATAAACCATATCTGATTATAGACATGCAGAAGGGGGGGTATGTGGAAATTGAAGTCGTGCATGCCCGTACACTGTGGTGTCGGGCTTGTCGACAAATTTTTCACTCCGAGGATGACGAGTGCTGTCCGGCAAAAAAGGGGCCGGCCCCCGTGCCGAGCAAAGGCATAATTCGGGACGATAATGCACATAAGAACAACCAGGATCGGAGCGATAATCAGGGCAACAATGGAAAGGACAAGTTATTGGAAAAGGACCCGAACACAGAGGGTGAAGGTAAGGAAGGAGGAGGGAAGGAGAAGGGGAAAGAGAATACTGGGGAGAAGCAACCCTCTGCTTCAAGGACCTTGAATGGAGATGTGGAACGTAGTGCAAATGAAGGTGGGGACATAAGTAAGGGGACAAAAGGGAAGAAGGGAGAAGTTGAGGACACCACGATGGAGGATAGGGAGGATGAATCCCATTAGGATGGAGAAGCCGAGGAAGTGGGAGAGAAACATCCCCAGGACCCCGCCTTGAAAACCAAGGCGAGCAGGAAGCCCATCAACAAGAAGAAGAAACCTGGGGGTAGGAAAGGTAAGAACAGAAAAACTCAAAACAAATGGCGAGTCTCTAAGGCTCAGGCTACAGAGGCTGGACATAACAAGGGTAAGCACACGGGATCGATTCCGGGGACTGAGTCTCTGGAACTGGGTGATCCATCTAATGTACAACCAATCAATGTACCTGTACCGGTTCCTCCTTTGTGGCCGGAGGGAACATAAAAGAATGACCATAAAACGACGGCCCTGCTGGGCCTATGACAGGCAAGGGTGGGGGATCGGTGGGAAATACTCCCCCCCCCCCCTCCCCCATCCCATCCGGCTCTCCCGGTAACAGTGTATCGGTGGGGAGGGAGATATAGTCCGAGGCACGTTGGGAGAAACGGGCAGAGCATGACAATATCCAACATTCGGGTAATGCAGAGGAGAAGTCCAGTTCGCAGAACTCGGCTCCGCAAATCTCAGCCACCACAGAAAGGGCTGCTACTACCCTCACGTCGCTAACGACAGATATGCTTAAGGATTGCACGATTTATAACAACAACTTGTTTAATGCAGATTCATCAGAGGTGGATGTGACCAAGACTCAGGGCCTTATATTGAAACCGTTGACCATGAACGGTAATATAGTATTGATTCCAGCGGTAAGTCAAACTCCTTCGTCCAACTCAGGTGACTCGTCGGAAGGGGAAAAAGAAGGCTCTCCGGATTTTTACTCGCCAATTGGGCCTTATGAGAAGTCGGAGCGTTCCACAGGGGATAAAAGAAGGAAGGGGAAGGGGAAGGAGTGGGGAAAGGGGATAACGAAGGAAACACAAAACCCCTTTGTTTGGCCTTCCCCCTCCACCCCTCCTTCCTACAGATTAAACAAGGATCAAAATTTCTTCACAACAAACCTGTCCTCTGTGAAGAGGCCTCGAATAGAGGGCCTGAAATTTCAAGCTAGACTGGAAGATAAGGATGATGGGCCTGGTACTGAGGATATTGCAAGAAGCTCACCCATGAAGAGAGGTAGAGCACAGATGTCCAAATTGGCTCGTCGGTCCTTATCCTTGGCGGGTCCTGTGAGGACGTTGACAAGGAAGGAAAAAACGAAAGGGTTGATCTCTAATTATTTGATTTCAATCATCTGTTCACACGACGGACAAATCTTGCGATTCCTTACATTGAGGGGCAAAAATGATACTTTAACCTTCTCATCTATTATCCTGCGTGGCACACCCTCCCCGGTAATGGTATGTAACTTGGTTAAAATACAGACATTACAAAACCTGGGAGAGGTAAGTGTGTTACCGGAGCCTAAAATGGCTTGGCACTCCGTGGACCTGCCTGAAGGTGGTGTGGCGCACTTGTTGATTGCTTTCATGCACATAGCCCATATAACCGACAACAAATCTGATTGGGATGATCTCAGATTCTCAGGATATATTGGATTGAGTTGGCTCACTTAGCCTCTACAAAGTCAGACACCCTGGCTGGGATAAAATTGTTGTCAGGGTTGTCTGCCCAGGTAGTGGCAAATTGGATAGCTCAGTCTGATATTGGTCCAACGATTTTTTCAGAATCCTTTGCTACCGCCCTCTTAAAAAAGAGGACAGGAAAAACCCTGAACTTTGAAATTGGAGAACGTGCAGCTGCAAAGGGAGCATCGCCTACGGCAGGCGTGACAGTCGACGTCCGCATCCAAAGTCCAAGCGGAACAGCCATGAATAATGGTTGTTCCCAATAAAATCAGACTAGTAAGTTAGAATGTTCGCGGACTTGGTGACCTGAATGAGACGTACAAGAGAGCAAGAGTGTCGAACTGGCTGCGGTCTCATCATGTTCATAGCACCTGTTTACAGGAAACGAAGATTGGCCCTGAGAAACTGGATGAGATCAGCAGATGGTGGCCCGATCCCCAAATTTGGGCTCCAGCAATGGGGACCAGAGGAGGGGTCGCAATTTTATTGGATAAGAAATTGGAAACAGACATTATAGATAGCTGCGTGGACCTTGAAGGTCGTTGGGCCTGGGTTAAATTGGCCATTGTGGAGGAGGACTGGGCTTAGCCGCTATAATGTCTATTTATGCTCCGGTGGATTATGCCACGAGAACTGAATTTTTCACTGATCTCCCTAAGGTCATACCGGACTCTGAAAACTTGGTCCTCTTGGGGGATTGGAACAGTCTGTTCAACCCTGGCCTCGATTCCCCTGTAGTCTCTCCAATTAGAAGGGATGTCATGTTGCTATCTACCTTCATGGAAGCACACAACTTAGTTGATGCTTTCATAACATTAAATCCAGATTCCCCTGGATATACGTGGCGGGGGCCTCGGCCCTCCGCCCGTACTGCCCGACCCAAAAGGCGCCTTGACTATATCCTCGCAAGAGGAGCTCCATGGGAACGTGTATCCAAAGTGAACCTGGTAGTTTCTTATATTTCTGACCACTATCCTGTTGTTATGGATGTTATCTCTCAGGAGGTAGTGGAGAGGCATAGGCCTCCATTCAGATTGAACATTAACTTGCTGAAGGACCTAGGTATCCGGGTATCCCCCAATGGGTAAATCTCAAATGAAGGATTGACCTTTAGCTAGAGATTTGTTTGATAGTTATGAGGCCTGAGCCGATGCGGGGATTGACATTCTGCAAGCAACAATGATTGAGTTTTCAAGAATGAAAGTTGCTGCTAGTAACTGGAAGGAAAGGCAATTGTGTCAAGTAATCGAACAAGCAGATGCCTATGATGGGTCAGATCCCTTCTTGGAGTATCTGTGGTCGACGAAAAGGACGGCTGCCTTGGCCGACTGGAAAGAAATGGAAATTAATAAGCAGGCTAATTGGCAGGAGTGGCTGTGAATAAAAGGAATACTGGGGCATGATAGAATGACAAAGGAAACATTTCGCTCTCTTATTCTGCAGAAAGTCAAACCTGTCATGCGTGAGTTATCCCATCCCCCACGGACACGGAAAACCAATGTAGGTACGCAATGGCATATTTTCAAGATATAGTAACAACCAGGCGCCCTTTCGACGATTTCCACTCTAACCTTGCGAAATTCCACTCATTTTGGGACTGCAACTCTAAACAGATCCCCCTTCAACTAGGCGTGAAACTTGACAGTCCAATCACTTTGGAGGAGGTGACTAGGGCGGCCAAACAAATGGCAAAAGGCAAATGTCCCGGTCCTGATGGATTGCCTATAGAGTTCTTTCTTGCGGGTCTGGGACGCATTTGACCAATTCTTTTGTGATATTTTCAATATGACTCGTTCTTCAGGCTTATTAGCACGGGGGATGGTCAAGGGAATGATTTCACTGATGTCCAAGAAAGGGGACAAAAAGGAAATTCGGAATTGACGACCTATTTGGGTTTTGAACGTCTCCTATAAATTGCTTGCAAAGGTACTGGCTTTACGTTTGACCCCTGTCCTTCCCGCACTGATACTTATCGAGCAGGGAGCCTTTATTAAGGGGCGTTCTCTATTTGATAATATTTTAGCAACAATATAAGCTCTAGAAGTTATCAGCCAGGAGAAAAGAAACGTAGCTATTCTCATGTTGGATATGGAAAAGGCGTATGACAAGGTCGGATGGACCTTTGTCAACACAACTCTCCTGCACATGGGGTTCGGGCCACAATTTCGGAACTGGATTAAAGCTATGTACGCCGAGGCTACAACCACTGTACTTGTGAATGGGAAACCGCTGAGCAATTTGGCTTGTCCCGCTCGCTGAGGCAGGGCTGTCCCTTGGCCCCCTTGATATTTGTGATCCAACTTGAGATCCTCCAGGGTAATATTCGAACCAACAGGAGAATAGATGGCTTGCATTTGTCCCCCTCATTCCAATGGAAGGGGGAGGCCTTAGCATATGATCTGACTGTTGCCTGCAGGAATACTCCAGATTGTATGTTAGAACTCAGAAAAGTTATAGATGTCTACTGTGAGTTATCTGAGGCCTCTATCAATTGGGATAAATCTATTTATTTCCTCCACCCATCTCACACCCTATGTGTCAACTGGGGCCTGCAATTAGTGCCTGCTAACTCAACTGACAGATTTTTGGGATTGCAAGTGTCCTTGTCCGAGTATGCAGACATTCAAGATAACATTTTGGCAGACAAAGTGCTGGGCCGCATTGCCAGCTGGGAAAGACACCAACACTTGTCCTTGTTTGGAAGGGCACTGGTTTTATCAGGAACCGCTCTGTCTATTCTGTGGTTTCCGTTATCGGTGCACAAATTGGGACAAAAGGCATATCGAAAGATAAAGAACACATCAGAAAGATACTTATGGAGACCGGAGGCCACTGCAGACCAAGGCTACCTATCAAAGGTGGCATGGGATGTGATAGCTGCTCCAAGGAAAGAAGGGGGCATGAGGATCCTCGACCCCCTCCAGCAGAACGATGCGCTCCTGTCCAAATGACCGGTGCTAGCAATGTTGGAGCCCTACTGCAAGATATGGATGTCATTCGCAGAATATATTATGGGAAGAGAATGAGAGCTGCAGGACAGGGCAAAAGTTTGGTTATGTCTGCTTTTGCCTTCCTTTTGCAAGACGAAGCCTACGTCGAAGTTGTGGGGAATATTCTGATTGCCTGGAATGAGGTTAGGCCTACGAGTACACTGGCCCCAACTACAAAGCACGAAGTGCTTAATCAACTGCTATTTGATAACGAAAGAATCCTCTATATTGATGGCCATCCTTTTACAGCGGCAGACACACCAGGAGGCTTTGGCAAAGCCTGGGTAAAGAAAGGAGTGATGCAGATTCGGGATTTATGGGATCATACGAGAAACACCCTTTTGGACGCAGCACAGCTACGTCAGAGACTGCCAAGGCTCCACAAGGTGGACCAACACAAGACGAAACTTTTGGCAGCAATTCCAGATCCGTGGATTCATTTGCTTTCTTCTTCATCTGAGAATGCTGCTGATACTTGGTTACAGTCGGACGACCACCCATCCCAGTTCATCCGAGTTTTGGGCCCAGACCTGGTTTCAAGTATGAGGGTGCAGGTGTGGCGTTTACCGGGTCATGCCCAGGTGAATAAGACGGGAAAGCTCAAGTTGGAATTGGAAGATATTAGGATGGACAGTACCACGCATTTGGAGGAAGTAAGGGTGCTACACCAAACAGTGAGGCAGGGAAGACAGGGGGCCAACTTATTTGGACCGGCTAATCGATTTCGGGCAGAACCGCTCCTACAGGGTTGGAGCATTCGGGGAAAGTTTACTCCTCTGCTCCAATATAGACCTGAGGTGGGGGTACAGGTTCAACAGGCTTGCCTGGGTAAGTCGGCCACTACTCTGGCCTTGAAAAGGGCTGAGTCGCAGCAGCTGACAGGGGTCTTTGAACAAGGAGTTCGGGACCAGTGGAAGGCGCTGATGAAAATCCCAATCCAGAAACATGCGAGTATTATGTGGCTCCAGTCCTTATTAGTGACAGCGATGGCAATGTGGCTTTCTGCAAAAGGAATGGACATCCCAGTTCAATGCCTGTGTTGTAATTGGGGGTGGGAGAATATGATTCACATATGGTTGTATTGCCCCTTGGTTGATGAGCTGTTGATGTGGTGGAAGTACCATTAGCACAAGATAGTGGGGGGGACCCTTTGATTTGGTACAGAACTTGGTTTGGTTTCAAAAAACATGGGTTAAGGATAAACGTTTGGCATCTGTCACCGTTGAAGGAAGAATGTCCTCGTGTTCTTGGTTGTTCGATACTCATGATTAAGTCTGACCGACATTTAGACCAGGGGGCCATGTTTAGGCCCAGTTGGATTGTTAGGTGCTAGTATTCCTGGATAGGTTGGTCGAATGAGGGTTTTATAACGCAGTTAAGCGTGGGATGCCTATGCATTCACTACAGTAGAAATACCGATTTAAGGTCTCTCCTTTCATGAGCTTAACATTGTATTTGTAGGATAGAAAGGTCTCTCCTTTCTTTTCCTGAGCTTCAAGGTTGATCTTTTGGAAGATCTCTTAGGAAAGGGAGTGGATGGGACGCTGGACCCCGATTTTCAGCTTGAGCCTATGCTGAGTAATGGTCCCAGCCCCCTCTCCGGGATGTTTGTTGAGGGTTCCTGACCTCATCCTCCGATTTTATAATGCATTTTGAGTTCTTCCAAAGTAAAAAAAAAAAAAAAAAAGAATTCGAGTTGTGAAAAACCCAAACCTCTCGAAAACCTTTAGGGCAAGATCCCACTGGCAAAGAGGATTGGAAGAAGTGTCTGAATCTGGACGTGTTCCATGCAGAGGTGCAGAGAAGTAGATCAATCACAATTTTTCGCACCTGTCCACAAACACGTCCACATTCAGACACTTACTACAATCCTCTTTGCCAGTGGGATCTCACCCCCCGGTGTCAAATTTCAATGAGAAAAAACCGAGTCCGGGGACCTCACAATTCTACCTGGTGTTATCCCGGCAGCATCAGCCGGTTTAGCTTATGCAACTCATTTACTTGGAGTTTCATCAACAGACTTCTATACTGCTTTTTCTCACCCGTCTTCACTCTGGCTATAGAAATAACCCTGAACCTATCTCCTACGGAGGCCCATTCATTCCTAAGGGTTGGACCCCACAGCTTTGCGGATGGAAAAATGGTTTTCCCACGAGAAGTGGGCAAAGCATCTTGGAAAGCTCGCAAAAGTGTTTTCGGGGGTTCCCACCGCGGATGCTGTTTTGCGGCAAACTATGTTGTTTCCTTTCCGTAAAAGGAAAGGCGTGGTTGGGACTTCCGGAAAAGAAAAGCGGTGCAATGCCCGTGCGTTTTCGCAAGGACCGCAGGAAAAACCGGCCCGGTCCAGTGAGCGACATCGAGCGACGGTCGGTGGACGCTATGTGACAGGCCTCCCAACGTATTTGCGTCACCAGAGGCCGTGGTTGTGCCGGGCCCGTCCATGCACCACGTTGGCGTGCGGACCGATCGTTGGGGAGATGGACGTTTGTTCATTTGCAGGAGCCGAACCGCAAACGTATGTTTTTTTTTTTTTTTTTCTTTCCTCATATATAGAAATTCAAATCGGCGCTCGAAATACGTGTGTGCGGTTCGGCTTGCGCGTCGTGCATCCTCGTGCTGTCCGCCATCGTCATCGCCATTCCAGCTCCATTGTCGCCCCCTGCAACCTCTCCCTTGCTGCGACGACTGGCGAGCGGTTGCGCGGACAATTTCCTCTGCCTGCCTGCCTGGTGGTCCCGTGGCGGTGGTCGTTCCTGCGACAGACACGACCATGGACTGTGCTGATAGCGACATCCATTTGAAGTCGCTATTTAACAACAAACTTTTTTTTTTCAACTTCTTTATTTCGATTTCTCATTTTGCGTTGCGTGAGGACGAAACACAACGGGGACTCCGTTCTCGATTCTACAACGAACACCAAAAACAAACCCCCGCCACCACTACTCAAGGCATCAAGGACCACGGCCCTGTCCACGCCTCCGACAGCTATGTGCAAGGGGGGTTCCCCCCCCAACCCCCCCCCCCCCCCCCCCCCCCACCCCCCCCCTACCTACTGCGATGTCGTGCCTCCTCCGAGTCCTCTGCCCGCCATCACTCCCACCAACATTTCCAATACAGAGTTTCCCTACCGCATTGGCCCCACGACATGCCCAATCTCCGTGGCCACATCCCCGATCCTTGCGGCCACCATAGCAGCCCCTTCAGAAGATGCTCGAGCCAGCGTTGAGGCTGCCCTGTCCAGACCATCACAAAGTGAACAGGTCGACTCCTCCATGGCTGCAACCAAACCTGAAGATGAAGCTGTGGAATCTCCTCCACGCCTCCTGCCAGAGGACGTCCTACGGACCTTCGCTGCGCTATCCGAAGCTTCCGTCCCTGTTCCTTCGGAGTCAGCGTCGTTCACTGTCGTACACCCGCCCGGTCTGAACTCCTCGGATGCCATGGTGTTCGACATGACGAATGCAGCCTTGGTACGGAACCACTCCATGGCATCCCACAACGGCCTCTCGAAAGTCATGCTGATGCCCAACTTCTTCTTTATCTCGGTTGTAATCTCCCAATGCGTCGGTTTGCCAGATCCATCGCAAGCATCTCTGATCTCCTTCACTTTCTTTGTCAGCTCCGCCCATTTCTTTCGACAATCTTCCCACGTGCGTGTGTACCCCTCCTCTTTCATCCGGTCCACTATCCAGTCGTAGCGCCTGCCTCTGGTCATATGCTGGTGAGCACCTTCTACGTTGGCTATGAGAGCATCATCCTCGCCGCTTATTTTCGCCAGAAGCACTCGCTCCTCCAACGTTCAGATGGTGTTTTTCTTCGCAGGTGGCGCTGGCTTCGGAGCCTTTCTCTTCTCCCCAGCACTGGCCGCACTCGGGGATGCGGCACTCCGTCCTTCGCCAGCCATTGGCAGCACAGAGCGGGGCCTTTGAAGTTGGTCCGCAATGTGCTCCGCAATCCCCGGTTGCTGCTGCTCCTCTTCACTCCCCATGCCGGCCCCACATGCTGGCCCTCCCTCCTTCCGGGTGCCCGCTGCACCGATTGCAGTCTGCTGCACCCTCTCCTGCCCGGGAGTGCTGTCTTCACCCACTGTCGTTGTGCGTCTAGTGAGCGGCGGAGAGAGTGGCGGAAGACCTTGCAGGCGATGTTGCGACGCCTGCACAGAATGCTCGGGACCACACCCCCATCTGGGGGACTCTGTCCTTGCAGGTAATCCCCGCACATGAGGTTGCTGCGCACATTGCCCATATGTCCCGCTCGAACCCTGCTGCGTGCCGAACTCGTACACTGTCGTCGGGTACGTCCCCCGACCTCCACCTGACGATACATCCGTCATGGGCATGGCGAGAGAGGGTCGGTTGTTCGAAGCGTGCACACCGTCGTGTGTTTGAGGCACGAAGGTGGAAGGAGGGTCATCAATAGAGTGCCACGACTGTGCAGATGGCCTCGCCCTATATCTGCCGCCCTCGAACTGGGTGCCGACAACATCCCCAATGCCCATGTTCGCTGGTTCTCCGATGTCTCCACAGAGCTCCGATGTGAAAGTGCGGCCCTCCATACGTGGTGCTCCACAACCCGCACCTCGCATGAGCAATCGCACACGGAGATTACGGGCGTCTCCACAGGACGGCTACCACAACTGCGGATGCACACACCACCAGCAGCGCTAGCAGAGCAAAAACAAGAGCCGCACACACAACAAACGCCCAGACGAGGACTCCTGTGACAGTAGCACATGGGCAGCGTTGCTTCCCACCAAAAATGATGACAATAGGCACGTTGCTGCCGTCTGGCACTTCATGCACACATGCGGAATCTCGCAAGGGATACGGGACTGCCGCCACCTTCACGCAATGTTCTCCCTCTTTCCTTCGAAGAGCCCCTCCCTCCCGATCTTGCACAGGACTGCCACGAATCGTTTCCTGTGGAATCACTCGGGGCACGGCAGGAACGATGTCGGCATGTGTTTGTGACCACGTTCTCCAAGCACCCGGTATGGAGGACGAACGGGAAGCACGCTGGACGGAGTACACGTCTGCCGCAGGGGTGTGAGAACACCGTCGTGGAACTAGCTCGTAGTCACATCGCCCCGCCGTGCGTCGTTCTCGGCGACCGCCACACGGGACGTAACTCACCTCCGACGGCCTCCCGATGTGCAGGAAACGCCGACCCAAACCACGCGCGTGGTCGCGAACCAACGACCACGCCTCGACACGGTGGTGGAGGTACGCAGCTCTTTGCATGGAGATTGCTGCTGAGGAGGGGCGGATATGGTCGGTCAGCAGCGATGGCAATGCGCACATATGAACTCCATGCAGCCGCGCTCGTCACTTGAGGTCATGAGAAGCTTGTGCGTCCACCCGACAGATGATTCCCTACTGCATGTTGATGCCAACGGCACCGCGGGCGAACAGGAATTCGAAATTCGTATTTTGAAATTGTGGCGGGGCATCCCGCGCTTGCCGGAGCCTCTGGTGGGGGACCACAACTTCGTTCCATCTTGTCGGACAAACCGGCCAGTGCCGTGCAGTGGGTGACACGGTTCGGATGGCCGAACATGTTCCAGGAACCAATGCTCTACGAGTCACGGACAATCGAAAGTCCGACCACCCTCCGCAACCTTGGAAACCTTGAGGACATCACCGACCCCTACCCTCGCTACCCTGCACAATTCCGCGTCGAAAATCACTCCCGCGGAACTTTTCCGAGTTGGAAACCATGTGGAAACGTCAAATCCCGTTCTTCCACACCAACGATCCCGGGATGTGGGGTCCCGGAAAACCATTCCGCGGAAAAAAAAGGGTCTTCCAGGCATTCCGCGCACGGCTGTGGGGTACCGGAAAAGTTCCGCGGCAAAACTTTTCCAGTCCGCAAAGCTGTGGGGTCCAACCCTAATACCTAGGCCTATCTGCAGCCTAAAGCTCAGTCTATCCAACCGAGTGGAACCTAGTTCCCCAATATCTGCGGCCTAAAGCTCAGTCTATCTCGCCCTCTCGAAATCATCCACAGCAGCTCTCCAAAACTCCTACGCTTGAAAAAAAAAAAAAAAAAAGACCACCTCCTACGCTTTTGCTGAATATACTACGGCACCCAAGAGCCTAGCTCAGTGGGTACACCCATGAACTGTTGAAATACAGACCTGTATTCGAATCCACATGATGGAACTTGACGAGTAGACGAGTAAAACCAACTACTAATGAATTGTTTGGGGCCGGTCAGCTCAATGATAATATCTCAAGGCCATCGCCCTTTCTTTTAATAAAAAAAAAAAGGAATATAGTGCGGCGGGGGTCATATACGCGTGTACAGAAACATATATTGTCACATTGTGAATCAGAGCGCAAAAAAGGGAAAAGAAAAAAGGAAAAGGAAAAAAGGGAAAGGGGAAGGAGGTAAGGAAAGCTCCACCTGTTCATAACCTCTTACGTACAAGGCCAGCCACGTGGATGACAGGTTGAGCGCTGGCTGCCCCCATCCCCGTGTGTCACAAGGACCCACTTGCACGCAGCCAAAAGGCAAAGAGGTAAAGAAGGGGAGGAGGAAACCAAACCTGACAGGGAAAGAAAGATAGGGAAAGAAAGATAATCCAATTATCACAAAGCAAATAACACATCCCACAGATCAACGTATCTTTTTTTTTTTTTTTTTTTTTTTTTTTAATATATATATATTTTTTGAGAGAAAACAACAATTTATATTATCAGAAAAACCCAGACACGGCCGGGAATCCCTCACAAAACAACCCGGTGAAAAGTTCCTGGGACCATTACCCAGATTTGACTCTCGTTACCCGGTGAAAGGTGCCAGGGACCATTACCCGGCGAAAGGTTCCTGGGACCATTACCCGGTGAAAGGTTCCTGGGACCATTACCCGGTGAAAGGTTCCTGGGACCGGGTCCAGGTTCCCCTGACGTGTGACTCTCAAAAATGAAAAAAAAAAAAAAGGTGATACATTTCCACTGAGGCACAGCCTGACGCTAGTCATTTCTCGGAACTCAGGTATTTTCCTGACTACTAGCCCCACTCTAACCTATGGGGGGTGTCTAACTCGCTCCCCAAAACCCAAAGGTGAAACGAGCCAGGGACACAGCTGCAGTCTGCCTTTCATGTCCAAACTTAGCCAGGCGCATATCCCTTCCCCATGTTTCAAGAAACCATTTTCTTGACGAAGCTGTGCCATACGAATTTCTGCAGTGTCTGAACCAATCACTGGAGATAATGTGTCTTATGTGTTGGGTGATCCGCATCTTGATCTCTGAGTCCGACATGAACTCTTTCCGAAAGAGTCGGCTGTTTCCGAAACACAGAAATTGGTATGCGTACATGCATACATGCATACATCGTCATCATAGAGACCAGCACGCTGCTGCACGCTGCTGCACTCTGTAATTCCAAATGTCTCCTAACCGACGATATACGGCCTCGCTCCATTACTCTTGACGTCCACCAAGGACAAAAAGCATGGCGGGGTATCTACCCCTGTTCCAGCGGAAGATTCACTCGCCTTTTGCACATTTCGAGAGTTGCGGAGCGAGGCCCACAATCTACACTCATCGGGATTCAGAACTGCCTACGGCGAACGGTAGGCTGAGAGGGAGAAGACTCTAAAGAGAATACCGAACGAGGGGCAGTAACTATACGCCGATACTTTTAACTCTTCCGTCGAGTTGCACTGACTCAACGTCTTTTTCTTTTTTTTTTATTTTTAAAGACAACTTTTTCAGGAGGTCGTGGCAAAATGTGAACACTTGCCGCTGCCTCTGTCTGTGTTCACTTCTATCGAGTTCTACGGAAAAGCCCACCAGAAAATGGTAAATGCACCTTTCAGCTAAAATAAAGATTGAAAAAAAGCATTAAATCACAGCAATAGCACTCCCCGTTTTCAGATTAATTTGCCGATTAGTGCATCTACCCTTCCCCCCCCCCCCCCCACCAAAGAAAAAAAAGCCGTTCTGCATGAAGAATTGAATTACGCAGGGCCGGTCAGTTCGATGATGGCATCTCAAGACAACCAAAAAACAAGCGTGATTACAAATTTAATAACCTCGGCGTTTKTTTAAAAAAAAAAAAAAAAAAAAAAAAAAAGGCAAGCGTCGTCTATCATGCTGCTCTGCACTGAGAATAAATGCATTGTCTCCCATCCCAGCAAAATTGAAATTCGGTATACGTCATGCTCGATCGAGCCCGTTTTACAGCTTTGACTTTGACTTCGCTTCACCACAAAGAATATGAACCCATTTTTCGGCCTTTCGGCTCTCTGTTACGGTCCGCATAATATCTGATCCACAAATGAAAAGCACAAAGACTGCGAGAGAAAGCAAAGAAAAGAGACAACAAAGAAAGAAAGCAAACAAAGAGACAATTCCAACAAAAAGAAAAAAAGAAAAAAAAACAGGAAAAAGAACAAAAAACGAAAAAAGATAAGAAAAACGTACGCCCTCTGCTGCGAACCCAGAAAGACCACACGAAAATTGTCGGCCACTTCGATTGGAGAAGAGAAAAAGAAAGAGAATTCCACCAAAAAAAACAAATAAAGAAACAAAAAAAACAACAACAAAGAGACGTTGTGTTCGGGTGAAGACAGTAGTTGATGACCACGAGTCCACGACTCGATTACGACCTAAATGATCCGATTCCAGACGACAATATTCGATGACGAACAACTATTTGATGACCATGATTTGATATCGAACAACATGCTTCGAGCTCAAGACTGCATGATTTGATTACAGATCACGTGGTTCCGATTACAAATTACTAAACTACGTGAGATTTGAATCCAGACTACATGATTTGATTAAGCGAACCACACCATTGGAATCCAGATGACGAACTACATGATTGGAGTCCGGAAGAGTAACAAAATGAATTGTAAAAAAAACTACCATGCATCAGCTTGTCAAGAACGTTTTGATTACAAATCACTAAACTACGTGAGATTTGAATCCAGACTACATTATTTGATTACGCGAACCACACCATTGGAATCCAGATGACGAACTACATGATTGCAATCCGGAAGAGTAACAAGATGAATGTCAAAAAAACTACCATGCATCAGCTTGTCAAGAACGTTTTGATTACAAATTACTAAACTACGTGAGATTTGAATCCAGACTACGTGATTTGATTACGCGAACCACATCATTTGAATCCAGATTACGAACTACATGATTGGAGTCCGTAAAGAGTAACAAGATGAATTGCCAAAAGAACAAACATGTATCAGCTTGTCAAGAACGTGCAACAGGTGGAGGTCGTTGCGCTCTAACATATCGTCGACTTGAAGTCGGATACAATCATACAACTCCCTCTCGCCATCCTAATGTCTTCACCCAAACAGACCGCACTGTACTTCGGGCCAATTTTCAGTCTAGATACGTGCGCTATTCACCCGAATAGACTGCACAGATACGTTCGTTATATTCGGGGGAAGACGGTCTATCTCAAGAGCAGTCAATTCTATGGTCAACATGCTCGCTGGCGACCATCGATCAAAGCAGGCCCACTTGCTGCATTCAATAGCAGAGGGCAAGCCTCTCTCTCTCTCTCTCTCTCTCTCTCTCTCTCTCTCTCTCTCTCTCTCTCTCTCTCAAGAGCAGCCAATTCTATGATCAACATGCTCGCTGGCGACCATCGATCAAAGCAGGCTCACATGCTGCATTTAGTAGCAAAACGCAAGCCTCTCTCTCTCTCTCTCTCTCTCTCTCTCTCTCTCTCTCTCTCTCTCTCTCTCTCTCTCTCTCACACACACACACACACACACACATAGCCAATTCTATGGTCAACATGCTCGCTGGCGACCATCGATCAAAGCAGGCTCACATGCTGCATTCAGTAACAAACGCAAGCCTCTCTCTCTCTCTCTCTCTCTCTCTCTCTCTCTCTCTCTCTCTCTCTCTCTCTTAGTACTTGTAATCTTTCACGTGCAAGCTCTCGGATGCTGTCCGCCCGCCGGCATCACCAATATACTTGCCAAGAGTGGCCTCCCCGTTAGCTTTGGCGCGATCACGGAAGACCTTCTGCGCCTCCTCGACGTTCTCTGTCTTGCCGGCCCAAGTCTTGAGCGTGCTCGCCTGCAGAGCCCTTCCATACGAAAAGGACAGCGTCCATGGCTTCTTCGTCGCCAACCCGTTTATCGCGTTGAGGTTGAGCGTCGCCTCCTCCTCGCTCTGCCCGCCCGACAGGAACATAATCCCCGGTACGGCGACGGGAACTGTCCGTTGCAGGGTTCGAACCGTGTACTTTGCCACCACCTCCGGCGGCGCCTTGGCCGCCGCCTCCGTTCCTGGCATCACCATGTTAGGCTTCAGCAGCGTGCCCTCCAACAACAACACATGGTGGTCGTTGAGAGACTTGTACACGGCGGCCAGCACCTTCTCCGTCGCAGCGGCGCACGTCTCTATGTCATGCGCACCGTCCATCAAGATCTCGGGCTCTACGATTGGCACCAAACCGTTCTCCTGGCAGATAGACGCGTAACGGGCCAACCCCTCGGCGTTGGACTGGATGGCCAAAGGAGAAGGACATCCATCGCCGATCTTCAGCACAGCACGCCACTTGGCGAAGCGAGCGCCCTGCTGGTAGTACTTAGCACACCTGGCACTCAGTCCATCGTGGCCTTGGGTGGTAGTCTCGCCGTTGGTACCAGCAAGTGGGGCAACACCGGTGTCCACCTTGATGCCGGGCACCACACCCGCTTCCTTCAAGATATCAACGAAGGGCTTGCCGGCCGCGGATTTCTGGAACAGCGTCTCCTCGAACAAGATGACACCGCTGATGTGATCCAAAGCACCAGGAGCGGTGAACAACAGCTCCCTTAGTGCTCTCCTGTTAGACTCCACGTTTTCCACATTTATGCTCGCCAACCTCTTGCCAATCGTCCCCGTGCTCTCATCAGCCGCCAAGATACCTTTACCGGGAGTAGCGATCTTGTTCGCCGTAGCGATCAACTCATCTGCGTACTTAGCACCTGCGTAAGCCATTTTCGTATTCTCTCTCTCCTCTCTCTCTCTCTCTCTCTCTCTCTCTCTCTCTCTCTCTCTCTCTCTCTGTGTCGCCCCAGAGCCTCTCTCTCTCTCTCTCTCTCTCTCTCTCTCTCTCTCTCTCTCTCTCTCTCTCTGTGTGTGTCTCTTTCTGTGTCGCCCCAGAGCCGCAACTTTCAGCACGACTCTGTTCTATCCCGCCTTTTTCTTCCCGCCGAGAGCCGCAATCAACAGCGCCTTGATTCCGTCCTCGGTCTTACCGAGAGCGGCAACTAACGGCGGATTCCGTCTTCCTTCCCGCTAAGACCGGATTCCGCATTCTTTCCCTCCAGGAGTCAAAACGAAGAGCCCGGAAAGGGTTATCCCGCCTTTTTCTTCCCGCCGAGAGCCGCAATGAACAGCGCCTTGATTCCCTCCTCTGTCTCACCGAGAGCGGCAACGAACGGCGAATTCCGTCTTCCTTCCCGCCAAGACCGCCTTCCGCCTTCTTCCCCTCCAGGAGTCAAAACGAAGAGCGCGGGAAGGGTCCTCGACAAATGCCGTTGCCCGCCTACAGCACCTGCCGCTGCCGCCAGTTGCCACGATCTGCGACGCTACAAAATCAGTCGGCCAGCGCGGGTATTTATTCGAAGTGAGTGCTGCCTACCCGTAGCCCGAGTACCTTTACCTTGGTCGGCTATCCTTCCTGGGAACCACGCTCCTACTGCTGAAGGGTCAATCACGCACAGGGCGTCGCTCCACTACACGACACTCTACATGCATTTGGACGTTTTCTGGACCAGGTGCCCTCGATCGAATCCCACGACACTCTACATGCATTTTGACGTTTTCTGGACCAGGTGCAAATGTTCAACGTATCCATTCCAGAAACCGTCCAAAGTGTTGTGTGCTGGAGCGACGCCCCAAGATAGACACACACTCTTGAAGAATCCTACAGTCGGAGAAGTCGAGGGCAACCGTCGAGACGGTTGAACTTGTGCGATCACCCAATCATCACTTGGCATGTGCGCCATGAGGTACTCGCAGCACAGGTTGAATTGCCTCGACTGCGAGAAAAGAACACGTGGAGTACAAACCACGTAAGCCGACGTTTTCTTTTCCTCGTCTTCCAGCCTACTGTCATGACGTGTGGTGTCATCATCCCCACGTCTCGACATTAATGTCAGGTCAATGTGCATTATAGTATATAAAAAAAGAAAAAAAAGGTAATGCCAATGCGTTCTATTCCAGCGGCAGCAGTTAACAAGTCCAAGGAGAGCAGCGAGGTCCAGAGAAACACCTTTCCCGCCTCGGGTGAAATTCCACTGCGGGAGCTAGAGTAGAGAACCTTTCCCGCCTCGGGTGAAATCCCACTACGGCAGGTAGCAGCAGCATGAGCTCCGACTGAAGCCGATATGATTGTCTACCGTGCAGATTGGTAATCTTGACGGCTGCAAGCAATCGGTTCACATCTGAGCTCATTCGCCCCATTCCTATCCTACCGCAGTGAAAGTTCAGCCCAGGGTTGACTCGAGCGACGGCCACGGCACGGGCCCCGTTGACCTTTGGAAGGGGTTGATGGCCGTTTCTTTTACTATATTTTTCTTTTTTTAATAACTGCGTATCCCCGAGAACGGATGTATGGTGCCGTTTTGGCCATTTCTTGTCCAGGTCTTAGCCAGATAAAATAGGAAAATGCACCATGCCCCTGATGATGCCAGATTCAGTATCAGTAGAAGAGAGTCTAGGAGATGGGGCCGCAGGCCCACACACCACGGAAAATCGAGGGTGGGTGGTAGAAATGACTCTCTTCTGAGCCCGGCTGACAGACTTGAATGCATGCTGGCCTGTAGATTCGCGTACGCAATCAGCACTGCTGCTGGACGCGTACCCGAAGGGGGTACAAGGTAGATATAGCAAGTGCAGCAATCTGCGTCCACTGGTGCTTTACCTGGGACATATAGCGGGTCTGGCAGGACCAGTGACATGCAGATGCATCCTGCGTGAGTGCGGGACTGCTGTTAGGAAGTGAAAAGGCAACACGAGGCGGTAGGGAGGGAAGGCTGTCTCAATGATGACGACACCTGGTTCGGCGATGACGTGGCTCGAGTGTGTACTGGGGAATTGGGAGGGGAAAGGGATCACGCTTAAGGCCCGTTCAATGTCCCATTCACAGATTCGTTCGTTTCCGGTCAAAAAGGGGAATTCCAGAGGGTCGGGTCAAGGTCGCGCGATGAGACAGGGGTTTTTCCACTCCCAGTATTTCCAGAACCGTCGATGTCTCAGACTTTCCCGATCCGCTGTCGGTGTGAATACCCTTACAAGGGTATCCGCCCTGGCTTTTGCAAGTGATAAAAAATAAGTTTTACACTGACAGAGTGGTTGATCAGAAATAAAGAGTGCATGGGCGCGCAACTTTGAGGCGCGCGTGATCAGTTCTTGTTGATATTATAGAACCGACACAATTGTCGGTTAACTTTGATCTTGATTTAATCAGGACTAAATGATTTTTTTTCCTTTTTGATCGGTGCGCAATTGTTTGTGGCGCGTACACAAGTACGGAGGGTGGCATAGATAAAAGTTCAAGCTTTCTACCGCTAGGAAGGAAAAGGCTTGGTTTTGAGGTAAGGAGTGGTGCGTACGACGTTTATGAGCAGAGCCAGGCCCTTCTTGTGGTGAGTGGCAGGGCGTGGCGGCCGTAGGTTTGGATCGGTAAAGCAAGGCGTTGGCTTGGGGCGTTCCAGTGTGACCGTGCAGTACGTGGAACCTGTTTATATGGAGTTGTGTGGCTGTCAATGCCAGCCTTGGGCATGGCACTATTGGTTACGACATTGGACTTTTGGAGTTGAGGTACAGGGATCGAGGATGGCGACCGGCGGCGATGGAGCATTGGAGCGGTTGAAGATGCCAAGGGGTTGAGGGCCCGGCAGGGCTATCCCTCGTGGTTTTGTTGACGGCCCACCTGCGGAAGGGGTCAGCGGAACTGAAAAGGGTACCGACGGTCTCCCTTCCTCAAAAACACTCTCTTTCGGTGTTCGTATTTGTAATTTTTAACTTTTCTTTAATTATTTTTGCGGGTCCCATTTTTTAGACGCGACACCAGTATACTGTGTATCTTTTTAACGCGGAATGGGGGAATTAAACTCCCGTTGAATCCCGTTAAATTCAAAAAAATCCCGTTGAATTCGCGTTAAACACGAAAATGGGCCGCGCCTGCGCTTTTCGGAAAAACGGAATTGATGCGCAGGATCCGAAACATGTGGCCCTAGGCCAAAAAAAAAAAAAAAAAAAACCAACCCCAGAAGCACCTCCCATCCGCCCCCACATCCCCCAACCCCCACCACCCCAGTTATGTGTGTGTAGGTGTGCGCGTATGTGTGTATGTGTGTGCCTGCGCGTGAGAGTGTGTCTGTGGATGAATATGAATGTATGAGCGTGTGTTTGTGTATGTGTGTGTTTGTAAGTGTGTGTGTGTGTGTGTGTGTGTGTGTGTGTGTGTGTGTGTGTGTGTGTGTGCATGATTGTTGGCGTGTGTCCATTGTTTCCCTTTTGAGGGATATAGTTT
>BFEA01000418.1:1006864-1020421 GCA_003427395.1 Chara braunii | reverse complement strand
AGGTTTGCTGCAAAGGCATCCCATCTTTTGGAGTGAGGTGCGTGGTCCCCCAGTAGTATAAGTGGAAGACTCCAGGGGAAATGCTGGGCCGTGAGGTAGTGCCACACCGGCAAGTCAGAAAGGATTACAGTAATTACTCGCTCACGCTCCTTCCCCTTATGGTGTGGAGGCCCAAAGGACAATTTGAACTTGATCCTGCTTGCAGAAACAGACCAAAAATCCTGAATGTTCTATCTGTTCTAGCCGTCCAAAGAATCCAGAAACCCACGGTTCGAAACTTGTTGGCAAATTAATCTGTTATGGTCCCTACCTGTGTTGCCCGAAAACATTGAACTCTTTGACAATGTGCCTCCATATGCAGCAAACCACATACAACACTCTTTGACAATGTGCCTCCATACGCAGCAAACCACATACAGCTCACCCAGTCCCAGAATCCTCTGGACACGACGCATTCCCACCAAAGATGAGAGGAGTCCTCCGAGAAAGAGTGTGGACAAATATCGCACTTAACACTTGCTTCCATGTGTTTCTCTGCGCACCAAGCTGCTGTTGGCACACTAGACTGTAGACGGAGCCATTGCCGCCCGCCAAGTTTAGCTTCAATTGTTCCCGGAAGAATTGAGATGTGGAGTGGGACCCGGGGCGTGCGGAGTAACATCCACCCCTAATCCGGAGACTTTTTCCTCCGTGTGTCCTGGGTCATTACCTGCAAAAGGGGGATTCACCGTGAAGGGCGTACTCTATCTTGGGTTTGTATTCTGCGCTCAGGATGTGTACAGTCTTGGCCGATTCGCCCGCTATGGTCTTCTGGACATCTACTTTCCAGTCTACACATGGCACCCTTCCATATGAGCTTGAAGAGCTCCTTTGTCCGGCCCGTGTGTGCTTTCACCCTCACTTCCAGAAGCTCTGAGGACAGCGGAATGTGGATGGCTGCTTCTCTTAAACCACTAGTATTTCCGAGCCTCTTTTTCCCAAGACTGAAAATGCACTGTGTGCCATTTAAAGAAAGCAACTGGCACGCGCCTTCTTTTGGCTGGTGCCGCCAGTCATTTTGCTCCGGCAGCCAGCCCCCCAAATTTGCAGCGTGGATGCACCTACATCAAAGAAAAGTGGCTGGGAGATGTACTGGTGGTTAAATCTGAGGTAGCCTTAGCCCAGGGTGTTGTAGAGGCCAGGGACTAGACCCACGGTGATCGCTCGCAGCGGCAGCTGATGGTTGTCCTGACAGGATAGGCCACCTTTCCCTACCCTTCCCCACATTCATACTCCCACAGCACCCCTATCCCTACTATCCTACGTCAGTGTGACCAGCACTCAGGACCATCAACCTACCAGTATCGAGGGCAACTTGGACCAGACAGCAGTGACAAGCACCAAGGCTGGGCAACCCCCCAGCCCTAGTGGAAGCGGAAGCGGACCAACCTTGCCGTACGGGAACTTGGACGCCAGGCTCATGCAATCTTCTACAGGCCCAATATCAGAGAGTCTAGCTAGCAGGAGTGCCTAGGCAAGGCAAGCTGGCGTCCACAGACACATCCTACCGTCCTTCCCGTAACTTACCAAGGCTAGGCGAAACTCGGACTAGCCGGAGCGACTTATATCCCTACCCCACCCTAAAGTCTACGCCATGCATGAGCAGACCCTGTCATATACCTGATAGCCCCCCCCAGCCCGGTATTATAGTTGTATGTATATGTGTGCCCAGAGGATATGAATGTATGAGCCCGTAGGCTGTGTATGTTCACAAGTCCTAGCCATGTTTTTTTGTATGCCCAGACTTCGGAGGCTATGTATGCTGTGTGTAGCTGTATGGCAGGATGTATGTGGCCGAAGGCCAGATATGTGCAGTACTATGTAGAGGGAACTACGCGTTCTTGAAGAGATGACAGGCCGAGCTGGACAAGAACCCCCCCCAAAGTCCCAAGCCAGACTCAAATCCGTGATCTATGACATGTGACTGGAAGACTCTATCATATGAGCAACAATCGCAAACGGCACCTATGTGTGATATGCCAGACTGGGGAGACCAACAGAACAATCACGACCAACAGCGGCAAGCAGCCCACGCAGCATCGAGACGCGACATACAACACCGTGGACAACCCTTGTGATGTAACAGCCCTCGTGCTTGAACGAACTTCTAAAGCCTCGTGGTTTTGCTGCTTTTCTTGGCCATCGTTAGGCTTCAGGGTATCTCCTTTTTGGCGGAAGTGTAATGCATGGGTCCAATGGCCGTCAAGATATCCCTAATCCAAGGTGTTTTTGCTTCCTTAGGTTTTCAGAATGTTTGTGTTTTTCTTTACGCGCGCATTAGCAAGCACGCCAGGAATTTTGTTCGGCAGTTGGGAATTCCGGAATTTCTGGCGGCACTTCTCGGTGACGTGTTTTTCTCCTTGTGCATGAACGTCCCCAAATTCAGCCCGACAATCCCCGTGAATTTTTTAAGGAAGTATAATAGGGGTTGAAACTCGCGCCCTACTGATCCCCTCTCATAGCCTTCGAGCCGCCAGACGACTGTGTGTAGAAAGGCACTACCCCCCTCACATTGTGATCTGATTGGTTGTAAAGAACTCGCAGAGATCGATATGGTTTTCCCAAGGTGAAGAATCCTACTCCCCTCCTCCTCCTCTTTGACCCCTTCTTCTTCCCTCCCTCCCGTCTTCTACTTCCCCCTTCGTAACTATAAAATCCGCAACCACGTCTGAAAAACTCTCTCTCAACCCATCTGCCAACTTTAGGGAAGTGGCTAGATAATGTGATGATCAGCAAGTCGGAAAGTGTTGACGAGTTGACTGTAGTTTTGCGAGGCTGTGCGCCGGGTGGCCGCGACAGACTGCAGGACTTGGGCACGTCGGTGTAGAAACTAAGTTCGTGGGGTGACGATCACTGTGGTGTGGAGGTTGGTACATGGCGGTCGGGATCGACAGTTCCTGGGTAAGGAAGGTGTGTGTGTCGACGCATGGTTGCATGACCCGGGGCCGTGGTCTAACAGCAGAAGGCATGCACGCCTTGTTTCTTTCATTTCCTTATCTGGTTTTGGAAGCTGCGTATACGGTGAAGCGCCGATTTTAGTCCAGATCTACTTGAGTGCTTGTGACGTTGTCTGTCCTCTTAACCCCCTTCTTCGGCCAAGCTACAACTCCGTCAATGCCCTCTCTCTCTCTATGAATGCTTGGATGGGGTGGCGTCTTCCTTGTCTCCGTCTGCATCAGAGTCCCTACCCCGTTCCTCTCCTTTAGTTTGATCAGATTTTGCAGGAACGAGCATCGTCGAACTTGAGAAGCCAACAAGGTTATGCTTTTCTTTTTCTACTCTTTTTTTAGCAATGAATGGTGTATGTTGTGGTGATGATTGGTGTGTGCGTGATCTTTTGCCCCTGCTCATTTTTTATGCATGGTGTTTTGTCTGGCGAACTCAGTCGAGCACACATAAACAAGTAGGGAGGGGAGCACTTTCTGAGGTGATGATTTGATGCCTCGGATGTAATGTTGTTTCGATATTATTTTTCTTTTTACGTAGGATCAACTCCGATTTGTTTTTGCTTCCTTTTCTCCCTGCGATGAATGTTAAACAGATGTGTTTTTTATCGGATCAAATGACGTATTGAATGACGGATTGAATACGCAACTTTATTAACTGGCCCGACTAGGCGTCAGCTTCCCATACCCCCACAGCGGTCGTTCCCGTACATCGAGGATAGGTCATGTGTATGCGAGTGGGACGTACGAGAAGTCGCTGCAAAGATTGGAGGACATTATTGTTACCCTCCAGAAACGAGGTGTTCGGGATATGTCGGTGTTGGATTTGTGATTGTCGCTACTCATTTCCCACCTTATTCTTTGTTATTGCCCTTCAACAAGTTGATTGTCATCCCGTAGGAGTCAGTGGCACACCATTGGCCTAATATTCTCTGCAACGATTATTGCACCAAACGTTATCGGGCAAGGGGATTCTACTACCGAACATGTGGCAAGGATGAGTTTAAGGAAAAAGCGACCAGGTTGCGGCCCTCCACGTTCGATTCTAAGCGTTGCAGTGAGCGATGGCGGGATTTAATTCGAAAACGGGATCTCACGTGTGTACCCCCGCCTTTCCGTTCAAAAAGACGTTGAGTTAGCCCGTATGTAGGTTCAAAGATATTTTTTGGATTAGGTAGACGTTTGAAAATTGCGCGCACCTGTTCCTTTCCCGCACGACGATGGCCATTTTTCGCTAAAATTGGGACCACATGGGAGATTCTTGTTTTGTCGGGGTCTCCACACTCAATTTCCCAAAAATCCTTGGCACACCCCATTTTGCTGTTTTTCAGGGCCTCTTTTTCGCATTTTTAATCACTTCAACCGAAATACAGCACAAAGCGCGACATTCGAACGTCACAAGGTGGAGCGCAAGCGGTGTCTGTAATAACTTACTTGCACCAACCCATGAAGGAACTTCTATTCTGCCTCTGATCAAGTTTCGCCGTTGCTGCGAGCTGATTCTACTGCTTGTGTGCCAGGCGCACAGGACTCACCTTTGCCAGGCCACGTTCATGCATCAAGTCATGCCCATTAAAGCACCAGTACATGGGCACTTGGGCCGCGGGCCTGACGCCTCAAATTCTGGAGGCGCGAAACGAAACCGCGACCGCCGATCTAATTTATCAACGTCGGGCGAGGCAAGGCCGAGGCCGTGTACTGGTGGTTTAACAAACCATAATTTTAGGAAACGTACAGGCCACTATAAGAGCACCCGACTTCATCCGACTAGAAACGCTTCTACTCTATTTTTTCCATGGCCGATAGTTGGGCCAAGTACTGGTGGTTTAATTACTTACCTTAGCTTAGCTCTTCCCATGGCGCCGCCTCGTGCTCGTGTGTCAAGCATGAGCGTTGCCTCATACTCGTGTGTCAAGCATGGTAGCATAGAACATGTCCAGATTCAAACATTTAAGGGAACCCTAGTGGGGACCTCTCCCAGGCAATTAAATATGATGTTAAGTGGGATGTCGGCTCGGATAGAAATAAAAACTTCAAAAGAAGAGAACGAGAGGTGTGGTAGCTGCTAAGAGCATTCTTGGACACAGATAGAGTTACACATAGCTGCTAAGGGCGTACTAAATTCACTCGTAGCTGTTGTGGGGCATAACCAAACTGCAGATTCTCGAGACTGGATATGAATGTAGGTTACTATCATATCGCTCAACAAAAGTCTTTGTGGAGTAGTACGTCATAAGCGAAGGTGTGAAAGAGCCCATCTTTGGGTGAATGCTTCCGTCTTAGCGTGAACACAACCTAAACTTGCTGCAAGATCATCCCAAGCTCTTGGTTTAAAATGGTCAGTTGAGGCAATGTTGCTTAGGGTGTCAGATCAGTGAGCGATGGCGGGATTTAATTCGAAAACGGGATCTCACGTGCGTACCCCCGCCTTTCCGTTCGGAAAGATGTTGAGTTAGCTCGTATGAGGTTCAAAGACATTTTTGGATTAGGTAGACGTTTGAAAATTGCGCGCACATGTTCCTTTCCCGCACGACGATGGCCATTTTTCACTAAAATTGGGACCACATGGGAGATTCCTGTTTTGTCGGGGTCTCTACACTCAATTTCCCAAAAATCCTTGGCACATCCCATTTTGTTGTTTTTCGGGGCCTTTTTTTCGCATTTTTAATCACTTCAAACGAAATACAGCACAAAGCGCGATATTAGAACGTCACAAGGTGGAGCGCAAGCGGTGTCTGTAATAACTTACTTGCGCCAACCCATGAAGGAACTTATATTGTGCCTCTGATCAAGTTTCACCTTTGCTGCGAGCTGATTCTGCTGCTTGTGTGCCGAGCGCACAGGACTCACCTTTGCCAGGCCACGTTCATGCATCAAGTCATGCCCGTTAAAGCACCAGTACATGGGCACCCGGGCCGCGGGCCTGACGCCTCAAATTCTGGAGGCGCGAAACGAAACCGCGACTACCGATCTAATTTATCAACGTCGGGCGAGGCATTTGACGTTTCGGCCTCGTTTTCTTGTGGCAACAAGTTTCGGACTGCAAGGCCGAGGCCGTGTACTGGGGGCTTAACAAGCCATAATTTTAGGAAATGTACGGGCCACTATAGGAACACCCAACTTCATCCGACTAGAAACGCTTCTACTCTATTTTTTCCATGGCCGATAGTTGGGCCAAGTATTGGTGGTTTAATTACTTACCTTAGCTTAGCTCTTCCCATGGCGCCGCCTCGTGCTCGTGTGTCAAGCATGAGCGCCGCCTCGTACTCGTGTGTCAAGCATGGTAGCATAGAACATGTCCAGATTCAAACATTTAAGGGAACCCTTTTTGCTAGTGGGGACCTCTCCCAGGCAATTAAATATGATGTTAAGTGGGATGTCGGCTCGGATAGAAATAAAAACTTCAAAAGAAGAGAACGAGAGGTGTGATAGCTGCTGAGAGCATTCTTGGACACAGATAGAGTTACACATAGCTGCTAAGGGCATACTAAATTCACTCGTAGCTGTTGTGGGGCATAAACAAACTGCAGTTTCTCGAGACTGGATATGAATGTAGGTTACTATCACATCGCTCAACAAAAGTCTTTGTGGAGTAGTACGTCATAAGCGAAGGTGTGAAAGAGCCCATCTTTGGGTGAATGCTTCCATCTTAGCGTGAACACAACCTAAAGTTGTTGCAGGATCATCCCAAGCTCTTGGTTTAAAATGGTCAGTTGAGGCAATGTTGCTTAGGCTGTCAGATCAGTCATGGTGTGGATCATATGGAGTGACAAGGACGACATCCTTTACAAGGATAAGTGGTTCGTAGACACTATCATCCATGAGAAGATCAAATCTCTAATCAAAACACTGATCGTTGTGGATTGGTCAGGGAAGCCAACTCGAGGCACTTCACAGCAAGGCCTCTGGTGGTTTTTGGTCACATGGGCTGGAGACAACCATCTGGCTATGGTCATGCTAGAAGGAAAACTGTTCATCGTCCCCTGGCTTGACTCATGAACCTCCACCTTCCCATTGTCCCGTCCACTACCATACTGACACTCGGTTACTCCAGGTCACAGTAGACCACACAGAGCAGTGGAGGGTACTCAGGACAGAGGGGTCTTGTCGAGCGCTTTAGGCTGAAGTCAGGCCGTAATCTGGAATATTGATATTAATGTCACATGATTTTTGTGTATATTAATGTCATGCAATCCGGAATAGGCCTGTGATTTTCCTTCAGACCACCGATTCAGACCCCTTTCCTCCCTTCCCACGCCATCCCTCCTACTCTCTCTTCCCACCCACCCACCCAGCCGCATTAACATACTCAATGTAGGCCCTTCCCCCTACCCCCTTCCTTGCCCTGCTCACGTTCTGCTCCCTCACCCTATCTCAATTACCCATAGATGAAAGATTACTCTTTATCCTCTCCCCCAAAGCCCAGGTTGTTCTCGAGGCCAGCCTGCAGACATACGGTGGTAGCAGTCATCACGACTCATCAGTCAACCATTGGTTGTCCTGACAATTTTTTATTTGTGAGACCACCTCCCTACCCATCCTCTCGTCAATTCTCCCAGCGCACCCCTATTCCCACTACCCTACCTCAATGTTAATCACTCACGACTATCAACCCGCCGGATGACTTGGACCGAAAAGCAGTTGTAGGTACCAGGGCTAGGCGTATACCCCACCCAACCCTGGTTGAAGCATGATCGGGCGAGTCACATGGATACTTCGGACGCCAGGCTCAAGCAACATTTCAATTGTCCCCACATATTACCCTGACCCCTAACGAATCATATCGTTGACCATATCTAATAGCCCCAACATCCCTAGCAGGAGCTGGATACCTCCCTGTCATTGTAATTGTGCCCTTCCGCTATCCCTTTGTTCGTTGTCTTTGAAGCGAGAATGGGTAATGCTCCCAGCACCGGCCCTTTTGTGAGGTGCCCCGCCCCCTTTTCAATGTGCAATGAAGGTAAAGAAAACATAAAATAACCTACAGTTATGTCATAGGAGTTCTCGGTTCTCATTTGGCCCCATTTACGTCCACATACATCAAAATCAGTGCTAAGTTTAGGCTGACTGCCATATACGTACATCTTTTTATAAAAAAAACAATATATATATGGGGTAACTACACGGGAGTCATAAAAATGAGTTATAAATGCATTATGGGGCAAGGTACAGTTCGCAATTGCATTTGGGGCACCCTACCTGGACAGAAAGTTGGGTTGTATACACTGCCCGAACTTCAATTGCAAATTGTATTTTGGCCCATACTGCAATTATAACTCGTTTATGTGACTCCCGCGTAGTTTCCCCTATATATATATGGTTCAGCCTCCTGATGAGTCGGTGAAACTCCGAAGAAACAGTTTGTCACAGCCCCTCGTTTGTTGTCCTCTTCTCTCTCTCTGCCAACGGTTTACCGGGCAGTTCTGTTTGTGACGATATATATATATATAAATATATACATCATCAGACAGAGCTGCCCGGGGAACCGTAGGCAGAGGGGGAGAAGAGGACAACAAACGAGGGGTTGTGAGCCTGTGACAAACTGTTTTGTTAGATATATATATTGTCAAACAATATATATAAACATATCTCTCTATATATATATTGTCACAAAACTATTTACTAAGACCGCAAACACGTGAAGTAGAAGGAGAAATAAGATGAGCGAAGAAAATAAAAATGAAAGGATAGACAGGCAAAGAGACAGACAAACCAGAATGACACAGAACAATGTCCTCTTATTCTTCGTTTTACTGTAACCTGAAGAAAGGATAAAAAAAAAAAAACAAAAGGACATTGAAATCATTCAGTTTCTCAGTCTTCTTAACGCCTCCTCCACCGTGCCTCTAACGTACAAGGCTCGCCACGTTGATGAAGTTGAGCGCGAGCTGCCCCCATCCCCGTATGCCATAACAACCCACTTGCACGCTATGGGAAAAAGGCAGAATGAAGGAAGAGGTGTTAAACACAAGGAAGTGTTGCAGGTTACCCTGTCTGCTCCTCTTTTCCTTCACTCTGCCTCTTTCCCATAGCGTGCAAGTGGGTTGTTATGGCATATGGGGATGGGGGCAGCTCGCGCTCAACTTCATCAACGTGGCGAGCCTTGTACGTTAGGGGCACGGTGGAGGAGGCGTTAAGAAGACTGAGAAACTGAATGATTTCGATGTGTTTTTGTTTTTTATTTTTATCCTTTCTTCAGGATACAGTGAAACGAAGAATAAGAGGACATTGTTTTGTGTCATTCTGGTTCGTCTGTTTGTTTGTTTCTTTGCCTGTCTATCCTTTCATTTTTCTTTCTTCGCTCGTCTTATTTAAACCGTAGACAGAGAGAGAGCAAATGACAACAAACGAGGGGTTGTGACAAACTGTTTCATCATATTTTGACCGACTCATCAGGAGGCTGAACCCTCAACAGTCTGCAGAATCCCCTAACCGATTACATTGTATCGTGAAACAGAGTTGCCCAGTAAATTGTAGGCAGAGAGGGAGAAAAGGATAACAGACAAGGGGTTGTGACAACCTGTTTCATCGGAGTTTCACCGACTCATCATATATATATATCATCAAACAGAGTTGTTTGGGAAACCGTAGGTAGAGAGGGAGAAAATGACAACAAATGAGGGGTTGTGACAAATTGTTTCGTCAGATTTTGACCGACTCAAGATATATATATCGTGAAACAGAGTTGCCCAGTAAATTGTAGGCAGAGAGGGAGAAAAGAATAACAGACGAGGGGTTGTGACAACCTGTTTCATCGGAGTTTCACCGACTCATCATATATATATATATATATATCATCAAACAGAGTTGCCTGAGAAACCGTAGGCAGAGAGGGAGCAAATGACAACAAATGAGGGGTTGTGACAAACTGTTTAGTCAAATTTTGACCGACTCATCAGGAGGCTGAACCCTCAACAGTCTGTAGAATCCCCTAACCGATTACACTGTAAGTGATAATCGACCTGACAAACTGTTTCCTCAGATTTTGACCGACTCATCAGGAGGCTGAACCCTCAACGATCTGCAGAATCCCCTAACCGATTACACTGTAAGTGATAATCGACCTTAACCCCAACTGTGGTTACGCATAAAGGATTGCCCGACAATTAATACCCTAAGGTAGGCACCAACCACGCCCCTCAATGCACCTGTGATGAAAATCGAAGCAGACTATCAGTCACCCACACAAGATGAAAAACTCTACAGATTGTCGTTTACACTTTGTTTGATGATGACATATATATATATATATAGTAAAACAAAGTTGTTGTTGTCTGATAAACTATGGGCAAAGAGGGAGAAGAAGACAACAAACGAGGGGCTGTGACAAACTGTTTCGTCGGAGTTTCACCGACTCATCATATACATATATATATATATCGCCAAACTTGTCCGGTAAACTGTAGGCAGAGAGGAAGAAAAAAACAACAAACGAGGGGTTGTGACAAACTGTTTCGTCGGATTTTGACCGACTCATCAGGAGGTTGAACCCTCAACAGTCTGCAGAATCCCCTAACCGATTACACTGTAAGTGATATTCCACCTTCACCCTAACTGTGGTTAAGCATCGACAATTGCACGACAATTGATACCCTAAGGTGGGCACCAACCACGACCCTCAATCATCTCAATGTACCTGTGATGAAAGTCAAAGCAGACTATCACTCACCCACACCAGATGCAAAACCCTATAAATTGTCGGTTATACTTTGTTTAAATGATATATATATATATATATATATATCTCGTCAAATAGAACTGCCCGGTAAACCGTAGGCAGAGAGGGAGATATATATATATATATATATAGTCAAACAGAGTTGCCCGCTAAACCTCAAGGAGCGGGGAAGAAAAGGATATCAAACGAGGGTTTGGGACAAACTATTTCGTCAAAGTTTCATCGACTCATCAAGAGGTACATTGTCACACTGTGTACAAAGGCTGAAAAAAACAAACCAAGAAAAGGAAAAGAAGTAAGGAAGGAAAACCTCACCTATTCATCACCTCTTACGTACAAGGCCAGCCACGTGGATGACAGGTTTAGCGCTGGCTGCCCCCATCCCCTTGTGTCACAAAAGGAGCCACTTGCACACAACCAAAAGGTAAAGAGGTAAAAAATAAGAGGAAATATATCGTCAAATAGAACTGCCCGGTAAACCGTAGGCAGAGAGGGAGAAGAGGACAACAAACGAGGGGCTGTGACAAACTGTTTCGTCGGAGTTTATATATATATTCCGACAGTCTGTAGATTTTTCCATCTGGTGTGGGTGAGTGATAGTCTACTTTGATTTTGGTTAAGGTAGATTATCATTTACARTGTAATCAGTGRGGGGATTCTGCAGACTGTTGAGGGTTCAGCCTCCTGATGAGTCGGTGAAACTCCGACGAAACAGTTTGTCACAGCCCCTCGTTTGTTGTCCTCTTCTCTCTCTCTGCCTACGGTTTACCGGGCAGTTCTGTTTATGACGATATATATATAGTCAAACAGAGCTGCCAGGTAAACCGTAGGTATAGAGGGAGAAAAGGACAACAAACGAGGGGTTGTGACAAAATTGTTCCGTCGGAGTTTCACCGACTCATTAGGAGGCTAAACCCTATATATATATATATGTATATCGTCAAACAAAGTTATCGGTAAACCGTAGGCAAGGAAGGATGAGAGGGCAAGAAACGAGGGGCTGTAACAAACTAGATATATATCGTCACAAACAGAACTGCCCGGTAAACCGTAGGCAAAGAGAGAGAAGAGGACAACAAACGAGGGGCTGTGACAAACTGTTTCGTCGGGGTTTCACCGACTCATTAGGAGGCTAAACCCTATATATATATATATGTATATCGTCAAACAAAGTTATCGGTAAACCGTAGGCAAGGAAGGATGAGAGGGCAAGAAACGAGGGGCTGTAACAAACTAGATATATATCGTCACAAACAGAACTGCCCGGTAAACCGTAGGCAGAGAGAGAGAATATATATATATATATATACAGGGTTACCTGGCCGAACGTTCGGGGGCCCCCGGGCTGGCCCCTGAACGTTCGGGCATTCAGGGTCCTGTTCGGGGGCCGAACACCTCCAGGTTCGGCCCCCGCCAAAAAAAAAGTAGGGGCCTAAAAATAAGTTTTTTTTTCTGAATGTTTTTTTGTGAGTTCTCTATGATGTAACCTACATGCCTATAAATTTTGAAGTCCTTCTGGTAAGCCAAAAAACCATTAAAAATCGTCACAGATGGGTGTCAAAACGTGCTCGCCCACTCACTATTTTGTTTTGTTTCACTTTTAACTTTTTGTTTTCACTTTATTTTGGGGCCTATAAAAAATTATTATTTTTTGAATTTTTTTTAATGAGTTATTGATTATGTAAAATACATATCTGTAAATTTTCAGGGCATTTGTTAATGTCAAAAAACAATTAAAAATCGGCAAAGATGTCGGTGTTGAAAAGGTGCTGGCACACTCACTCATTTTATTTTTTTTTAATTTTTTCTTATTTTTACCATAGTGTTTATTTTCTATATTTGATTTTTAATTCAAATTTAGTAAAGAATGTGGATGTAGTACCCACGCAAATGTTGTTTAGTTTATTTTTCGCCATAACATTGTTTTTTTTTTGAGTTGTTTGAAAACTTTTTGTTTTTTGTTTTTTGTTTTTTTTTTGTCCGCGTTCGGCCCGAACGGCCGAACGCCTTCCGAAGGGGTCCCGTACGTTCAAGCGTTCGGGTTTCAGGCGTTCGGCCTGTCCCGAACGCCGGCAACCCTGTATATATGACGATATTCTGTAGAGTTTCCCATCTGGTGTGGGTGAGTGATAGTCCGCTTTGATTTTTGTCACGGATACCTTAAGGGCAGTGGTTGGTGCCCACCTCAAGGTATCATTTCTGGGGCAATCGTTGATGCTTAACCAAAACCGCGGTTAAGGTGGATTATCACTTACAATGTAATCAGTTAGGGGATTCTGCAGACTATTCAGGGTTCAACCTCCCGATGAGTCGATGAAACTCCGACGAAACAGTTTGTCATAGTCCCTTATTTCTTGTCCTATTCTCCCTCTCTGCGTACGGATTATAGGGCAACTCTGTTTGACAATATATACCACGACTTGGCTAGCACCCTGCTACAGTTTTCTACGGTTAGGTCAAGCGACAATGGTCGTGGCCGTCACTACTCGGCCATGTTGTGCCTCTAGTGCCAGCGGCGTGTCTAACGTATATTTTATGGTTGTGACAAACCTTTCTTTGTTTCGTGGGTGTTTTGTTGGCTTGTGATGGGGTGTGAACCGACAATTTGTAGAGTTTTCCATCTGGTGTGGGTGAGTGATTGCGTTTTCATCACGGATACCTTGAGGGAAGTGGTTGGTGCCCACCTCAAGTATCGGTTCTCGGGCAGTCGTTGATGCTTAACCACAACCGAGGTTAAGGTGGATTATCACTTACAATGTAATCAATTAGGGGATTCTGCAGACTATTAAGGGTTCAACCTCCTGATGAGTTGGTGAAACTCCAATGAAACAGTTTGTCACAACCCCTTGTTTCCTGTCCTCTTTTCCTCTCTGCCTACAGTTTACCAGGCAGCTC
>BFEA01000418.1:989364-1001864 GCA_003427395.1 Chara braunii | reverse complement strand
CAGTTCGCAAGGAGAGCCGCCCAGTGGGGGGAGCAATGTCCCGTCTAGGGGGAAGCCCGAGTGCCGCGGCCACAGGGACAGCGCCAAATGCTTCATCCTTTGCGCCGCCGGCGGCGTCGGAGCGCGGACGCCCTGCTGCTTCCGCCGCAATCGCCGCGGCTTCCGCAGCCGCATCCGCTCAGTCACCTGCGGAGGCGGGGCAAACTGGCGCGTCGCCTGGTGTTCATCGCTTGCCAGTATGCGGAAGCAAGCCGCCGACTCCGCCGTCGATGGGGACTATGGCGGGGGAGAGTGCGGGGGCGACGGGTAGCGGCGCTCAAGTTGCCCCCGTTGCGCCTGCGCTGCCGGCATCTTCCCCGGGCAGATCAACCGAAATTGGACGTGGTAGCGGCGCTCAAGCTGCCACCGTCGCGCCTGCGCTGCCGGCATCTTCCCCAGGCCAGCGCATGATTGGCAATGCGCGCCAAAACTCGCCTAGCACGGCGGTGACGGCGGGGTTGGCGACGTCTCAGACCCCGGCGGCGTCGCCCACTGCGCAGGGAAGATCGGGTTCAACCGCTGCTCGACCGGCGAGTGCCGCCGTGCAATCGTCTTGCTCCACGTCCTCGTCTCCGCTCTCGTCTCCGCTTCTTTGCCCGTCCCTCCCCCTTTCCTTCTCCGTCATGCTCAATCCTTTGTTTGATTCTCTTGTCGACGGACTAGATCCTTCCGGAAGACCTAGTTCTACTCCCCTCCGTCCGCCCCCTGTCCCCATGAACACGGCCTTCGATGAGCGAGGAGGTCGGCAGCTTCAGCCGTCACCCGTAATACTTCCACATCATCAGGCAAATGCGATGCGAGCCAGTCCGTCCTCTTCGCAGCCTCCGTCGCAGAAGGAAGTACTCTCAACGAGTCCAACGGTCGTTCGCCTGGACTCAGGCGCTGCTGTTTCCTCTGGCACTCGTTCCCCCGGATCGTCCCCGTTCTCTTCCGCGAGAGTGGTCCCCTCCCGAGCACTCGAGTCATCGTCCGTAGTTTCGCTGACATCTCTTCAGGATGTCGTCAACAAGTCGCCGCCATTGTTAATACCGAAGCCGACATCTCTCCTCCCGGCCTCTCCTTGCTCGTCCTTGGCCTCCTCTCTTGAAGGCGCTGACATAACAGTGAACCAGGCATCATCAACGGCACTCGATTTCGAGGCGGGGCAAGCCACGTCGGCGTCAGCAGCCAGCCTTGGAGACGACGAAGGACGAGAGGGCCGTTTTCTGGCATCTCGATGTCCTCCTGCTGCTGCTAATCGGACTGAAGCAACAACAGGGACAGCCGGGCAATCCCTCGCCGCGCATTCCTTAGCTGCTGCTGCATCCGAGAAGCTGCTGCTCTCTGTTGCGTCTAGCGTCTCGGACCCGAGGACCGATGCGGCATATGCTGGCGTCCCCGCGAATGCGGCAAAAGCACTCTCTCCTCTTCTTTCTGCGGCGAAGACCGTGGCAAATGGTGCTGGGGCCTCTCCTCTCTCAGGGCCTGAGAGGACTGCCGCCCTTGCCAGGGCTGCGGCTACCGCTGCCCCAGCCTTGGCCACTGCTATCATAGCGAGTGCATCACGAGCCTCGCTCCAATCATCTCCTGCTGCTGCTGCTGCTGCTGCTCCAGCCGCGACTGCTTTGCCGGCCGGCCTTGATGTCGCCGTCCGTAATGATCGTCCTGTCCTTGTCACCCCACCCTCAGAATTTCCACATGTCCATACCCCTTCCACTTCCCCCCCCCCGAGTGCAACTGCTTCTGCCCGTCATTCTCTTTGCCAGACGAACCTGCCGTGTACGACATCGAATGCGCCGCCGCCGGCGAAGTCGCTCGCCGGTCGTGACGGGCTGCATCACCTGCACGGGGTGCACTGCAGTCGTCAACTTGCAGGCACTCCTTCAGCAGTCACCGTACTCGGGGGGCGAACCATGCCTTCCCAGCTGTCCCCCCCCGGCCTTGCGCCTGTGATGGAGGCGCTGGCATCAATGACGATGTCGCCGTCCTCCTCGGGGGGCAACTCCTCGGGGAGTTCCCCGGAGACGGTCAAGCGGCAACGCATAAGCATCACCATGCCGCCTTCTAGAGGGGCGAAGAGGTGCTTAGGTCAGTCCTTCTGCGCGCTGCCCACGGCTCCAGCCAACTGTTCAACTGCTGTCACTTCTTCCGCTCATGCCTTTCCTGCATTCCACCATGGGCCGGGAGCCGTCGCCTCCACTGTCGGGTATCCGATGTACATGGGAGTCCCTCATCCACCTCCTAATGCGCAGCAGTACTTAGCCTCTTCAGTAGAAGGCACTGCTATTGCTACCACCATGGGCTCGTTTACCTGCAATCCGTCCACCACCGCAGTGTCGGCGGCATGCGTTCCCTCAGGAGGTGGGGGTCCATTTGCTGCAGGACCACCCCCTAGTCAGCTTCCATTGCTGCCTGGCGGCGGCGGCGGCCACGTGGTCGCCACGTCATCGTCCGACTCCTCAGCTCCTGGAGGCGCGGGTACAGCAATCCACCACCACCTCCCCCCATTCTTCAAGAACTCTCCTTTTGATCTAAATCTCCCTTGTTGGTGGGGACCGTCGTCTACCACCTCGCGATCAATGGCGGGGCATCTCTCATCTGGCAGCACTCTAGAAGCCTCTACAGTTGTGGAAAATGCGGCCTATTTGAATGCTGCCCACTCAGATCTAAATACGATTGTCAAATCTGTGGATGGTAGCCACGGTCCTCCATTTCCCGCATGGCTGTCGGGCACCTCTGCAGGCCTTTCTCAGCAGCAGCAGCAGCAGCAGCAGCAGCAGTCGATTGCTTGTGCATCTCCACACCGGCTGCGAGCGTCTGAAAATGCGGACGTGTGCGCATCGTTGGGCAAGTCCGGCACTACGTCGCCATCTGGCAAAAGCAGTTTTGGAGGAGGAAAGTGCAACTGCCACCACCACGCGAATTCCTTATCGGCTTCGCCCTCCTCGTTGTCGCGGTCCTTGTGCTTGTCAACGGTCAGGTCTCCGGGGAGTGAGGGTGTAATGAGGAAGAGATGGGGGGCGGTCGGTACCGCGATCAGCGGTCGTGGTGGTGGGTTGAATCCATCCTCCTCCTCGACGCGTGTTGCTGGCAAAATGCCAGAGAACTGCGGACAGTGCGAAAACTGCAGCGCCAGCCAGAGCAGGTGTGTTGTTGCCCGTATTCCTTGCTCCTCCAGATCTCTCATCCCCGGCCGTGAAAGAGTTGGCGGCGGTGGCGTCGCGGGCGGACGCAGCAGCAGCAGCGGCGGCTCTTCTCGGCTCAATATGCGCACCAGCAGCAGCGGTGGGAACATCAGGAGCAGCGCAAACAATGGCCGATGTGCCGTGCATGACAGCTGTTCCGATGCTCTCTTCAGGAGTGGGGATGGGGTTGGGAGTATCAACACGAGTAACTGCTCTTCGAGGTTGAATAATTTGCGCCGCAACGCTGGCAGCGGCAATAAGAGTGGGGGTGTCAAGAATGAATGCGGATGCGGAAGGTGCCGGCGGGAAAGGACAGCGACAACAACGGTATGGTCGTCCACCATGCGGTCGACGACCACTTGGGGTTCATCACCTACCGGTCGGTTGTCCAATCAAACTTCATCGTCAGTGTGTGCGGCGGCAAGCAGGAGTTGCAGACATATAAGGCACGTGGCATCGGGTGCCACCCAGAATGGCATGGAGGCCATGATGATGTCATCTGGGTCATCTGCTAGACAGAGCTGCCGACTCTCTCGTCATCAGCATACCGCTGTTTCTCCCAGAAGCTACCACCGGAGGAAGTCGATCGTGCCCATTTCGCAGACGGCTGTCAGGCAGATGGTTGTTAGAGCGCAGGAATCAGGCAGCAAGATGATAGTACCTATCGCTGCAAAGAATAGAGGAGGAGGAGGAGGAGGAGGAGGAGGCGTTTGCAATGCCTTGGCAGAAAAGAGAGGTAATCACGTTCTGGTGGACAGAGCAGCACAGCCGGAAGCGGCGGGGGAAAAGGTTGTTGTTGCGTACGTCAACATCAATTTGAAGGGGATTGCGGGGAGCGGTGGAAGGCGGAAGAAAGGCGGCCTCAGGTTGAGGCTAGGAACGTCTCTTTTGCAACAGGGTTTGGCAACCAGGTTCAGTCGAAGGAAGAGCATGCTGCTGCTGCGCCGCAGAAAGAAGCGAGAAGAGGGGATGGTGGCCACTGGTAGTAGAAGCAGCTCAACCGAAGGCAAGGACGAAGAGAGCATCGAGGTTGAGGAGGAGAGAGCAACCGACGACGATGAATGTGAAAGGGAAGATCAACCTGCTGCAGCGATGAAGGACAACTACACACGGCTTGATCGACTGGCACAGATAGATCCTGAAGCGGCTGCACTTCTCAGAGGGGTCCTGCAGTCCAGTCTTGGCAGGGACGTTCGGCTGGCTTGAGTAAGATGATGGATAGATGATTTTGGGTGATCTGTGTGTGGCCCATGTGCGCGATTAGACACGTGTATGAAACCGATTAGAGAGAGGTACAGTTATTTACCTGAAAGGAGAGAAGCGGTTTCTCGAAACCGAAAAGGAGAGGAGAAGAGGGAAAGAGTACTAGCTGAAAGAAAGGGAGCTGAGTGTAACGGAGGAGGGAGAAGACGAGGATGAAGGTGAAGACGAGGAAGAGAGGTCGATTATCAGATAGCTGATGACGACCAGCAGGAGAGACATCAAGCGAGAAACGAGCGGCGCATGTATAGCCTTTTAATAGCCCGACGCAGCTGGAGTGGCTGTTTCAGTTTCTGAAATGATCACAAGGTAGTAATGAGAGAGAGAGAGAGAGAGAGAGAGAGAGAGAGAGAGAGAGAGAGAGACTTTGATATCTCGTCTGCCATGCTCGGACGTTACCTGCCACATTTGCTGGCATCGCCAACTGCATCGCTCTGCTTCTGAGAGGACAGAAAGATCGTTCTCTCGACAGAAAGATCTGTTTTTTATCTTTCAAATTCGTGGCTTTTTTTGCCGGTTTTCGTTACTTTTTTTTTTTTTTTTGTATTTTGGTTACATTTGTAGGCTTGTTTACTACTACAATTCCTTGAGGTAGTTAAGATCAATTCCTTGAGGTAGCTAAGATCAATTCATGGAGTGTGACACCACAGACATTATTTTTTGTATCTCCAGAGTTCTCTGCTCTCTTCGGGTCGGTGTCTGGTCCCGTTGCATGGGTCTGCCGCGCGCCGAAATTGTGAACACTTTTCCACTCTCGGTTGCACGCGGGCTTTCAAAAAAGATCCCGGGCGTCGAATCTCTTTCGAAAAAGCTGCCCGGCATCGAATCACTCAACGAGCAACTATTTAATATATCTTTGCCGTCGCTTCCTGTGCGGTGCAATCTGCATGGTCAAGAAGGTGAGCACGGCGTTCGTATGCAGCCCATTGCATGCAGAAGAACTGTTTGTTGTTGTTGTTTTGAAAATAAGCGCGAAACTATTACGGTAAGTAGAGGTGTAAAGCGGAGACAGGCTGGTTGTGATTAGTGCAAACCAGTGCGGATCTACTAGGAGGACGTGTCTCGAGACAGATAGGCATTAAGGCGGGAAAGCCCATGGTGGTGGGGGGGGGAGGGGGAGATTATGGAGGTTGGTCGGTTTTTGGTGGCTGGGATTAGAAGAACGGCGTTGGTTTGCAAGTCGTGAACTGAAGAGGGGAGGACAGCTCGAATGTGTATGAGCCAAACTGGAAACTGGTGGCGGCTTTACACACTGAGACTCTTTCCACCCAATCTGTTCCCAATTACGACCAGATACGTTCCGGAAAGTCGTAGCGTGAGGATGGGAGCCTTAGGTCTGACGGAGAGTAGAGGGTTTGGCAGTCGTTCGATAAGTAGTGGTGACCGGAGTTGGCTTGTAAATGCTGCTGTGACTTCTTCTCTCTTTTTTGTAAGGAGTTTGAAATGCTCTTTGTCATTCACTAGCAGTGGGAAGTTAGCTGTCTCTCACTATCTACGGGACGAAGGTAGTAAATGACTTCTGTCTGAAGTGTGGTTCTGGCTGTCGAGACTCAGAAGTTCATGCTCTACCCTTTTCCCTCCGGATAGTGCCCACGCTCACTAAGCTGTCGTATTTTGGGCAACCTTGAGTGTCATTGCGGCGATATTGGTCGTTCGTTCTATTCCGGTGGGGAGCAGAGTCAGCAGACGACGAGCCTGCTGCTATTCAGCAGCACGTTCATTCGATCTCAGAACGACTAGTTCACTGTTTGTGATGGGCTGATGATACGAGGAGAGGACAGTAGAAAGCACGTTCATTCGATCTCAGAACGACTATTTCACTGTTTGTGATGTGCTGATGATACGAGGGGTGGACAGTAGAAAGACGTACACACTTGTCGACTGTAACTGGAACAGATCGGGCGCCCAGGTCGGGTGTTCAATCCCGTGAGTAGTTAGGTGATTCCACAGTTGTGGTCAATTCGCTGTTTCAGCAATTATGTTGACAAGCTTGGAAATTTAACGATGGAGAGAGAAATCGCACCGGAGTAGATGGCTCTCTCCTCAACCTAGCTTTCTCCTTTTTCGTCTGAGATGTATAACGCATCCATCTTGGTGTTCTCAGTGCTGGTGCGGCACAAGCGACAGGTAAAGACGCCGTACGAGAGTTGGGAAAGATCCGATCAAGTTGCAGTCCGAAGCTGTCGAGCGGTCATCCATGCTTCAAGGCGGGATGGAGGTTTCGTTCATTTTGTCGGCCATTACTGTTATTGTGATGGCTCGGTGGTAGCAGCCCTTTTTGTGATATCCACCCCAACCCTGTCATGCATTTTACTATTTATGGGGTAGCGAGCGTGCCCCCCGTGAGTGTTTGTAAAGAGTTGCCTAGGTGTGTGTGTTTGTGTGTGTTTGTGCGTGTTTGTGTGTGTTTGTGTGTGTTGGTGTGTGTGTGTGTGTGTGTGTGTGTCTACGCGCTTGTCTCTCTAATGTATGTGTGTGTGTGTGTGTGTGTGTGTGTGTGTGTGTTTATGTGTGTTGGGGTGTGTGTGTGTTTGTGTGTGTTGGGGTGTGTTGGGGTGTGTGTATGTGTGTGTCTACGCGCTTTTCTCTCTACTTTTTGCTGTTGTTTGGACCGGGGGCTGTCGTGCTGCCCCGCCGTAGAAGAAGCATTCTATGTTTGCTTGGTGACAAAAGAATGTCAGGCGGAGCACGCTGCTCGAGTTATGTTATCCCATTGTTTGTCTTACGTCGGCTATTGCCTTAACATAATGGTTGCGGCAACAAAAAAAAGTGGCTTCTTCGACTTTTGTTTGCAACTTTGCATGTCTGCCACTTGACATGTTATACGGTCCACGAGGGGAGAGAGGTAGAGTTTTCTCCTTGCGGGTGCAGGTAGAGTTTTCTCCTTGTGGGTGCGTAGTAGGCTGTAATCTCGGTGTCATTCCACCTTCAGTTTTTTCCTGAGTGGAAGATCATATTCGTTTTTCTGTCCTTTTTAGATGAAGGCACCAGCGCCTCCCCTGAGTGTATACTATTTTTAGCATTCGATATCCTTATTACGGTTTTGAAAACCTCCATGTGCGCACCATTCGCCCTCAAGTCTGCAAAATTTTGACCAACCTTTTTGTACAGAGTCCATCGGCCAGTCCGGTTAACCAATGCGAGGTCGAAAGTGTGCCGGTGTGTACTTGACAGCTGCTATGTTGGTGTCTATGGTTTGTATGTTGCGGTCTATGGTTTGTATGTTGGGGCCTGTGGTCATGTATGTTTTACAGTTTTCCAGACAGATGAATGTTTTTTGATTTTGTAGAAAGCGGAGCTCTTGTAGAAAGATGAAAAAGAATGGACAGGACTGTCTGAAACGAGTGGAGACGGAACTGGTAATGAAGGAAAAAGTTCGTGGAAGCAAGTGGAAACGGTACTGAAACTGGACACGTGGAAACAGGCCGGTACTCGAATCAAGTGGAAACAATACTGAAAACGAGCGAATCACGTGGGAATGGAACTGGAAACAAGTGGAAACGCATTTGCAAACAAGTGAATCCTGTTGGAATGGAACTGGAAACCAGTGGGAATGGAACTGGAAACAAGCGGAAACGAAAGTGTAAACAACAAGTGGAAACAACACGTGGGAACGCAAGTGCAAACAAGTGGAAACAGTGCTGAAAACGAGTTCATCCCTGTACTGCAACTGGAAACTAGTCGAAATGCAAGTGGAAACAACACTGGAACTGTAGACAAGTGGAGACGATACTGGTACTGGGAACGAGTGGAAACTATACTGGAACTGGAATGGTACTGGGAACGATACTGGAACTGGAAACAAGTGGAAACGGAAGTGCAAACAAGTGGAAGACAGCAATGGAACTGGAGACAAGTGGAAACGATACAGGGAACGAGTGGGAACTATACTGGAACTGGAAACTACCGTCTTCCCCCGAGCACAACGCACCCTCATTTTGACTGTATGGCTACGGAAAGAGAGTGTATACATTCTTTGTAAGAGTGCGTTATGTTCGGGGGAAGACGGTAGTGGAAAAGAGGGGAAACTCGGTACAGGAGACAAGCGGAGACGGTACTTCAAATACTAATACTAATACTAATACTAATACTAATACTAATATAATGGAACCGTTACTCTGTACTCAGAATGCCTTCTCCTCTGTTACACGGTTGTCAGCAGGTGATAGTCCCCACCATTTGACAGGAGCCAATGGCATAATTGTTTTTCTTTTTTTTCCCCCTAAAAGCTGCCTTCTCCTCATCGGGGGAGATGTTTACTACTGGGGCGGAGTCAGTGTTAAAAAAACAACAAAACGATACTGTACTGGGAACACGTGGAAATGGTACTGGAAAGGATACCTCTGTACTGACAAGACTTTGGAGACCATTTTTGCATCAAATGAACTTCCCGGGTTCTCAAATACTGTCCAATTTGTGATTGCTGAGTGTACCCAAGAGATTGGCCGTAAAGCGTCTGTAATAGCTGGCTTTTCAACTCTGCTCAAAACTATGACTACACCCTAGACAGGCAGAGCATAGAAATGGAAAGATGCTGAGTTTTCCACGATGTCTGGCTTTTTTCTTTCAGTAGCTGTGACCTCCCAACGATGTGCTTCTTTCATGCTGCTGTGTTTTCAAATATTGTTGTGGAATAGGAGGAAGAACTCGTTCGAGTTTTGTGTATATAGTGTCTGGCACTGTATGTTTGAAAGTTGCAAAAACTGTGTTTTTCTTTTCATGTTTCATGAGATGTTTGTCAGCACCATGTTTCTTTCTCCTCCCTCCTCCCCTCTCTCCCTCTTCTCCCCTCTCCCTCCTGCCCTATCTCCCTCCTGCCCTCTCTCCCTCCTGCCCTCTCTCCCTCCTCTCCGCTCAGCACTGTTTGTTTGAAAGTTGCAAAAACTGTGTTTTTCTTTCCATGTTTCATGACTCATGAGATGTTTGTCAGCAGCATGTTTCTTTCTCCTCCCTCCTCCCCTCTCTCCCTCTTATCCCCTCTCCCTCCCCTCTCYCCCYCCTCCCCTCCTCCCCTCTCTGCTCCTCCCCTCTCTCCCTCCTGCCCTCCCCCTCCTCACCTCCACTCTCCCTCCTCCCCCTCCGCTCTCTCCCTCCTCCCCCTCCACTCTCTCCCTCCTCCCCTCTCTCCTGCCTCCCCTCTCTCCTGCCTCCCCTCTCTCCCTCATCCCCCTCACCTTTTTTTCCTTGAGATAGGTGCAAAGAGTGTTGACGATTGAGGTGCGAAGGGGGAACTGGTTTTCCACTCACCAGAGAAGGTCAGGTAGTGCGCCGAGTTCCAGCTCCTGGCTTTCTGCGGCTTTTCTCTCATTCACCCTGGTGTCTTGGCGTAAGCCTTTACCTGCGGGACCACCTCCCTCAGCCGAGAGTCCGAGCCAGGCCACCGTTCGCCATAGCTGTGGCCAGACCTGTGAATGCTGGCACCTTGATGTTGCGTGTCCTCCTCCGACTCGCCGACGCGATCCTCCACCCCCCTCCTCGTTGACTGTCGATGCTGTGTCGCCGGAGCTGCCGGTGGAATGAACACCCCCACCTTGTCGGATTATGCCCTGCAGTACGTTAACAAGCCCTGCGGAGAGAAGGCTTGCACGGAAGAGCCAGCGCCATCGCAGAAGTGCACAGATAGATCGAAGGGCCTCGCGCATCAGACTCTCGGAGCATGGCCGAGGATCACGTGGCTTGAGCGCAAGGAGCAGTCTGTCTGCAAATGCGGTGGAAGTGCCAGCGGGTTTGGAAGACGTAGTAGTAGAATGCGAAAGCGCGCTGACACATCCACGCGACAGCTTGCAGATTGCAGTCTCCTCTCCCACAGTCGTGCTGAATATCGGTCTGCCCTGCATCGAAACCCCAGCTCCATCTGAGTACAACTAAGCAGCTTACATACAAATGCCCATCCTCTTAACTATCCCACGTACAGATACACGCCGAGTCAGTTACATTGAAACTACGTACGCATGACCAGCTCAATATGCATAGGCACATGCCGATCCTCTTTCGCGTTCTGCTAAAGAAAGAATATTCCAGCGCGTTGCGCACACCTAAGCAGTTTACTAAAAGTTTTCACAGGCCTAGCAGACCAGTCTGGAGGCACAGTAAAAAAGCGAAAAAAACAAAACAAAACGAATTCCATAATTTATTAATTTTCCATTTCAACACTCTCAGAGCAGTCGACAATTCTATCCACACTTGCGTTAGGGTACATCATGGTCCTCGCTCCATCACTCTCTCCCAATGTACAAAAAGAACGGAAAAAGAAACGGCGAGTGTCTTTCCACTTTCCATTTTGTAGCTTTTTTCAAGCTAGAAGCTATTTGAACCGGATGGAGTAGTGGTTTAAACTTTAAACTTTAAAGTTTAAAGTCTAAACCAACAGTAAATTTCACACAGCCATTGCAAAACACACACTGTCGCGGCGGGCATGCTGTGTCATGCTGTGTGTCTAAAACTGGATGGGAAACCAACCACCGGTGGTATAAACCAGCAGTGCATCCGAAACCGAAGGTTGCATTTCCCCCCAAGCATAAAATCTACAGTGGCGTGGTGAGGGAAAATAGTTGTGGTTCCTTTCCCCACCGACCGGTAGATTTTGCACAGGTACTTGTTAGACAACAAGAACAAATGAGAATAGTGGGTGTTGGAATGGTGGGTTTACACCCCACCAGTACTTCCTAAAGTCGTGTCGGTTAACAAGCCACAATTTTAGGAAACATACGAGCCACTCCAGGAGCGTCCAAACTCATCTGACTAGAAATGTTTCTAGTATATTGTTTCCCGCTGCTGATGGCTGGGCCAAATACTGGTGGTGACACGCTTGGATAGGGGAGTGTGCATCGAGGGCCTGTCTTGAGCACAGAAGAATGATTGTAGACAACGGATCTGCAATGAAATTGATAACGTTCACATAAATAATACATAAATTTCATAAAACATATAAAAAAAAGGGTGTAATTGCAGTGCGCTTGCTGTGCTTTTTTTTTTTTGCTGGTTTTTTAACCATTTTTTTTTTTTGTTGGAAATCCAAAAAATCCGAAAAAAAACTATGTTATGCAGAAAAATAAACTGAACAACTTTTGCCTCAGGGTCACATCGAAATTCTTTACCAAATTAAAAATAAAAATTTAAATAAAAAATACTTTTTATTTTATTTCTTTTTGGCCCGGCCGGGCAAGTGGACCCGGGCCACTCTGGTAGCCTAGAATATTAGGTATTATCGTACCTTTAAAGAAAGGGGCACGATGGCCCCTGACAAGGATAACAGGCGTATGTCGAGAAACAAAAATGCTCCACAAATAAAATGAGAGAAAATTAAAGAAAGGGGCCCCAGCAGCAAAAAAACTTCTCTGTGAGCTAAGAATTGATAAAAAAGCACGGGTGCCATGGTAGCACCCAAAAAATAAAATAAAAAATAAAGCACAGAAATCCACCAAACGAAGAAGATAAACGAGAGTTGAACTCTTGTTTCCAAAATCTATATTCGATTTCAGATGGCTGATCACAAACAAACAAACAAACAAAACAAACAAACAAAACAAACAAACAAAAAAAATAAAAATAAAATAAATAAAAAAATCCTCGTTGGGAGTCTGCAGGTTGTTTGTTGGGGAATTGCGAATTGGTTTTGCTAATGACAATCCACTGCCCACCAAACCGTGCAAGATGCCGTACATCACACGGCTTTGAAAAGAAAAGAAAAAAGAAAAAACAGGTATGACCAGATGCAAGTACCCCCCAAAGAGACAGACGCGTACCTGGACGAGTTGTTAAGAAAAAGAGAGCCACAATGTTTAGAAAGGTCCAAGAAATCAACTCCCAATGATGACATGCAGTATTGCTACATGACGGCGAACAGAGGGTTCGGATGTCGCACACCCGTTTTTTCCGATAAGGTGAGAAGGAGGCTGGGTACTCGCCAAGGCTTCAATTCACACGCATCCGAAAAAAGATAGAATATGTTAATGTTAGGACTGTCACCCTGGTTTGGACGATGGTTAGAGGTTAGGGTTTAGCGTTCACCCTGGTTTGGACGATGGTTAGAGGTTA
>BFEA01000418.1:945808-964327 GCA_003427395.1 Chara braunii | reverse complement strand
CCCATCTCTCTCTCTCTCTCGCTCTCTCGCTCTCTCTCTCTCTCTCTCTCACACACACACACACACACACACACACACACACACACACACAGAGCGAGGGGGCAAAGCACAAAGATCACCTAGGCCACTCCGGGTAAAACGAAAATACATAGGGTTTGGGAAAAGTTGACAACTATAAGGACATTTCGCAAACATGGACAGTACCCGATAGGGTATTTTGCAAAGATGACACGTCCAACCGACACCAGGGGCATTTCGCAAAACCTTTTTGTGTCAGAGGGGTATTCCGCTCTACCCACATCTTATAGGGGGATTTTCATAAAAAGAAAATAAAAAAAATACAACGGGACCTAGGTTCGACAAAACTCGGTGAGAAGTGAAATTCAGGGTCAGTAAGAACAGGATCGGAGGTAGTGGTGGTTTAACTGTTGAAATACAGACCCAAGTCGAACTCCATTTGAAACAGACGAGTGAAATACTATAGCTCCCTATTACTCACTCAGGGCCATTCAGTTCGATGTTAATATGTAAAGATTGTTACCCTTTTTAAGGAGGAAAACAAGGAAGAAAACAAAGAACCAGGCAGACAACCATGGTGGGTGAGCAGGAATGAAAAGCTCACAGTACCAATTGACCTATCTCAGTTGGTACAGCCCTGAAAGGTTGATGAAATACACACCTGAGTTCGAATTCGCCCGCAAAAACCAGATGGGACTGAAACACTACTTTTTAAAAAAAAATACTACAATTCGGAACTACCTATAGGGTTGGTCGGTTCGAGAATGATCTCCTCAAGGCCGATTTTTTTTTTTTTTTTTTTTTTTTTGGAAGCACACAGTATCTGAATTATGCCTCTCCATGTGCCATTTGTAATGAACCCAGTCAGGAAGATACTCATCAGAAGTCGAAGTTCCAGTAGTCTCAGATTTGTTCAAAGTCTCCAGTTAATGGTGAAAATGATATCTGCAACAATATGTTGTTACCAATAGACGAAGAGAGTGGAGGGAGGATAGTCAAGGGAGAAGGTGGAAGAGGTATTCAAAGATTACACAATAGTAACCCAACCAACCGCGCTCCTTCTCCGGGCTTCCTCTCCCTCCACGTCCGCAATCAGTAAACAATAACAAGTCTGATAAATCCACGTCACACAGGAGTGCCACGTGGCACTATTCTCTAAAAGAGACAATGAAGACAACCAGCATCTCGCAATATCGACGTCAACCTGAGGCAAGTATCCCGTTCCCGCTCATCCATAGATCCTAATCTTCCTCCTCAACACAACCAGTCACCTCGTGTAGACAGCGTGGCCTATGCCACATAAGCAAAAACAAGTGGCAAGTGCCACATCATCAATGGAGACAGGTGGCAGCGCCACATCAGCACTGCAACGTAGATGGCAGTGCCACATCAGCAATGTAGACCTGTGGCCTGCGCCACATGAGCATACAATGTAGACTAGAGGCAACACCACATCAATGTAGACCACTGGCAGCGCCACATCAGCATGCAATTTAGACCAGAGGCAGCGCCACATCAACATGAGACCACAAGAAGCGCACATCAGCATGCCTGGCGCATAATGCAGAATGCGTCAGCATGCCGTCACAGTCCGCGTCGTTGTCCACAGTGTTAGCGCAACAGCCAGCGTCGAGCAAAAGTCGAGCCAGCGTTGTCGTGCGCATCGGTCCCACGCAAGGTAGGACCCTCTCGGCCGGGGGTTGGTCTACTCGCGATACAGAAGGAGCTTTTGCAAGCCGCTACGACCGAGTGTGTCAGCCAATCCCCTCGTGAGCTCCTACGACAGGATAGGGCCAACGCGAGGTACAACTTACCTCCACCTGCGGGAGCTGTCACCTCCCTTCGGTGGGCGTATCCCCGTCGAGCTACCAGTCCACAATACGAAAGCTAATCAGTTGCAATCGCAGAGGTGGACCAGGCGAGGGCATTTTCTCGTACGCTGTAGCATAGGGGGGTACACGCGGTCTCACGCCTCTATCGGACCCGCACGCGAAACGACACATTGGGGGGCTGAAGTCCCAAGCGCGATTCGCCGTCGATCGACTAGGACGCATCCCACTGAGCACACATTACACCACTCTTCAAACATAAAAATAAAGCACACACACACACACACACACACACACACACGTACATACGGAACAACACAAAACAAAACAACAACACAACAACACTCCTAGTCCCTTTGGTGTCCAACCCATAACCTTATGACGTGGAAATCGGATAGGCAACGCGCGCGAGACTTAGTATAAAACCGCGCGGGCACAGGCCCTTCTCATATCTACTAGCAATGCCTGAATACGGAAGCGGTCGCAATGATAGCGTACTATGTAGTGCCCATAATCAGGCGGTCCCTCGTGGATACGAGAACCGCTTACGACACTCAAGTGTCAGATTCGAAGTGTCGTGAAGGGCAAGCCCTTCAAGATATGGGACAACTGAAGGAAAAGTCGTCCGGCCCCCTCGGCATTTCTGACCCTTAGGCTGAGTGTCCTGGTGGGCAGCGCAAATAAGCTTTGCGCGAGGGGAGATCCCTCCGTGCGGAGCTAGGACCTGGGGTGTCCTGGACAAGGACCTCGAATTCTAGACCCATAACCAACGTCCGACCATGAAGGTTAACAAGCAAAATCAATCAAAAGTATATTCAATAATCCCAATACCCATATATCAAATCAGAGCTCGAGATAAAAATAAAGAGGAAAGATAAAACCATCAGGTATGCAGATCGTGCGACGCATGGTTGCCATTCTCACTGCCTCCAAGGTACACCTCGTATACCAAACTCCAAATACTAACCTGCATAAAATACAGGCACACACGATAGCCACATTGCCATACAACAATGTGGTCAACTTTACTGTTTTCTGTAACTCACACCACACCTCACACTCTCCAACCATAACCATTGTCCAACTTTCCATAAAATCTCACCGGTTCTTTATACTAGCCATTAAAAGAAGTCCGGTTAAAACCCTCAAAGAAACATATCAAATCTCAGGGCTAAGGCATCAAGTTGATGTCCAAGTACAAGCAAGTTGTGTCGTGAGCCGACAAGTCGACGATCAACCAACCGACCTATTATCAGTGATAACAGAAGATGATCCTCGTGGGATAAAGTGAATCTAGTCCCAATCTCGAATCGAATCAATCAACGAAGGCATGTAACACAAGACACACCAATTCCCAAGGCTTTACTATCAGTGTATGGGGAATGATTCCCCTTTGCACATTCTCACTCAAGATTCTCGTGATAACTAAGTCTAAGTCCACCTCTAATTCAGTGCCCAAGAAAAGGTAGACCTCCAACAAGATCTCCTCTATGCAGAGTGGATCGCCGGAATCGCCACCTGTCAAAATATAACTTAACTCCTCTAAACTAAGAAAATTTCGACACTGCTTCCCGTAGGAAAAGTGCTTTCTCAGAATTTATATTAGCCCAAATACGAAAACTGAAATAATCCTTAACTCTAGAAAGTCAAATTTTGTCTAACTACCCGAATTAGTAAAATTTTGGGCAGCACTTCTTCTAAAAAATAAGGTTTTCAAGATTCTTACTAAGCCAAATATAAAACTTAGACAAAAGTTGAACTTTGAAAGGTCGGATTCGACCAGCTCCTTGGATTCGTAGAAATTTTGGTAACCCTTCTCTTAGAGAAAGTAGCTTACCAAGATTCATACAAAGCCAAGTATAACAAATGATCCCAGAAAGTGCGAAAATTGACCTAAGTAAAAGAAAGTCAGCTCAAAAAATGCAAAACTCTTATAGCTCTAGCACATGGCGAACAACTAAAGCAATTACCTGTCAAACTAAAACTCTGACTAAGTAGAGACCTCACTCAGCCATAGCCAAGGCCAAACCACAATGGTAAGTACTCTCACCAACCCAAAGTCAACCTTGGCAAACAATAGTTCATAGTTTTTCAATGATTTGTCCCTTATACCCAGCTTATATAAGGCGTAAAGCGACCATCCAATCTTATGGAAACCTGTCTTGCTCAGCCATTGAATATACACAAGCACAGGGCACTACAACTTTTCTCTTCCTTGGGCATATGACTAGGCTGTCCAACCTAGTCGCCCTGAACTGCTTAAAGTATCCAAGTTATATATAGTTGTCTACACTTAATCTTTTAAGGTAGCATATGACTGAACCGTTCAACTTGGATCAAAGTTCATCCTGCTCCTTCTTACCACAAGTTTACTCTTAATTCATACTCTCTTCAGTTGGTGATAAGCTATAGTCAGACCATCCAGTCTTATGAAAACATGTCTGACTAGCCTGTTCACAAGTAAAATAGTATAAAATTATACACAAATTTACCCTTCTGGTTCCAGTATGTGCGTGGCTCCATACCATACCTCTCAATCTTATGGGAACCTGTCCAGTCCTTCGCCTGATTTTCCCTCGAAATAAACAAGAAGGGACTAATAAACATCAGAAAACCCAAATGAAACAAGGCAACCAAGCCATCCAATCTTATGAAAACTTGCTTGGTCCCTGAAAAAGCCAATCACAAACAGTCCTCGCAAGTCAGAGCAACCAGACCATCCAATCTTATGGAAACCTGTCTGGTCCTCCAGACAAAAATAAACAAAGCATTGGGCCCTCCAAACTTATGGAGACTCTCCCAGCCTTTGGTTGACCCAGTCAAACATAAGCAAGACCACCTTCCTCCCATCCTTCCCCCAAATGCAAAAACCCTTTCCACAATCTGCTTTCAGTCAAACAACAAAATTGAAACGGAGCTTGCATGCCTTCCTTAAGTCTGATTTATGTCATCAAAGTCAAACTCAAAGTCAAATACGGGATACAGGCAATATACTCAGTCAATCTATAGCAAGAGATACAGATAGGGGTTATAACCAGTTTATAGAGAAAGACAAGGGTTTACCTCTCCAGAACTCCTCCCGAGTTCCGCTAGAGCTCCCGCAATCGGTGGGCAGACTCCCCACAGAGTCTTGATGCGGTCCTACGGGTTGCAATCCCGCCTGCTGCCTTCCTCTCGTAGCTCCAGAGTAGACTTAGATTAAGAAGGGCAGAAGGAGGGGTTTCAAACTCTCGAGATACAAGAGGGGGACAAACTCAAATCCCAGGAGAGGGCCTTTATACCTCAAGTCGCCCGAGGGGCCCCCAATGGAGGCCAAAAATGCGACAAGGATGATCAATCCACAACCAAAACGCAGAGTAACCTTACTCTGACAGACGTCCAAAATTGAAGCAATGACCCCGTTGTAGAGCCTGATCACTCTCCCAGTCACCATGCCTTCACCTTTGACCAACCAATTGTTATGCAAACTCTGAAACTCCCGTATTTGAATAGTACACACCCCTCACGCGCCCTATTCGGAGGCGGTCTGTATTAGTCCACACAACGGAGACGCATAGCAAGGTATTGCAACCGCTTCTCCAATCCAACAATAGCACCAAACTCACATACTCCAAAAATCCGGTACCAGCGATACCACCAACCTTGTTGGTACGGGCACTAGTTAAACTGTCGAGGCAGCATCTTATCGTGCTGTAGCAACAACTCATAGAATTAAGGTCAGCATTAGTCGAACTCACCACATCAAGACACTCCACTAACTTAGAACGACCATGCAACCGAGGAAATCTAAGATACTGCCCCTACCGGTGAGTCTCTCTCCCTTACTAACCTTTCACTCCCCCTGGTGTCAGTAGCAGCAAGCTTAAAAAAGTTCTCTACTTGTTGGTCCTTGCTATGTCCGACCTTAGTAAGTTTCAAAATTGTTGAACGTAACCCCTCTAGATTGGAACTCAGTCTTGTGCTCTAACAGTTCATGCGTATATCAGCAGAGGTAGACCTGTTGGTCTAGTACATTCTGTAAAGAGCTGGCTACGCTAACCCCTATTTCCCACGAACGTCATCACAATCACTACGTGCAGCGGCCTGACCCTTCGACCACTATAATGGAGGGATCCGGATTTTGACTACCGAAAACAAACATTACAAGCTGCATGACTGCCACACCCCTAAGTCAAGAAAGAGCTCTCAATCTGTCGCTCCTGCTCAGACCACCTACTCCCCCTCTATTCCCAATATAGAGAGTTTCTGAAAGTCAGGATAACGCAAGGTGCTCACACTTCCACGTGCATGGCTTAGCCGAAGAGGCAAGCTTACGACGATTGGCAAGACCAATCAGGTAAGTGTTCACACTTAAACTTACATGGCTTAGTCTAGGAAACAAGCCTACAACTATAAGCATACTCAACTAGGGAGTGGGGGTGCAAAGGAACGTCCGTACCTGGCCAATCTCTCGGCCAGGTTCACTAGCTCAAAAATAACAACGCACGACAATAGTATAGGTTGAAGAAGATCATATCTGACGAGTTAGCCACATCGCTCTGCATGTAGAATAGGGACTGCGATCCATTGAAGGAGACGACCTTAATTGGAGCAAAACGATGAGCGTCGCCCAACAAGATGCATTTACGGAAACGAGGAACACAGGCATGATGATCACGACGACACATATTGTTGGATTGGGAGAGCAATCGTGACATCTGAGCGGGCTTTCGTGGCTAGTGCGCCTAGCTTTATTATTCATTAACGTACAAAGTAAGGATGGATTTCATGGGCTGATACATTGCTAATTCAACTCGCCAAGTAAGCTCCCCTTCAACGCTTTTCTCTCTCGTTACTACTCTCACCTACTAACTCCACCGGGAGATCAGGAATACCTTGGCTGAGTGGGCGGTTCAATAAAGGTAACGGATAGCTCGATCGTGAAAACGATCCTTGAGGAGAAGAATCCAAAGGGAAAACAACTCCTTCGAACAAACGACACAACCAGCACCCGACCGTCAAGACGTGCTAGCGGTGTTGCTCCATCCTAGCACTCTTCAGATGTGCAATACAATACCGAATCCCACGCTAAAACAGGGAAGAGTACGTCCAAAAATAAAATAAAAATGAAATAAAATAGCAAGTGAAAATGAACTCCAACTAGAATTTCGTAGCAGTCGCGCAGTTCCCACACCTTGTCCCACCAAGTTTGTTACTCCATCGCGAAATCCGACACTGCCACCGGATTCGCAATGGCCCAAAACCCCGGATTAGTATCTTACATTGCTGAAAACGGTCAAGAAATGACCGAGTTGTGACGATTTTACTCTCCATCTTCTTCCCTCTCCGCCATAGCTCCGCGCAGCCCATTTTTTCTACTAACTCTCAATCTACTGACTCTCCCGCCATTTTAATTCCACCATTCGATTCGCCCAGGCCGAGAACATCAGAAACGAATCTTCATTCGCCTGTTTCCATCGAAGAACAGGCGTGAAGTATATTTTCCTTTGTCACCGATTCACCATACCCGTTTTCTTTCCCGCCGTTGCTCTCTTTCCCCTCTGCACGCACCCTACGCAGAATGCGGTCCAAGTTCGCCCCTTTCTTGCTGGCCCCGTTCTCTTCTCTGGCACTCCGCTCCTCGTTTCTGCGCTCACCTCGTCTCTCACGCATACACCCGGCAGTGGTTGTTCCCACCACACCGCAGTAACGCTGCCCCCACCATCTGCTATGAGAGGGTTGAGTGTGAGCGTGCCCGTTGAGACCCAACAGCGAGGAACTGTGTTCTTGGCACAGCGGGCAAAAGGGGGCACCACTGGGGGGGGCTGTCGCGAGGCTGGCTGAGCAGCCCAAGCTGTTGCAGCAGGAGGTTCACAGGGAACCCCTCCTTTTGCATCCTATTTAGTGAGCGCCGATATCCTGAAGTAAAAAGGCATTGGAGAACATTCCAAGCGGGCTTGTGGGACTGCAACCCGAGGGTGGCGGGGGCTGTTGCGGGTGTACAGCCCGCCCCCACCATCTGCTATGAGAGGGTTGAGTGTGAGCGTGCCCGTTGAGACCCAACAGCGGGGAACTGTGTTCTTGGCACAACGAGCAAAAAGGGGGCACCACTGGGGGGGTTGCCCAAGCTGTTGCAGCAGGAGGTTCACATGGAACCCCTCTCCACTTTGGTCCTCTTAAGTCCTCATTTTGGATATTGGCTACTACCACCAAGACCTGCACCAGGACCCGCCTTGCCTAGCTCATGCTACAGTGTTGCAGCAGGCCCTGTGCCCTCTCGCTGGTCACAGTGCGGGACAGGAGGAAGCTCTGGTGAAGGCTTGCGGTAATATGATCGCGCAAATCGTTCGTCGGACTTGGGTATAGGGGCGGAAGACTGCCCGTCCAGTTGCTGGTGCCCTCCGAAGTTCCCCTCACGATAGTTACACCCGCAACAGCCCCCGCCACCCTCGGGTTGCAGCCCCACAGGCCCACTCGGAATGTTTTCCAATGCCTTTTTACTTCAGGATATCGACACTCACTAAATAGGATGCAAAAGGAGCCACGGTTATGGACCCCACCACTCTCACACCCATTGGCCTCTTCGATCTGTATTTCAACGTAGGTAGGATGGAGGATTTTCGTCGGCGCCCTGTGCCCGATGACTGAGCAAATGAGCCAGACTCGTTCGTCCCGACATCAGTCTCGGAAACCGATCACCAGATCAAAGGCACTATATAAAAATAAAATTAGGAAGATTGATAATAATAAAAATACTAAGAATAACAAGGGGGCACACAAAAAATTAAGGGGACGAGGGGTCGTGCGTCCTGCTGGCTTGTGACGCCACACCCAGGCCACGCATGGTTGCACCTCACCGTCGATACCCTGTGCGCGCCACTCACCCGGACAAGGACCTGAATTTCCTCCCGCGGGCGCGCCGTCAAACAGGCAAGTTTGCGCTTGCGTGACTTGCAGAAAACACGCCAAATACCCTTGTAAGGGTATTTGGTACGACAGCGTCCAAGCAGCATAGCAAGACTGAAAGTTAACCACCTCGAAGCCAGCTTTTAAGAAGCATTTGACGAGGCTTTTTGGCCTTGATTCCCTTCCCCACAGTTGTCCAGATCGATTCACAGCCGAGGGTCTGGATTGTCTTCCCTTTTGACCTAATGCTGTCCGGGTAACCTGCATACAAACAAATGTGCATGCCTGACCGGCGGCCTGGGCTGGGTACCTTTGACTTTGATTGTTGGGTAAACCGACAATTGACTTGGTCAACTGTATCTCGTCCAGGCCCTGAATCTTTTATTGGGGTTTCTTCCCCCATTTCGGCCTGGGCCTAACTGTGGCTTGGCGAGGCCCTCAGTTTCCACGAGGCATACAACATGGGTTATTGCATTCCTGCCGGCCCAATTTTAAAGTTCCATCGCAGAAAATACATCAATTCTCATTCATCCCACGTTCATATGCAGCAATGATATCAAGAGAAGTAGGTAGGAGTTCTTTCCTGCTGAACCATCTGGCTTCAGATGGAAGTTGAGACTTGAACTTTACCTTATACTGCTTCTGAGGTCTTCCTCTGCCACCTGTAGAAAAATAGCCATGTTCCAGAATTTTCTCAACGTTGTATCCTCCAATCATAGAGGGTGGAAACATAAATGGCGTGTTAGGAAAACTATCCCCGTCTATGTACGATAGCAATTTAGACGCGTGAAAGGCAGGGTATATCCTTAGGTGTGGAGGTACATCTATGCGATAAGAAGGTCAATCTGCATCTCCAATCACCTTGAGAACTTCCCAGGGTCCATAGTAGACAGGTAACAATTTTTAAGACACATTTTCTTCTAAGGAAATTTTTTTAGACTTCACCCAAACAAGATCTCCTTCTTGAAACTGTGAAGGTCGACAGTGTTTATTAGCCTATTAAATCATTTGTAGTTGAGCTTTCTGTATATTTTTCTTAACTTTCCTGATGTCTTCTTCATACAAAACAACGAATTCACGCGTACCTAGGGGTAGCCTTTGAATTTGGTCCCTTGCTAACACGGTAATAGGACGTTTAGGCTTCCACCCTTTACGCAATGCATTAGGCGTTCTACCCGTAACAATGTGTATCCTGTTATTATAGGCACTATCAATTTTCGGCAAATTCTCATTCCAGTCTATCTGATCAGGTCGGATATACATTTGCAAAAGTTGTTGGCAAAGACGGTTCATTTCCTCAGCTTGGCCATTCGTTTCAGGGTGTCTACCTGACGAAATGGTCAACCTGGTCCCATAGACTTCCATCAACTTTTGCCATTGCAGATTGGTGAACCGAACATCCCTATCAGAGACAATGGTTTTGGGGAATCCATACTCAGAGACCCATCGGACCTGAAACTTTTGGATGACTAGTTCGGTTCTCGCTTCAGCAGGCAAAGGAATAAACATAGCATACTTTGAGAATTTATCTACGATGACCATTACCTGAATGTTGTCATTTCAACTCTTAGTGGGACTCATAAAATCAATGGAAATAGACTCACCTAACTCACTTGGAATTGGCAGCGGTCTCACTAGTCCCATCGGATTATCATGTGAGGGTTTGTTTCTCTGACAGACAAGACAAGTCCGCACATACGTTAGTACATTTTCCGTCATTCCTTTCCATTCAAATCGTTCTCGGACATCGACATACGTCTTCTTAAAACCAAAGTGTCCTTCCGCATCATGGCATTCCCCAATGATTACAAGCTTGATTCGTTCTTGGTGAGGAATACACAATCTTTCGTCGGTTTGATCCAAATACAAGAGTAAGTTGTCTGTCATTCGATATTCAGGAAACAATTTAGGGTTTTTCTGTAGAGTTTCTATAATAGAACTCCAAATAGGATCACTCCCATAACCCTTCTGAATCTGTTCTTCCAGGTCATTGCCAATATCGAGATGGGAGACAATTGTTCCCAAAAAATCTGCACGCCTGGACAAAGCATCCGCAACCACGTTAGACTTACCTTTGATTTTCTTCAACTCAAAGTCAAAGGTATCGATGAAAGCGGATCATACCAACTTATCAGAGAGTCTAGGTTGAGTCTTGATCCACTTCAACGTAGAATGATATGAGTAGACAGTGAAGTGTCTCCCCACCAAGTAGAGTTTTTATGTGTCCACTGCGGCAACTAAGGCATACAATTCCCTTTCGTATGTGGAGTTGGCCACTTTCTCTGACAGAAGTCTCCTGGACATAAACTCTATAGGTGTATATCCCTTACCGTCGTCTTGTTGTAGCACATCCCCAACCCCATACTGACTCGCGTAAGTCGTGACGATGAAGGGAAAAAAAGGGTCAACAATTTTTTAGACGGGGTAGTGAGTCAGAGCATACTTTCAACTTTCTGAAAGAAGACTCACAATCCTTATCCCACAACCAAGGTTTTTCTTTCTTTAGTACTTTTCTCATAGGAGTTGCTATCAAGAAGTTTATGACAAACTCCTATAGTAGCTAGCAAGTCCTAGGAAATATCTCAATTCAGTTATAATATTAGGTTGCGGCCAATCTCAAATTGTTGTAATCTTCTTTTCTTCAGGCTTTAGTCCTTCCTCGTTCACTATATGCCCTAAGTATAAGACTTCAGGCTTAGCAAACTCATACTTTTTCGGATTCAGTTTGAAGTTGCCCTCGTGCAACTTCTGAAAACCATTCGTAGATGTTTCTCGTGATCTTCTAGTGTCTTACTATACACTAGAATGTCATCGAGATAGACTACTACGAATTGATCAAGCCATTGGCGGAACAATTCGTTCATTGACCTTTGGAAGATCGCATGTGCATTGGTCAAACCGAAAGGCATAACCACGAACTCGTAGTGACCAAACCTGGTTCGGAAAGCTGTCTTATGTTGATTTTCAGGAGCCACCTCGATCTGGTGGTACCCTGACTTGAGATCAATCTTGTTGAAGTACCCACATCCCTGCAACTGGTCTAACAGGTCGTCAATGCGCGGAAGTGGTTCCACGTTTTTCACTGTAACGGAGTTCAGCCCACGATAATCTATACATAGACGAAGTTCACCTTCATTTTTGGGCACGAATAAGACAGGTGCACCATAAGGAGATGAGCTAGGGTGAATCCATCCTTTGTCGGTAAGTTTTTCCAACTGTTTCGAAGTTCCTCAAGTTCCCTGGGAGACATTCGGTAAATGGGACCCTTGGGAATCTTGCTTCCGGGAGTGATCTCGATTGTGTGCTTGATAACACGCTTAGTAATTCCTGTCGGCTCAGTTTGCAAGTCCTTGTATTCGTGGATAAGTTTTTCGATAGAAGGTGGATAGGATGAGGAACACTCACCAACTCGTTTGACAAGCACCATCATCACCTCCTGATCAAGCTTCTTCTTTACTACCATTGATCGAAAAGTTGGATAGCTCGTACTGCAAAAAGACAGAGTAGAGTTAGAGCCAGACTAATGATATAACTTAATTGCTCGAAGTTCAGACTTTTCGTCCTTAAGTTTAACAATCTTATCTTTGAATTTAACTTCTGGGTCGGCTTCCTTATGTCGAAGGGTAAATTTTGTGTAGCATCGTGTTCGGGTTCGGTGACCGAACCCGAACGTTTAGGACCGAACGCAAACGAGCGTCGAAACTCTCCGAACGCGAACATAAAAAAAAAAAAAAAAAAAAAAAACTCCAAGAAATATGAAAAAAATATATGTTATGTAAAATAATAATACAAACAACTTTTGCCTTGGAGGTATGGTCAAATTCGTAACCAAACCCGAGTTAAAAATTAAAAAAAAAAATTTTTTTTTTTTTTTTTTGAATATCTTCGGCCGAACACGTTCAGGTGGCATTCGGTCGAACACGCGAACATATTCGGACGTTCGGAAAAGCTCCAAACACGTTCGGTGTGCTACACAGGGTAAATTATTCTCTATTGGGAAGGATACTTCATGTAGGATTTTTTTTCCTTCTCCTGAAATAACACTTGACACGATCGACGTATTGAGAGACAGTGATCGTGCTCTTGTCAGCCAGTATAGACGTGATAGGTTGAGGTAAATCCTTTACCTTCATTCCCAAATGCAATTTACGAATTGCCTTCTATGAGATGCAAGACCACGTCAATCCTGGATCTAACAGTGCACCAACTCGCGTGTGCACAATCTCAATTTTCTCGATCATTAACTCACCCTTAGACTTCGCTTTCTTCGCCCACGAACTCCGGAGTGCTATGAGTTCGTTGCCGAGTTCGTTAAAGGAATCGTCCAGCGAGACAGAGCAAAGAACAATGTCAGGGTGATCTGGACGATGGGCGAAAGAAGAGTCATCCTTGGCCTTGAGAGTCGAAAAGTTAGAAGGGGTTGTAGGCCCCTTACCTTTGTCTTCGTTTGAACCCTTTGACTCAGTAAAAGCAGATGCTACTCCGACTGACTGCTCGCTTTTGGGTTTCTGATAAGTGGGCACAGGCTATAACATGCCCCACAGTGCCACACTTAAGGCATTGGCGATTGTCCATCTTGGATTGCCATTCCTCACGTGTCATGTTCATCTTCTCCCAAGACCTTCCGGACGCAATGTCGGGATGCTCGGGGAACAAGCGTGACCTCTTCTTCTTCTTCCACTGATTTTGGCCTCCCTTGTTGGCCACAACGACAGTGACATCACCCTTCCCAGATTCACTGTCGCCATTACCTCCTCCTCCCTCAGACTCGTCGAGGGGTAATTTCTCAACCGTATCGTCATCAAACACAACAAGCACGTGGTCCTGGCGCGCGGTAATTTCTCGACCGTATCGTCATCAAACACAATAAGCACGTGGTCCTGGCGCTTTCGCCGCCAAAGGACTTGCTTGTGGTACCCACCAACCGGTACCAATTTGACTACCGAAGCGTACGTACCTTTCACCTGAGCGGTAATTTGCTCTCGTTGGAGAGCAAGATCGCAAAACTCCCGATAGTTATACTTCCCAAACTTGGCTTCTGCCACGAGTTGTCCACGAATGGGCTTGGGCAAGGCGCGTGAATAGATATATAGGACCTGGTTGTCTTGGAGGTTAAGTCCAGGTACGTGCAAGGGACGATCAACTTCACACGACAAAGCATAAACAAAAGTCCAACATTTTTGGCCTACAGTGGTGAGTTCATTGAAATCTTTGTCAGTCGTGGTCTTGTCGAGGAATCTCTCCTTAATTTTATGGAGAAACTGCCTCAACGTCAGTGTCTTGGCCCACTCACCTATATCTTCGAAGTCGGCAGCGTTGGCTTCGAACAACACCCACTCCTTAGCTACTCCCCCCAGACACGACGTGGAGAAGGCTACCTAGCTCTCAGGCTCAACGGGTGCGGTCCCACAGTAAGTCTGCATTTTCGCGATCCACAACAACAGATTCTCATTTTTTTTGCTGTTGTACGTGAACGGCAACTTCATTTTGACTTTTTCCTTCTTCTTCGGCTTTTCCGCTTCCTTTACCGGTTCTTCTTTCTTAGTGGGTTCATCTTTCTTCTCGGCCAATCTCTCGGGTTCTTTCTTAGAACTCTCAGACTTTTTCGGTGTAACTCTCTTCATTGCATCCCTCATTAACTTCTCCTGGGGTTCCTTCTTGACTACGTCCCACTACCTTGTCTTTTCCTTTTAGGAGTCTGGTCACTGTCTCTAACGAGGCATTGTTGCGGTCAATCTTATTCTCAAGAGAAACAAGGTAGAGCATGATAGACTAAAGGATGGATGCAAGCCCGTTGCCTGCTTCCTCATAATGAAATCTTTGTCTTAATTCCTTCCATGACTATTTCTTCGTCTTCTTCTTGTTCTTGTTGTCTGCAATATTCCTCAATCTTTCTCCTTTCTTCTCTTAGTGTATGTTCTAACTGTCTGACTTTTTCCTCCATTATCTCCACAGACAATTATGGTTTTTTTCTTTCCTCTCTTTCTTTTTTCTTCTCTTCTCCTTTCTTCCTTTTCTGGTCCATCCTTTCCAAATTATCAGCGACATACCGGTCAAGAGCAATTCGCCCTTGGTTTCTGAGATCCTCGATCCTCCTACCGGTTTCCATCATCTGGACAGCAGTTTCAGCGGCATCAAGTTCATCCTCTGCATCTCGCAGGTTGAACTGGTCGTGAACGTGTTGTTCAGTTGTTGGACCGGCACCGTGTATCTCACCAAGCAATTGACGAAGAAGGCCCTTTAGTGTTTGCCTTCTTGCGTCGATCTGACCACGCGTCCTAAGATCCCCCCCTTCTTCATCAGCATAGACTATGAGAGGGATAGGGAAGAAGAGAAGAGGAATGAACCGCGTCAAGATGGAGGCACGCAGACATTTCCAGAGAGAATTCATTTTTCCAAGCTTGTAGATGCCGCATAATAAATAAAATCAGAAGACAAGAATAAATTCCACGGCACACGCAACTCCTACAGCAAGAACTAACTAAGGCAGATACAAAGAAGCAGGTTCTCAATTTAAGTCTAACTTTGCGGTCTGTTTTCTATGTAACGACGTCCTACAGCAAATGTACAGGTACCGCAGCCACGGCCAGTGTGATCAAGACAACAACACCCTTGTGAGTACACACAGCAACCACAGAGCAACAAACAGGTAAGTAGAAAGCCAATACAACCGCACAATCAATGGTTAGCCTCTTCTATATCATCTGCAGAAGCAATGCAACCATCGGTAACAAGTGCACAGTCTTTGCATGCCACGTGTCACCCCTGGCATGCCAACGCAGCAGTTCTGCCACGTTAGCGTCAAGGACCGGAAAGGTCTACAAGGAGGGATGCCACGTCAGCAGTGCAGGTCTGCCACACACTCAACACCAACATGCCATGTCGGTGCGTCAACAGCAGGCAGTGGCGACACAGGTACGCGCCACGTCAGACCATGCCCTGCATTCCACAACATGCCACAAAAGCAATGCGCCACATCAGCGATACCACTCTCTCTCTGCACCAGCGCCACGTCAGCACATTGCCAACAAAGCTCTTGCCGGTATCTTGTTAATAAACGCGTTTCGTGTTGCACATGCGGCACCTCCCACTTACCTGGGTGCCACGTCAGCAGCTAACAGCAGATTGCGATGGAGTGTGCTTTGATACCAAATTGTAATGGACCCAGTCAGGAAGATACTCATCAGACGCCGAAGTTCCAGTAGTCTCAGATCTATTCAAAGTCTCCAGTTAATCGTGAAAATGATATCTGCAACAGTATCTTGTTACCAATAGACGAAAAGAGTGGAGGGAGGATAGACAAGGGAGAAGGTGGAAGAGGTATTCAAAGATCACACAATAGTAACCCAACCAACCCCACTCCTTCTCCGGGCTTCCTCTCCCTCCACATCAGCAATCAGTAAAGAATAACAAGTCTGATAAATCCCAGTCACACAGGAGTGCCACGTGGCACTATTCTCTGAAGGAGACAATGAAGACAGCCAGCATCTCGCAGTATCGACGTCAGCCTGAGGTAGCAATCTTCCTCCTCAACACAACCAGTCACCTCGTGTAGACAGCGTGGCCAATGCCACCACATAAGCAAAAACAGGTAGCAAGTGCCACACCATCAATGGAAACAGGTGGCAGCGCCACATCAGCACTGCAACGTAGATGGCAGCGCCACATCAGCAATGTAGACATGTGGCCTGCACCACATCAGCATGCAATGTAGACCAGAGGCAGCGCCACATCAGCATCCAATGTAGACCAGAGGCAGCGCCACATCAGCATCACATCAGCATGCAATGTAGACCAGAGGCAGCGCCACATCAGCATGCAATGTAGACCAGAGGCAGCGCCACATCAGCATGAGACCAGAAGCAGCACCACATCAGCATGCCTAGCGCATAATGCAGAATGCGCCAGCATGCCGTCACAGTCCGCGTCGTCGTCCACAGTGCTAGCGCACCGCCAGCGTCGAGACAAAGTCGAGCCAGCGTCGAAGCAGCACAGCAAGACTGAATGTTGACCACCTCGAAGCCAGCCTTTGAGTAGCATTTGACGAGGCTTTCTGGCCTTGGTTCCCTTCCCCACAGTTGTCCAGATCGACTCACAGCCGAGGGCCTGGATTGTGTACAGTTGCAGACTTCCCTTTTGACCTGATGTTGTCTGGGTACCTGCATACAAACAAATGTGCGTGCCTGACTCTGACTGTTGGGTAGAACGACAGTTGACTTGGTCAACTGTATCTCGTCCAGGCCCTGAATCTTTTACTGGGGTCTTTTCCCCCGTTTCGGCCTGGGCCTGACTGTGGCCTGGCGAGGCCCTCAGTTTCCACGAGGCATATAACATGGGTTATTGCACATCTTTCTAAAGAATGGGAAGTTGAGCAGAGCAGAGGACTAAAATACGACAACTCTTTCTTTTTTTCTTTTTTTTCTTTTGTTTTTTTAAATGCTACAATTCTGAACTTCCTCGGGCTGGTCAGTTCAATAATAATATCCTCAAGGCCGTTGGCCTTTCTTGTTTTTTTTTTTTTTTTTTTCGAAAGCGCACAGTACCTGCATTATGCCTCTCCATGTGCCATCTTTCTGAAGAATGGGAAATTGAGCATTTGCGGTTTCCGCAAATGATGCGGCCGCACGCACAACCTGCTGCTGAGCTTCTGGGTCCACACATGCCCATGTCTCTTCACTTCCGCCGACACTGTGCAAAAATGTTTAAAGGACACAAGAGTGCCGCGAATCAAAGACACACAGCATTCTACTGGAGTAAGACAAGAGGGGCGGCAATCCGAACGAACAAAGACTTTGAAAGAGACAAAACATAATCAACTGGAGCTGACAGGATCCAAAATTCCCAATGCACGTGGGAGACGAAGGAGAAGCAAAAATGCCGCGGGCAGAAAGATGTGAACTGTCCTTCGGGACATCCCTTAAAATTGGAACAATACAGCAGAGAATGAAGATTAGCATGGTTAGCATGGCCCCTGCACAAGGATGACAGGCATAAATCGAGAAATGGTCCATTTTTTTTACCTGGTTGATCCTGCCAGTAGTAGTCATATGACGGTTCAGAGAAACATCAACATCACACTTGTTGAATGCAAACAAGAGTACCTCAACACATGAGTGATATTACGTATGTATGTAATATCATCAAGCTGCAACACAGATTAAACCACTAGTACCATTGTCGGTTCGGAAAATAGTGGGCCTCCGACCTTTCAGGAGGCCGAAACGAAACGACGGCCGCCGATCAGATTTATCAACGACAGCCGTTGTCGGGCCCGGCCTCCTAAAAGTTTGGCAATAGGCTAAAACTTGCCCAAACGAAACGGCAAAGTTACTACTGGTTTAACAGAATTGAAAAAAAAAAATCACTCGTAGCATAGGTTATGCTTCCAAAACCATCCACAAAGACAAGAACCTCCGGTCGTATACCATCATGCCCGCGACGTCGGCACATCTGCAGATGCCGCCGAACGTCAAAAAGACTAAGCCATGCACGTCGAAGCGTGAACACTTTGCAAAAAAAAAAAAAAAAAAAGGTGAAGTTGTGAACTGACCAACGAGCCTACAACAGGTCAATATTGGTACACCCACGAACAGTGGAAATACAGACCCAAGTTCGAATCAAGAGTATTCAATGCAACAATCAGCTGAACAGAATCAATAGTTGAAACTTAGAACTTAATAGTTATCAATCAGTTGGGGCATTATTGCGAATCAATGATTGTGATTTAATAACTTTCATTCAATAATTAATTGTGAATCACTTGGGCCGTCACCCTTCACCTCCCCCC
>BFEA01000418.1:918058-931187 GCA_003427395.1 Chara braunii | reverse complement strand
TGTGTGTGTATACAAGCGGGGGAGAGAGAGAGAGAGAGAGAGAGAGAGAGAGAGAGAGAGAGAGATAGTTACATGCTGCACCTGCAACAGGCTGCACGGGCCATTTTCAGGCCCGTGTCGTTTTCAGCCTGAAAGCCTGAAAACAAGGGCCTACAGGCCCTGTGTCGTTTCAGTCTAAAACAGGGCCTTCCACGCCCTGAGCCTTTTCAGCCTGAAACGGAGGGCCATTTTCAGGCCCTCATAAGATCGACCTGCCCTGAAGCTCAGGCACCAGACCAGGGTTTTAGCACAGGCCATTTTGGGCCTGTTTTCAAGACAACCTTTGGTTGAGCTTCAACGCCAGGGTCTGGCACGTTTTGGCATTGGCAAACGCAGACTCCTGGACGGGCCAGCACTATATAGGACTGACCCGCTCTGCAGGCTGCAGGTAGTTCATAGGGACTTCCCAGGCACTTCACGTGCAGTTCAGGAGGCAGGAGGTAGTCTTCAGGATTCGGCAGCAGCACTCTGGAGGAGCGCTGCAGTAGTAGTAGTAGCGTTAGCAGTAGTCTTCAGCGCTGGGCGCTAGTAAGAGCTAGAGTAGTACTGGAGAGAGAGAGAGAGATTGGGCGGAGGCCAGGGAGACTTACCTGCAGCGCCATAGCTCCAGCTTCGTCTTCGAGGTACCTGCAGCACAGCACCACCTTCACAGGTTAGTACCTGGCACATGAGAGAGAGAGAGAGAGAGAGAGAGTTCTTCTTCCTCTTCTCAGTCCACCATCTCCCTCTCACCCTCTCGCTACCTGACTTCACTGCATCAGCAGACTACGAGAGAGAGCGGGATTGGTGTCATTTGGATCCAGACTCGACATTGGGTTTCAGACATTTGACGAGGGATTATCTGGGACTTGTACCGAAGACTTGGTGTTAATGACATTCCCATCGCCCCCCCCTCTTCTTCGTCTGATCACTCCTCTTCGTCTGTGCATGATCTGGACCTGGCGCATTCTTCCTGTGTGTAGCGCCAGGCCCCTTCACACCTTGTGATAAGGATGATGTATGTTTGATCTGCATGGCGACATTGATTGGGCTAGTCATTGGTATTCTAACATTCCACTACGCTGTCTTATACTACGTGAGGGAGGTCAGTCCCGGTCAGGTCAGGACTTATATCTAAGTCTTCCACTGCGCTATAAAGCACCATTTTAGTATGTATCAGGATGTACACTGCTTGTTGAGATTTCACTAGCACTGCATTGTCCATTCAGTCCTTTTGATCACACTGCGGCTCCTCGGTTATATATGTACATCGCCCAACTGGGCATGTAACACACACACAGAGAGAGAGAGAGAGAGAGAGAGAGAGAGAGAGAGAGAGAACGGATCCCCTTAACACGGCTCAGACGGCCCATGCAGGCTACCTGAAGGGTCCTCGCAGCCATGTAGTGCAGACCCCCCACCAAAATCGAGGCAGGCAGTGAATATGAAGTAGAGCACGAGCTGGCCGAATATATACTCAAGATTCGAATTCAGGTCTGTGTTTCAGCAGTTATGGGTTGCTCACGTAGCTAGGCCCTGTTGGTCTCTGCACATGACTCTTAGGGCTTGGCTGCACTACTCACAAAATGTGCAAAATTAGAATGAATCTTCTGTCGAACATGGAATAATACACCACCATATGTTTTATCTTTTGTGCACTTGGTGAGTAGAGGCCCTTAGGGCCACTGCACGTATTCCTAAGAAAAGAAAAACGAGAAAAGAAAAGAAAAGCGAGAAAACAGAGAAATAGTGACCCATAACCGAGATGCACAGACCTGCATTCGAATCCAGACTATATATTCTCTGCCCACCCTCACGGAGTACAAGTTTGAAGTGTATCTCTGGTCCTTGGTAATATGCTGCAGGGACCCTTCCGAAAAGAGGCTGGACACAACTAGGACGTTTTTATTTTTCTACTTTTTGAATGCGCCGCATCACTGGTGCGTGCGTGCATGCGCGTGCGGCACCCCCGCGCATGAGATGCGCCGCAAGTATGATTCAAACACATCTCTCTCTCTCTCTCTCTCTCTCTCTCTCTCTCTCTCTCACACACACACACACACACACACACACACACACACANCACACACACACACACACACACACACACACACACACACACACACACACACACACAAAGGGGGTCCGAAAGGGGGTCCGAGATCCCCCGACAGGTGAGTGCGCTGGGGGGGCCCGGCCCCCAACCAGGTGCCCTGCCTGGCCAGGCCGCCCGAGACCTCCCCCGAGCCCCTGCCGGTCACTCGGGCGGCCCGGATCCCCACTCAGAAACAAACTTTAAAAAAAAAATAAAAAAAATTGCCTCATGAAAAAATATTCAGACCTGACCAAATGCCTATTCGATCAAAGTTTTTTTTGTTTTTTTGTTTTTTTTTGGGTATTTCAATCAAAGTTGGTGGTGTGCCCCGGAAGGAGTGACGGTGCAAGCCTGGGAAGTGGTTTTGTCCGGTTTGGTTCGTACATTTAGGCTCTCTCGCGTGCACTGGTGGTGTGTGATGCCAATTCCGTCAATGCAACGGTTTTTAATTTATATTTTTATTGTTTAGGAGAAAGTAACTGAAATTTGGTCAATGCCATTGTTCGGTTTTCTTCATGTTTTTTTGCCATTCTCAGTCCTAATAGCACCTTTTTTTATGAACAAAGTCATAGCTTCGTCCTCAATTGGATTATTTTGATATGAAGAACAAAAAATAATTCAAGTTAATTAATAATTTAATTAAGAAAAATGTTGTTGCCAATGTGGTGAAAAAAAAAACATAAAATTTTTCGAGTCCGTAGATCTCAATGGCAATTTTGTGAATGTCATTGGTTGATGGCTCTCCCCATTTGAGGTAGTTAATTATAAGGTTGGACGCATTAGTTAATGACGATAACCATAGTTAATGATAACCATAGTCAGTGCTAAACATAGTTAATGATAACCATACTTAATGATAACCATAGTTAATGATAACCATACTTAATGATGACCCTGGCTCGTGCTAAACATAGTTAATGATAACCATAGTTAATGATAACCATATTTAGTGCATGCTAACCATAGTTAATGATAACCATACTTAGTGCTAATCGTACTTAATGATAACCATACTTAATGATGACCATAGTTACTGCTAGCCACACTTACTAATAACCATCGTTAATGATAACCATGATGGATTTGTAACCTCGTTGTCCCTACAGAGCACAGTGGTGACGCATCCATGATCACTAAATGACTTTGTTAACCATAGTTAATGATAGGCTCCACGGTTCACCATTTCATAAAATTAAACGACTTTGTTAACCGTTTTATTATTTCTGTTCGATACTGGGCTACCCATACACTACCAAGAAATACACCATAAAGAAAGGTCACTCGAGTGGATAGAGTAAATCAGCAGGCTCACCACATTTTAGTATTTTTGTTCGATACTGGCCTACCCATACACTACCGAGAAATACCGCAGAAAGGGCACTTAGAGTGGATAGAGTAAATCAGCAGGCTAGCTAGACAAAGTGTCTCTATTCATCCTCAGAGGCCATACTGCAGATCAGCCTTGCCAAACACGTCCGGGCAATTATCCCACCAGCATCTCACGTTCACGAGCATTCCGTTCTGCTGCATATTAGAGACATGGTCGGGGTTCAACAAACCGGGGGCCGCCCGGGTCACCTTGGTTGCCCGGGCTGCCCGGCCGGGCAAGGCCCAGGCAAGGGTCGCAGGAAATTATGTTTTGATGGCTGTTGTTTGCTTCCCCATCCTATACCAAGTTGTGATGGTTTGGAGGTGATGATGGATGACAGAAGACCCCATGGGGCATACTGATCAATCCGATGATCACAAACTTCTTTTGTTTCCCCCTGATTGAACAGATGGCCCCAGGCTTCTTTTTTAACCCCCTGATTTATCAGATGCAAGGACTATGAGTGTGAACGATATACAGAAAACCAAGTTGCGAAATCGCACAGATGTCAAAGTAGTCGTGTCCAAGCAGAGAGTACAAATGCATCGAGAAACCATCCATATAGAGCAATACAATGAAGTAATGAGCCAATGTTCAAGCCCGTAGGCCACACCAACAAAGTATCCAAAGTCGATCGTCTTTGTCTGGCGCCCAGCGCCCAGCCTACTCTACCCAACTATCCTACCTACAATTGTGTTCACGCAACAGGCTCACTTCGACTCTCGAAGACCAATGTACATGACTGTCAACACCATAGCCGACCTCTCTTCATGCACCAGGTACGTATCTCGTCACCCTCAATCAGACCTTGATAACCCCACACTCGCCTCCTTCCCTGAAGACCACCAGATCACCTGCATTACCCCCTGGCGCCCAACAGCCTGCCTATGGCTGCCTGCCCAGCTGCCCCTGCAGCGCCCCACTTCACCTCTACGTGCCCCGTCAACGCCCTTGGCCGCAGCGCAGCATCAAGCAGTAGCACAGCATCACTTCCACATTGCCTACGCAGGCCAGAATGCCTCGCCGGGGCTGCCTCATTTCCTATATGGAAGTGGCAGCCTCCTGGATGCTGCGTGTGGCCTGGCTGGAAGCTTCCAGTAGCTTCCGGTTGAACCTCAGTCCTTGTGCCCAGGCTCGAGACTATAGTTGAGGGTCTGGGCCCTTTACAGTTGGGCACGGCCTGAGTCTTCAGACTTGGGCTGTTTGCTGCATATGTACACGGCTCCCAAGTAGGTACGTCGACAGTACGGCTTTTGCATAGGCCGATGGCCGGCTTCTCATTGTATCAGCCCTGCTTGTATGTACCCAGGCGCAACTGTCAAGGCCTGGGCCAACTGTACGATGCAGCTTAGTGAGGCTCACTCGCCCACTCAACCAACTGGCGTGCTGCAAGAGCCTGAATACCCACATATGAAAGTGTTGAATTTTGGCCTCTTACGAATATTCAGGCCCACCTTCACTTAGGGCGGGCACTCGGCTTGCTAGGGGCTTTGCCCAGAACATGTGATGTCTGAGTGGGCCCTGTGAGGGCTCGTTCCTTGCATTCCATCCCCCTTAGCTTCGAACTCCGCTGAGATGCTTCATGTTGGTGCCTTCCCCTTCAGTTTCTTCTCATACTCGGCCACGATCTGAGGAGCTGTCTTGACAAGTTCCTCCCTTGAAATCCATCGATCTTCCTTAGGATCAGTATGATGCCTGAAATGTAATGTGTATTCCCTTGCAAGTTTAGGAGGCCTACCCCTGCCAGTTGGCTTGGGAATAGGCATGTCTCTATGGTCCAGGATATCGTCGACGTCCATGTGGCCATCCATGGTTGGGGGCAGCATAGATCTCCGTGATGGAAACTGTGTTGTCTCAACAAAAGGTGCCAGCTAGGTGACCAGGGATACGAATGGCGTACAAGGGACCATCCAAATCATTCCCCACAATATCTACGACTTCCCCGGGACCGAAATACTGAGGCATTAGTTTCCTAGAGATGCCAAACTCCTGTCCCAACTCACTAGCCTTAACCCAGACACGTTCCCCTACGTGAAATGTGGACTGTCTACGATGCTTGTTCTCGGAAGCAATCATGGCTTCCTGAGACTTCTTTATATCTTCGACAGTCTGCTGCAACAATTTCTCATACTGAACACCAAATTCAATGGTTCCAGGAGTTGCAGCAGTTCAGTTTTCAGGTAGGAGGAAGTCTAGTGCAGATCCAGGCTTCCATCCCAGATGCAATTGATTATGACTGACACCGGTGGTGCTGTGTATAGCATTGTTGTACACGCTGGCGATGAGAGGTAGTTTCTCATCCCAGTCATCCTGGTGGGGCTTGATGTAGTGCCTCAGCAGATGCTGCACCACACAGTTCATTTGTTCAGCCTGCCCATTTGATTCGGGATGATTCCCATGAGTCATCTGGAGTTGGTTGCCCATCTGTTCAGCGGCCTTCTTCCACGTCTCACTGGTAAACCGGACATCTTTATCACTAACGATGGTCTTGGGCATTCCAAAATCACGCACCCAGTTGTCCATAAACAAATTGATGACGTGCCCAGTCCTGGCAGTCTCCGGCATGGCAATTAGTCTAGCGTACTTAGTGAACTTATCTACTATGACGAAGATATGCATTTTGCCATTCTTGCTGGTCACAAGAGTATCCATGGAGCCCATGGAGATACTCTACCCTGGACCAGCAGAAATGGGTAGGGGCTTCAATAACCCAAGCGGTGTTTGAGTTCGAGGCTTGTTCCATTGACAGTCCTGACAGGTCTGTATGTACTTCTTTACATCACCCAGCATGTTAGGCCACCAAAAGCGTTGTACTAAGTTAGCAGAAGTCTTCTTGTAGTCGAAATGTCCCGTTGCGTCATGACATTCTCCTGAAAATAAACTACGCAAAATCTCTCTAGATGGAACAACTAACCTCTTAAACCCTGCCTTTTCAAGAAAGAATAACCCATCCATCATCACAAACTCGTCAGAGGTGGCCTTGTCTTTGCCCTGCAATTTGTTGATGATGTCCATCATGATGGGATCTTCCTTGTAGGCTTCCCCCAATGATCAAGTCACATCCTCGGATAAGCCAAACTCCGAAATCAGCGCACCTAGGTAATCTTCCCTTCGAGACAACGCATATGCAACCTTGTTGTACTCTCCCTTCACATAGTCTAGTTTGAAGTCATAGTGATCTATGATTTCAATCCAGCGTTTGACTGCATCGGAGAGAACTGGTTGTGTCTTGATCCACATGAGGGTCTAATGGTCAATTCTCAAGTAGAAGAACCTTCCTAACGCATAGCGCCTCCAATGGACAAGTGCCTTGTAGAAAGCATAGAGTTCCCTCTCGTAGGTGGACTTTGCCAACGTCTTTGATGGCATCATTTTGCTCATGTACTCGATCGGTCTGAACTTTTCCCCTTCTTGATGAGCCAGCACTGCGCAAATGTCGTACTGGCTTGCGTCAGTGGTTACAACAAACGGCCTTTGCGGGTTGGGTACCATGAGAACCTCATGGTGCGTGAGGGCATGCTTCAAACGCTTGAATGCTGCCTCACACTCGTCGGTCCAGTCCCATGGCGTGTCAGGTCGAGTTAGATCAGTCAAGGGAGATGCGACCGTACTATAATTCTTCACGAAGTTGCGGTAATAACCACACATTCCCAAGAATGATCTGACCTCAGTCACTGACTGGGGTCGTGGCCAGTCACGTATGCTAGCCACCTTTGCATATTCGGGCCTGATCCCATCCACGGATACTTCATGACCCAAGTACAGGATTCGAGTGCGACCGAACTCCCATTTTTCTGCGTTTATCTTATACTTGTGTTGCCGAAGGAGTGAGAGTACTTCGTTTACATGCTGAGCATGCTCCTCGACAGTTTTACTAAAGGTAAGTATGTCGTCGAGGTACATGACGACGAACTTATCTCAGTAGTCATGGAAGATCCTATTCATGGCGTGCTGGAATGTACCGGGCGCATTGCGAAGGCCAAAGGCCATCAACACAAACTCGTACAGACCGTACCTGGTCTGGAATGCGGTTTTGTGTTGGTCCTCTGGTCTTATGGCAATCTGCTGGTAGTCGGATTTTAAGTCTATCTTTGTGTAGTACTTACACCCTGCACCCTATCCAATAGGTCGTCGATGCGTGATTGAGGGCTTTGCGTTCTTAACAGTGATGGCATTGAGGCCTCTATAATCAATGCACATCCTTAGTGTCCCCACTTTCTTTGGAACAAATAAGACTGGTGAGCCAAAGGGGGAGGTGCTAGGCCGAATCCACCCCTTTTTTGTGAGCTCTTTCAGTTGCCGACGAAGCTCGTCCAATTCGGCCGGAGCCATCATGTAGATTCTCCCTTTGGGTATCTTGCTAGCTTGGATGATCTTTATGGCATGGACAACCTCCGTGCGACTCCTGTAGGCTCCTCAAAGAGATCAGGGTACTTAGCGACGATGGTCTCTGTCTCCGGGGTGTTTTAACGGCCTCCCCTTTCGCAGAGACATAGACTAAGTACATACCTTCCTATTGGTTCTGCTTATAATCATTATAGAACGCAGGTGTGCATAAACACCCATAGGAGTCTATTAACCTACTGGCTTTATACTTGGCCAGTCTAACGGTCCTCCCATTAGGCAACTCCTGTTGTAACACCTTGTCCCAGTCAAATTGGGGCTTGGCAACCTCGAGGTTGTACATGCCCAACAACATGTCGAAAGGCAAATCGTCGCTCACCAGGAATTATATATTATGACTTAACTGTCCTCCTGGGTAGGAGAAAGTGCAGACTACGTCCTTCACGTAGTCTTCCACCATCATGCGCTCTTTGTTGGCCAAAGTAGATGTTGCCGGTCTACTAAGGTGCTGCACCTGGTCCTTTAGGCACAGTCCCTCAACGCAATCACGACTTACGAAGTTTCGCGTGGAGCCAATGTCTAAGAAGGCGCCGCACTTGCGACCACCCACACCAACTTCGACAACGAAGTGCTCCCCTCTATGACCTCTACTTAGTGCCACCCAGGACTCACGAGGGTCCCTTGTTGACCACTCACCTTGAAGGTCCTCTAAGGCTTCAGACACATCCAACAGACTGAGTATAGTTTGGTCCGGATGCGTTTGCGGGGTAACTAAGGAGTCAATAACTTCGGGCAACTCTTGAAACGGGGAGGGTACATCACCCGCTTCAACGAGAGTAGAAGCAGCTACAACTTCTACTGGCCCTAAGTGTTTCCCGAACAGGAGATCGTTGAGGCCCCAGACTGAGAAGAAGGATACCCACCCTTAGGAGGGATCTTCTGCGAGACCTTCGGGTTCTTGCACTTAAACTATTGATGGCCATACTCGTCGCAGTTAATGCAAGCACCACGTTGCCAACGGTCGTGCCACACTTCCGGATCCAAACTGGCCCTAACCCAAGCAACTATTTTGTTTGGATTGGCGGCTTGCCCCTGACTCCTTTGTTGACCGCCCTTGTCGCGACCACCTGCCTTAGTCTTAACTGCTGCGGCGAGGTTGCTACCCTCAACACTCTCCTCGCCGTCTAACTCTGCACTATCCACAAGCTCAGAAACATCATCGATTTCAGTTTGATTCCCATCGGAATCAACCATCATGAATCGACTACCCTTTTTCTTTCACTTTTGTGGAGCCTTTTCCTTTCTTCCATTCATAGGGGGGGGTTGAGCACCACCCAGCGCAGCCTCTAAGTCTAGGGCCTTCTTGCTGAATGTCTAAAATGTGTGATACTCTAGTCGAGCTTCGTTGGCTAACGAGTTCTTGATGTTTGTGGGAAGACATCTCAAGAACATGGTCAGGAAGACCTGTGGATTCTACTCCACGCCTGGGACAACAATCGACCGCTCTACGGTCGTGGTGAGTTCACGCACAGACTTGTACTTCCTAGCATCAAGTTTCAGTAACCCATCAGTGGCTATCTGCGCCTGCTGAGGGTTGTGCCACCGCGCCTCTACCAAGTCCATAAAGCTCTCTCGGGTGTAGGTCTGAGCCCAATCACCCATGTTTCTGCCGAATCCCTTTGAAGCAACCAATTCGTTAAGCCAACGAGCTGTTGAACCCTCTAAGTAGGATGCAGCAGTTATCACCTCCTCCTCTACCAATGTCCTATTCGCCCTCACCCACAGTGGCACTGTTCTCAACCACGTGTCGAGAGCCTCGTCCTTCTTGTCTCCTAAGGAGGTTGGAGGTGGTTTCATGGGGGTCTTGGGGTACCAAGGCAATTGTTGTCCCGCTGGCGAGACAGGCGGCAGCTGTGGTGTAGCTCCAGCCACTGGACCAGAAGATGAAGAAGCAACATTCTGAGATAGAGTTGCTGCTGAAGTACCGCTTGGTGATGGTCTCGACTCAACGACATAGGGGCCTGTCATCGTTGAGAATGGCAACGATGGCAAAACTGTTCGCCTGATTCCTGGCCTATGCATGGCATTTAGGATCGGTTCAAGGTGTCCTGGATTGTATCAGTTTGTTGTCCATGTATGCATGCATGGACAGGATGCTCGCCTTAAAATCTTTTCAGTATTATCAAGGGTCGAGTCATCTAACCCCTCTACTGCAGCTTTGTTTGCCTCCCTACCCTCTAGTCTGACACACCTATCTCTAATCTCTCTCTCTTTTAGTAGACTGTTTAAGTTCCTCCTCTAGCCTTAAGCGAATCCTTTCTACTTGCTGCAGCTCCATCTTCTCCCGGGTGCATGGAGGCGGCGAGCTGAACTGCGAGCCCGCCATCTGACTAGTGCCAGCTCCTGACGTACTGGAGATGGACTGTGAACTGGTCTGTTGACCAGTTGAGTTGCAGCAGTTACTGAAGAAGTAGCCATTGCTACTACGCTAGCTGCTGCTGCTGCCAACGTCCGTTCTACGGCTGTTGCTGCTTCTCTCACAGTCTCCAGATTACGGGCCCTTGTTTCGGCCCTTAGCCTTCTCTCATCCTCTGGTAGTAGAAACTGGAACATTGCGGGTATCCGACCAGTGTCATGTCGTGTCAGCCTCCTATCGCCAGTTGTACCTTCACCACCGTCTGACCCGCTCATCAGCTAGGCGGACGCTGTCTGCACTAGAGTCCTCTCTGGGACCTACCGCAGCATGCGTCTGACCTACTTCCATTCCGATTAATTCTGTTCAGCAGCTTTGAGAAGAACTAACTATGGTAGATTACAGTCCTACTCTAGGTTGTCTGTTAGGTGTCAGCAGTCTGTCAACCAACTAATCAAAATAAAAATAAACTATTGTAAGCAGATGTATGCACAATGGGTAAAATAGTGATGTTCAGTTGAGTTCCCAATTGGAATCCCCTTCCCCTGTACCCAACGTACCTGTGAGCATCATCAAGCAGTAGTGTCTAAGGTGTGCAACCACGGCCCACCCCTGTGCCCAAGGCGTATCCTTATGACCAGCCTGCCCGTTATTTACCCTCGCGTGCAATGAGCCCTATGTCTGACTGATCTGGCTGATCAAGAGACAATTTAAGGACAGCCCCCGAGAGTCCTCAGGGATCATTTAACGTCGCAATCAGGACGACGATCACAGCCAATGGACAGTTCAGACCCCAAACAGAAATGTTTATAGACGTTCTGGGAGCGTCTGTACCAGAGATATTTATAGACGGTCTGGGAGCATCTGCATTAGGACTGGTCAGTCTGCACACCCCTTCTATCAGCGCAGCAAAGAGCTTCAATGGACAAAGCAGCATGGGCTGCGTATACTACTCCCATGGGTTGGCATGGTGACCGTGACCCGTGCTTTGACCAGGGCCCTTTAGAGGCACCGCCCTCTCCTGCCAGATGCGCCACCGGGAAGAATGTCGTCTCTCAAGATAGAGCGCACACGACTCCTTTCAAAAGAGAGCACACTCAAGTTGGACTCACTTCCTCACGGTAAGAAGAGATTGAGAGGGTAGATAAGGAATGGAAACAACATACCTGGAGATAGCTGCCCCCAACCACAAATTTCTCACCAATTGGGCCGACGTGCATTTCGATGACCGGTCAATAGCCTCGGTACCATCCACAACGCACTACAGTGCCCCCGCAGCCAGAATGCCTCGTCAGCATACTCTCATCATCATACATACATCCGTTGTCGCCACAGCTCACATGCTGTCGCCACAGCCATCCAGCGGCCAGCCCCTCTACCTGGGCCCCGCTATAACAAGCCAGCGTCGAAGTATCCTTACTGCACATGAAGCATCGTCAGCGCACCAAGTAACAATGTCGCCAGCGCCAGGTAAGCGGCGATCACGGACCAGCTCTGATACATAATTACAAGGAATACGGGTGTGAACGATATACAGAAAACCAAGTTGCGAAATCACACAGATGTCCAAGTAGTCGTGTCCAAGCAGAGAGTACAAATGCACCGAGAAATCATCCATATAGAGCAATACAATGAAGTAATGAGCCAATGTTCAAGCCCGTAGGCCACACCAACACAGTATCCAAAGTCGCGCCTCTCTGTCTGGCGCCCAGCGCCCAGCCTACTATACCCAATTATCCTACCTACAGCTGCGTTCACGCAGCAGGCTCACTTCGACTCTCGAAGACCAATGTACATGACTGTCAACACCATAGCTGACCTCTCTTCATGCACCAGGTACGTATCTCGTCACCCTCAATCAGACCTTGATAACCCCACACTCGCCTCCTTCCCTGAAGACCACCAGATCACCCGCATTACCCCCCTGGCGCCCAGCAGCCTGGCTATGGCTGCCTGCGCCCCGCTGCCCTGCAGCGCCCCACTTCACCTCTACTCACCCTGTCAGCGCCCTTGGCCGCAGCGCAGCATCAAGCAGTAGCGCAGCAGTACTTCCGCATTGCTTCCGTAGACCAGAATGCCTGGCCTGGGCTGCCTCACTTCCTATAAGGAAGTGACAACCTCCTGGATGCTGCGTGTGGCCTGGCTGAAAGCTTCCAGTAGCTTCTGGTTGGGCCTCAGTCCCTGCGCCCAGGTCTGAGACTACAATTGAGGGCGTGGGCCCCATTTACGGTTGGGCACGGCCTGAGTCTTCGGACTTGGGCTGTTTGCTGCATCTGTACACGGCTCCCAGGTAGGTACATCGACAGTACGGCTTTTGCATAGGCCCATGGCCTGCTTCTCAATGTATCCTCCCTGCTTTGTGTGTATGTGCCCAGGCGCAACTGTCAAGGCCTGGGCCAACTGTACGACACAACTTAGTGAGGCTCACGCGTCCACTCAACCAACCGGTGTGCTGCAAGAGCCTGAATACCCACATATGAAAACGTCGAATTTTGGCCTCTGATGAATATTCAGGCCCACCTTCACTTCGGGCGGGCACTTGGCTTGCTGGGGGCCTTCGCCCAGAACATGTGATGTTTGAGTGGGCCCTGTGAGGGACAGATGACCCCAGTCGTGAAGTAGAAGGCGGGGACACAGAGAGAGAGAGAGAGAGAGAGAGAGAGAGAGAGAGAGAGAGAGAGAGAAGAGTACTTTCTCCTTCAGATTGCAAGAGAATATAGAGGAAGAAGAGGCAAAGAGAGAGAGAGGGGAAGACAGAAGAAAGAGAAAGAGAGGGCTTTTTTTTTTGGTTACCCTCTGATTGATCAGATGACCCGACCCCAGTTCCTCCCCCCCCCCCTGATTCAATAGAGAACCCCAGGCTGTCCGCCCCCCCCCCCCCCCCCCTCCC
>BFEA01000418.1:897008-910572 GCA_003427395.1 Chara braunii | reverse complement strand
AGAGAGAGAGAGAGAGAGAGAGAGAGAGAGAGAGAGAGAGAGAGAGAGAGAGAGAGAGAGAGAGAGAGAGAGAGAGAGAGAGGGGGGTAAGGGAGATCCAAGCACGCAATTGAGATACAACAGTTGGCGTCTTGTCATGCAACTTTACTCAAACGATAGGAAAAAGAATCACGAAATCTTGGTTTTCTCACCGTGGCCCCTGACCAGCCAACCAGCCAACCAGCCAACCATTACTTTTCAAAACCCGCCCAAACACCGATGAACCTTGTCGTCACGTACTTAGCGCAAACCTCAGGGATTATCACACCATCAACCCAACTCTTACGCCGATCCGCTTAAATCGTGCAATTTGTTGCGGCGATCCAGAGTGCGATCCCACAAAGTTGCAGCAGACCCATCAGGACTTTCCGCCTCGCTGATCACCACCGCTATCTAGCCACCATGACTACTACACCAGAATTGGCAGATACATGCGAGAGAGAAGAGAGCAAAAAATACGCACTTACGAAATTTATACTAGTTGCAAAAAAAATGGGAAAAAGGGATGATGATCGGGGAGAGGTAGGGATGAGGAGGGGAGGGAAGTAGAAAGGGTAGACATTAGGAAGGCCATGTTGGTGCAGTCAGATGAGATCGTAGCCAATTTGAGCAAAGAGTGGGGAGATCCAGGTTGCTCTACATGTTGATGTCTAACTTCTGCAGTCATTTGCATATTCACAAGGTCCTTTAAGGTATTAAACGAAGGCAGGAAAGGAGGTTACGAGAGATTGTGTAAAGGACAAGATTCAACGAAATCAAGAAGAAGAAGTGAGCTTGAAAAGAGGGAGAAAAATATGGTTACAACTTAACGGTGAAGGAGCGAAGAAGGATGACCAAGTGCGAGAAAAACAATTGCATGCAAAAACACGCGTGTAGCAACAAACTCGTGAAAAATGTAAAGGCACCAAAACAGTTAGGCAAAATGTCTGTGAAGTTGAACCTAATTCCTACAACTAGATTGAAATTGAAAAGTTTGAAAAGAAACTGCACACATGCACACTAAGGAGCATGAAATCCTACGCCGATTCCTATTTTATCATCCATCAACAAAATATCATGTGGCTTACTATAACGTTTTCAAAATTTAGAGAAGAAATGGAAGGACTCGTCGCAAAGTATTTCGACAAACACCCACGAATATGAATAAAGGACTCAAAAAGAAATTCCAAGCGCGTTTGTCAAAATGTTGTCGATGTGAATACCCTTACAAGGGTATCCGCCTTGGTTTTTGCAGACGACAGAAAATAGTTTGGATTTAAAGTCTAACTATACCGCGCGAGGCGTGGCAGAGTCTATGGTTTACGTTGACTGAGTAGCTGACTAAGAGTAGAGAGTGTGTGGGCGCGTAGACTTAAGGCGCGCGTGATTTCTCTCTATCTTTGATGACGGAAGAGTCGGCGTGGGCGCTGAGCAAATTTTTTTCTGATTAAACTATGGTTGAATAGATTTTTGTCGTTTGACTGGTGCACCTACTGGTGCCTCGTGCGTGCGTGCGGAGGACGGCCTCAACAATGGTCAGACTTCTGCATGATAAATGGGGTGCGCAACACCGAAGGCAGAAAAGGCGGCGACCCGGTTTTACTTAGTTTTCATTTTCTGTTTTTATTTTGTTTTTTGTTTTATTATTAAATTTTGCCTTTGCCGGTGATCGGATCTGAGACCGACGGGGCCGGTTCGGTTGGTTCACGGTTAGACTAACGGGAGTTCGGGCTCCTTGCTCGTTCAGGACGCTTGCGAAACTTCTCTATAATATCGTCATTGAAAATGTGAACCGAGGGGTCCAACGTGCGTGGGAGCAGGTGGGTGTTTGAGCCACGAAGTGGAAGAAAACTGAATGGTGGGGGTCGCTACAAGTGCACCGGCGGCCAGCCACGATCTGCCATGAGAGTTTGAGTGTGGGTATACCGCCGGGACCCATAAAGTGGTGGCTTGTGCCCGGGCACGGTGGCTTTTAAGTGGTTTTGTTCGCTGTTGGGAGATCGCAGCAACGCCGTGGCAAGCTGCGGACCATGTTGGATCCCTCCAATTCGGTCTTCAAAGTCCTCATTTGAATATTTGCTATTACGTCCGGGACCTGCACTGGGTCAGTCCCCCTTGGGCCCTTGCTTAGCCCTTACAGCAGGGGAGAACGCCCGTAGAAAGCCCACAGGGGTGAGCGTGCGGGAGCTTCACCCATCAGCACGTGTGGTACCTGCTGCAGTAGGTGGGTAATATTGGCCGGAGGACAGCCGGTAGCATCCGGGCCAGGCTTCCCCAATGGGCCGGTCACTATGCCTCCCCTCCGATCCCCTCCCCCTGTAGTGTCAGCAATCCCGGCCATGGTACGGCCTGTTCGTCCTTCGGGACATCTGTTAAAATTGGAACGAGACAGAGAAGGTTAGCTTGGCCCTTACGCAAGGATGATGCGCATAAATTGAGGGAGGTCCGAGCGCCCGGATGCCTGTCCCTTCCCCGTCGGATACTGTTTCTACAACAAGACGGGCGCTGGGTGGGAGCGGAGACGAGCAGCTGGCCGTAGCCCTGGTTTGGGGGCAGGCAGCGGCGCTAGCCCTGTGGTATGACGGATACAGCAACGGGCGCTGACTGGGGCGGAGGGTGAAGGCAAAGGCAGGCAGCAGGTGACGGGCGCCAGACACGAGAAGAGTGGAGGAGACCCGGCAACAGGGGCAGAAGGGAGTGCGAAGGGATGAAGGATGGAAGGAAGAACCTGGCGCGGTTCCCCGCCAGGTGCATCCCGAAAACCGAGATGGTGAAAGTCGAGTTGAGCGCAACCGAGAAAGTGTAACTCTCTCGATCCTTAGCGGAATCGAGAGAGAAAAGAAGGGATCCCGGGGTTTTGGCCCCGGGCGAATCGACTGGGATAGTTAGATCGAGGAGAAAGTTAGTAGGGGAGGAGCTGTGATGAAAATGATGTTGGCGGAAATGACGGGATATGGCGGAGGAGGCAGCAGAGAAAGTCCAGATCTCTTTCGATTCACGACGGGACCGGGCGAGGAAGGAGATGTTCTAAGAGTTTCGAGGGATGGCGAGTTAGAATATGGAGTTAGATTAACGAAAAAGTTAGTAAATTAGAAGTAAGCAGGAAAAATGGTCGCGCGGAGTTATGGCGGGAACTGGCTATGGCAGGAAGGAAAGAAGTGATAACTCGCTCGATTCTTAACAAAATCGGGCGAGGAAAGATGTTGAAGAAGGGTTTTCGGGTGGTGTGAGAGTGATGGCGGCGTCAGTATTGCATATAGGTAAGTGGCTTAGCCTGGGTTGACACTGATGACTGCGCCCGGGGTACAGTTCGCAGCTGAAGTGTATCTTCCCACGTATAAGGGAAGGTTCATTCTCGTTTTGCCTATTTGGGGAGATGCGGACTGTAGCATCCGTTCCACTCTCGATCCTGTGGCTGCTCGTCGGGTTGATAACTTTTATTTCTACTAAATACTCTGATTGTTGATTACCCCGACAAATCCCCTCCGTGGCCTTCCTCCCTATTCACGTGTACTCAATTCTACTGTGTCGCGGGGTTGGAGACTTACCTGTTGGCCACGTGCCACCATACGCTTAGGGAACTGCGACGAGCTGCAGAAGGAAGAGATACAGAGGGAAAGGGGGAGCAAGGAGGAGGAATGGGGTGAAATACTTACCGGCATACAGGCAGCCGACGTAGGTGATGATGTAATGTACATTGGTCTTCGGTTTCGACGTAGTCCAGTTGCGTGAACACTGGCAGGCTAGTTAGACTGCGTAAGTATAGGCTGGACACCTGGCGTTAGGCAGTAGGAGCATACAGACGGCTTGGGCGCACGGTACTGACGATGAGAACGAGCATGGATGTCTTGGGGCTGGCGGTACAGGGTGAGCCGAGTATCGGGCCACACTGTTAGACTGCAAGCCATTTGGGAGTGGGCCGTTGTGGTGTACCCGGCCCTGTGTCAACGCGTGATGCAATGACGTGCGACTCGATACTGGGTGCCTGACCGTGTTTGGTTGATGGAACGATTCGTCGGGTTGACTCCGAACCAGGGCTGACAGGTTACGAAGCTCTTTCATGATTTTAAAGGCGGTGCTGAGGGAGCACTCTCGGGAGAGTAGAGTAATCTACCTTGTCATTGTGAGTAAGGCCATTTAGGAGTTGGCTGCAGCATCCATTGTGTTACTAGCGCACACAGGCTGGTGTGCATGGTCGCTCAGGTCAGTATTTCTGTAAGGTCTGTTGCATCCTGAATGAAGGGTGGATTCTATTTTGCACGCCGCACGCTCTGACAGAACAGGGGCCCGCTGATTAGTAGGTGCTGCGCCGTAACTTGGGGGAGTGGTCAGACTCTACAAGAAAAGAGAGGAGGGATGGCATAGAGAAAGCAAAAGGGGAGAAAACATACCTGGAGTATGTAGGCCGTCGGGGTGCTGACCGCTCGGGTGAAGGAAACAGCAAGGGGGCAAGCCATGGGGACTGAGGACTTGCCTGCTGACTGTGGTTGGACGGTGCACACTGTTGTTGCATACTGTGGCGGACTGATGTCGGCGGCTTCTAGTCACGGACTACCGCTGCTGCTGTCTGCTGCAGGCGGTGCACAGACTACGGCTGCGAGCTACTGATTGATTGTGTACAGACTACTACTACTGCTGCTGCTGCTGCAGGCTGTGCACAGGCTACCGCTAAGGGTTACGGTTTGGTTGTGTATAGATTGCCACTGCGTATTGTAGACAGGCTGCTGTGGTGCGGACTGAGCACGGGCTACTGCTATTACTGCTGGCCACCGATGTATACTGCTGCCGCAGCTACTGGGGGATGCTGCTGCGGCTGTTGCTGTTGGCCGCCACTGATTACTGCTGCGCTTATGGACTGCTGCAGACTGTCCTGCGACCATGACGGGGCTAAAGGTGAGGTGTCGAGATTCAGGGAGGTGATCAGACCAGACAAATAGGGGGGGTAGTGCTGCCATTTGGGAGGTCGCCAGGGGGTTGGTATCGGCAGTTTGACTCCAGGAGGTAACCAAGCTGATACATTGGCTGCCATTGCGGGCCCCTCAGGCGACTGAAGAGAACAAGGCCTTCTCTCGCGAGTCTGAGTGCACCATCCTTGGATCTGAGAGTCTCAAACCTTCCTCTATCTGCCCTTCTAAACTCTAAGTCTAATCTATTGGTTACGAGAGGAAGGCGGCAGGCGGGATTGCAACCCGTAGATCCGCATCAAGACTCTGTGGGGAGTCATCCCACCGATTGCGGGAGCTCTGCCGGAACCTAGACGGGGTTCTGGAGGCAGGGAACCATCATGTATACCATCCTTCTATATGTATGACCCCATATCGCCCATGTTTGCCTATCCCTCTATAACTTGATTGATGTATGCAGGCATGTCCCTATAATTCTTGCTTTCTCTTCAGGACATAACCAGACTAAATAAAAGAATGCATGTACAATGTCAGTTTCAAATTTATTACCTGACTGAAAGCAAATTGTGGGGTTGCATCTGGGAGAAGGCTCGGAGAAAGGTTGAATTGCATGAGTTTGACTGGGTCAACAAAAGGCCGGGCCAGTTCCATAGTGCGATGTTTTATTTTGTATTGCCTGGAGAACCAGACATGTTCCATAAGTTTGGGTGGTCTGGTTGCTCTGACTTGTGAGGGCTGAATGAGATTGCCTTTCAGGGACCAAGCATGTTCCATAAGTTTTGGTGGCTTGGTCGCCTTGCTTACTTGGGGTTTTGTCAGTTTCATTAGTTCGTGAAACGATGAGGTTTGAGCCTGTTCCATAAGTTTGGGTGACTCAGCCTCTTCCTGCTTTGACTTTGGGAAAAATGAACCAGGCTGTGGATCAAGACATGTTCGATAAGTTTAGGTGGTCTTGGTCTCATGCCTCTCACATGCTGGAACCGGAAGGCTATAACTTTGTTATACTTCAATATTATACCATATATTAACAGACTAGTCAGACAGGGTTCCATAGGTTTGGGTGGTCTGACTATAGCTTATCACCAACTGAAGAGAGTATTAATTAAGAATAAAACTTATGGTACAAAGGGGCAGGTTGAGTCTTGAGCTGAAGATGATCGGCTGAGCTATATGCTACCTCAAAAGACTAAGTGCAAACAATTATATAAATTTTTGATTCTTCAACAGTTCAGGACGACTAGGATGGCCTAGTCACAAGCCCAAAGAAGAGAAAAGTTGTTGTGCCCTATGTTTGTGTATACTTCATGGCTGGACTAGACATGTTTCATAAGTTTGGGTGGTCTAGCCTTATGCCCTAGGTAAGTTGGGTATAAGGGGATAAATCACTGAAGGACTACAAACTATTCTTTGCTAAATTGACTTGGGGATGGTGAGAGCGCTTACCTTTGTGGTTTGGCTTGCATGTGACTGAGTGATGTAACTACTTAGTCCGAGTTTCAGTGGATAGGTAGTTACCTTAGTTGCTCGCCACGTGCTAGAGCCATATGAGTTAGTGTCAATTTCTGCATTTTTTGAGCTAGATCCTTTTTTACTTAGGTCAAGTTCTGCATTTTCGGGGATCTTTTATTCATACTTGGTCTTGTATAAATCTCGGTAAGCCACTTTCTCTACGGGAAGCGCTGCCGAAATTTTTACAAAATCAAGGAGTTAGTCAAAACTTTGTCTTTCTTCAGGATCCAGTCTTGTTGGCTCTTTGACTTAGTAAGAATTTGGGAAGCCTCCTTTTCTGAGGGAAGTGTTGCCCGAATTTTTACTAATTCAAGGAGTTAGCCAAAATTGGGCCCTGAAGGGTCAAAGTCATGTCAGGGTTTAAACTTAGCTTTGTATAAATCTTGGAATAACACTTCCTCTACGGAAAACGTTGCCGAAATTTCGACAAATCTGAGGAGTTGGTTAAAGTTCTGTCTTAACAGAACTCAGACTTTATGTTTGAGTTCATATCTGACTTGGTATGAATCTGGATAGTCTTCCTTTCTAAAAGGAGTGTTGCCTATATTTGTACTAAATCAGGAAGTTGGACTAACTTTGACTTACTAGAATCCAAAGATTTGACTTTTGGACTATTATAAATTATGCGATGACACTTTTCCTACGGGAAGCGCTGCCGAAATTTTCCTAATTTAGAGGAGTTAGATTACGTTTCGACAGGTGATGACGTATGTAGGGGAGACTATGCCAAGGTCTACTTTTGCTTAGATACTGTATAGAGACAGACTTAGGCTTAGTTAAGTAAGGATGACTTGAGTAAGATCGTGATATGGAGATGGTTCTCTATGAGCTTATAGATTTAGCTTGAGATTGGTCTGTCTTGTGCTACAGGTCTCCTTGATCGTTGATTCAGGACTTGGGCTAGATTTAGCTTGATTCTGCAAGGATCACCTTCAGTTATCACAGATAACAGGTCGGTTACCGATTCGTCGGTTTACGACTCAATTTTAACTCGTCCTCCCTACTCAACCTAAAAAGACTTCAGCCCTGGTGTTCTTTATTGTTTTATTAAGGTTTCACCCGGACTTTTCTTAAATGGTCATTTAATAAAGGTACTAAGTATTTAATTATGGTTGGTTGGCTGGAGGTTGGGGCTTGCATGACTAAAGCGAAGGGTATGAGTATAGAGGTTGGTTGAAGTTGACTCCGTGTAGTGCGTGGACTTGTTGGACTTTTGATGTGACTGCAGGTATGTTTTGTGGTTCGGATTTTGGGATTGGACTGCCTGCGATCACACCTATACATATGGTTGTGAGGAGCCCCACTGTGATTGTGAGAAGTGATCGTCACATATTTACCCCCTTGTATATATATATATATATATATATCCATGTTGGGAATCCGCATGGCTCAAGGGACCAGCGTATTAAGGGTTAAATAGGGGAGAGGTAGGCAGAAACCCCCTTCCTCTTGCTTGTATGTTTTTTCTGATTTCTTGTCGGACGTTGGTCCTGGGCCGGGATTCAAGGTCCTTGTCCAGGACACCCCAAGCCTTAGGCTCTGTAGAGGAGGACCCTTCCCTCATGCAGAGCCTATCTGTCCTGCCTGCCGAGACACCCAACCCAGAGGGTAGAGATGCCGCGGGGGCTGAACGACATGGTAACCCCCCACAATATATTCCTTCAGCCATTCAATATCGCGAGGCCGAGACTGCAATTACCGCGTATAGTTAGCATCGCTGGTTGGTATAGGACAAGTCTGCAAGCACGCCACTTTATATCAAAGTCTTGCGCGCGACATTTCGTCGTCCTAATGTCTGGAGTTATGGGATCGAGAGACTCGTACATGTGCCCGAGCGTTCAGCGTCAGTGTAGGCCGTGGTGATAACCGCAAGAAAAGCGGGGGTACCCAAGTTTGTGATCTCAGGGCCGGGAGGCCTCCGCCCTATTCTTGCTTCTTAGAATTTTTACTGTTGGACGTTGTAGTCCGTGGCAACCGTCAAAGTCAAACCCCTTGACTTTTGTCCACGCCTGAAGTGGGGCTCATGCCCGCGGCGGTAAGAAACGACTGCCACCACAGGTATGGACCTGTGTACCACCCACTCTGCATGGGGTGCAGAAGAGGGTGTGTGGTCTTCAACCGCGCATGGCGATTGTCCAGCGCCGAGAGATTAACCTCTCGAGGCGTGTGTCAGCCGACACTTGAGTGTCGAAGGTGGCCCTTGATTATTACCCAGGCCCCCATGGTTATGGGTACTACATAGTACACCATCGTTGTGACTGCTTGCGTACGTTGGCATTGCAAATCGGTGTGAGAAGGCCCTGCGTCCACGCGGGTTTATATCAAGTCTCGCGCGTGACGCCTAACTGATTTCCGCGTTAGAAAGTTATGGGAAGGCTACTGAGGGACTAGGAGCGTTGTCGCGTTGGCTATGTGTGTCGTTTCGTGTGTACGTTGTATGGGTGTGTTATTTTTTTATGTTATAGTAGTGTGCGCGTGGTGTATGGGATGCGTCCTAGTCGACCGGCGACGAGTCGCGCTTAGGACCTCAGCCCCCCAAGATGTCGGTTCGCGTGTGGGTCTAATAGAGGCGTAGTACCGCGCGTACTCCCTATGCTACAGCGAACGAGAAACGTCCTCGACTGGTCCACCTCTGCGATTGCAACTGATCATCTTTCGTATTGTGGACTGGTAGTTCGGCGGGAATACGCCCACCGAAGGGAGGTGACAGCTCCCTCAAGGTGGAGGTAAGTTGTGCCTCGCGTTGGCCCTATCCTGTCGTAGGGGCTCGCGAGAGGTATGGCTGGCGCACTCGGCCGGAGCGGCTTGTAGAAGCTTCATGTATATTCGCGACGAGGATTAATTCCAACTCCTGCGTGACGCGCCCGGGAGGGTCCCGCGCTACCCCAGAGTGGTGCCGGACCGATGCGCTCGACAGCGCGCAAAAATCCATCTTCTACAGAAAAAATGAAATCCACACAGGGTGTGAGGGTAAATCTGAAACCTGCAAAAAGGAAATATGAACTCTGAAAGGAAATAGATTAACGGACAGAAGCCACCCACTGGTATCCCACTAAAGACAAACTTGAAGAATTATGCCGGAATCGGAAAGCATAACAAAAAACATAGCGTATATTATCAACCCCTTTAAAAACAGTAAAAAGTGAAAGAGGGTCAGAAACCGGTGCATGCACGTAAACTCGTCTGTCACACTACTTCGCCTCCATATCGAGTTTGCTGTTTGTGTAAGCCACCCATCATATTTGAGCCTCAATTCTTGAAGATGAAGTATAGGGGCATTGTTTCTCACCTTACCATAAAAGGTATGTTCAATGTCCCTTCCCTGACAATATGATTGAAAACAAATCCATAGAGAACCTAAACCTAAAAAAAATTAACAAAATAAACAACCCAGCCCCAACCACAGCCCATCCCACCCAAACCAAACCTAAACCAAATCGAAACCAAACCCAACTCCCCAACCCCAACCCCAACCCCAACCAAGCAAAGTCGAAACCCTAACCGAAACCAAACCAAAACCAAACCAAAACCAAAACCAACTCCCTAATGCCAACCCCAACTAAGCCAAAATGAAACCCAAACCTAAACCAAACCCAACCCCAACCAAACGAAATCCAAACCCAAACCCAAAACCAAAACCAAAACCAAAACCAAAATCAAAACCAAACCCAAACCCAAACCTAAACCAAACCTAACTCAAGCCCAAACCACAACTATAACTGAGACCCAAAGCCAATCCCAAAGCAAAACCAAAACCCAAACCCAAAACCAAATTCCGCCCCAACCCCAACCCCAACCCCAACCCTAACCCCAACCTCAACCCAACCCAAACCCCAACCGCAACCAGAAATCCTAAGCCAAACCTCAACCCAACCCAATGCAACCCACCCTGACCCACCCTAGTCCAACCCAATCCCACCCAGTCTAACCCAACCCCACCCAACCCAATACAACAGAACCAAACTCAGCCCAACTCTACCCAACTCAACCCCAATCCGAACGAACCCCACCCAACCCAACCCATTCCAATCCAACCCAACCCAATTCAGCCAGCCCAACCCAACTCAAACCAGCCCAAACCAACCCAAACCAATGCCCAACCCAACCCAACCCAACGCAACCCAACCAAGCGAATGCCAATCGCCACCCAGCCAAGATACACCCAACCAAGACCACCCTAACCCAACTCACAACCCAACCCCACCCCACCCCACCCCACCCCACCCCACCCCACCCTACCCCGCCCAACCCGGTTCAACCCAACCCATCCAACAAAACCTTGACAAACTAAACAAAAGCAAAGTCAAACCCGACCCAACCCAACCCAAACATACTAAACCAAATACTACCAAACCAAACCTAACCCAACCCAAAACCAACCAAACCAAGCCAAACCATGCCAAAACAAACCAAAGTTAACCCAAGGACATCAAAATGCAAACCAAACCCAAACAAACCAAACCCAAACAAACCAAACCCGAAGAAACCAAGCTCATTCGAAGTAAACTAACCCAACCCAACGGTTACCCAACCCAAACCAGACGGAACCAAACTAAGCCAAACCAAAACAAACCAGACCAAACCAGACCAAACGAAAACCAAACTGAACCAAACCATTCCAAACCAAACCAAACCCAAACCCAAGTTGAACCCAACCCAACCCAACCCAACCCACCCGACCCAACCAAATCCAACCCAGCCCAACCCAACCAAGCATACCCCGACCAAACCAACCCCAACCAAACCAAACCCAACTCAAACAAACCCTACCACACCCTACCAAACCCAACCTAACAACCCAAACCCAACCCAACCCGAACCAAAACCAAACCAAAGCCGAAAGACAAACCCACACCAAACCATAACCAAACCAACTCCCAAACCAGAAACCAAAATAAAGCCAAAGCAAAAGCCAAAGCCAAAACCAAAACCAAAACCAAAACCAAAACCAAATCAAACAAAACCAAACCAAACCAAACCTATAAACCAAATCCAAACCGAAACCAAAACCAACCCAAACAAAACCAAACTAAGCCAAATGAAAACCCAACCCAACACAGACTAAACCCAACCCAACCCCGAACCAACCCGAACCACGAACCAGCCCCGACCCAAACTCCAACCCCAACCCCAAACCAACCAAACCAACAAAACCAACCAAACCAATCAAACCAACCAAACCAACCAAACCAACCAAACCAACCAACCAAACCAACCAAACCAACCAAACCCCAAATTATTCCAATCCCAACCCAACCCAACCCAAGCCAAGCAACTCCAACCCTAGCCAACCAACGCAATCCAACCAAAAATCCAACCCAATCAAAAACCAAACTTGAGCAGAACCCGAGCCCTACGTAGAACCAAACCAAGAACCACCAGACACTGGGAATAACCAAACCAAGCACCAAAACAAACCATGTCAAACATCAAACCAAACCAAACCAAACACCAAACCAGATCAAACCAAAGCCAAACCGAAAACCAAAGTAAACCAAACCAAACCAAACGAAACTAAATTAAACCAATCCCCAAACCAAGGCAAACCAAACCCAAAGGGAAACAAGTAGTAAACCAAATGAAGTTTAACAAACCCAACTGAAAACCAAACCACACCAAACCAAAACATACCAAACCAAACCAAGCAACAATACAAACCACACCAAACACCAAACACCAAACCAAACCAAACCAAACCAAACCAAACCAAACCCCAAACCAAACCAAATACCAAGCCAACCCAAACCAAAAACCATACCATACCAAACCAAACCCCAAACCAAAGCAAACCAATCCCCAAACCAAGACAAATTTAACCGAACCAAAAACTATAAGTAAACCAAACCAAGCAAAACCAACTGAGAACCAAACCAAACCAAACTAGGAACTTAACCAGTCCACAAACCAAACCGAACCAAAATCCAAACCAAACCGAAAACCAAACCATACCAAAAACCAAACCGAACCCAAGCCAAATCAAACCAAACCCGAATGAGACCCCATTCCAACGTAACCAACCAAACCCAACACAACTTGAATCCAACGGAATCCAACCCAAGCCAATCCAACTCCCAACCAACTCCACCCAAGTCCTATCCGTCGTGAGAGCAGCGACGTGCTCTACTAGGCTCTTCCCTTCCGCCGGTGAGCCAAAATAATGTTATATTTTAATTCTTCCTGGATTTGGTATTATCATTCATGTGGTTTCTACTTTTTACAGAAAGCCTGTGTTTGGCTATTTGAGCATGGTTTATTGTGCGCCGTGTAAGGTGTATTTCGTCGATATCGGACGCCGACCACGTAATGAAATTGTAGATAGTTGTATCAATTTGACCCGATACCGGGTGATCTAGTCATAAGCAGGTTGAAGAGAGTCCTAACGGGCCTCGGAGGACCAAACCCACGTATGTGGCAAAATACTGGGATGACTTGTGGATATGGGTAAATAATAACAACTCAACCCCGCCCAGCCCAACATGAAACCAACCCAACCTAACCCACTCCCAACACCAACCTCAACCCCACCCCCACACCAACCCCAACCCTAACCTGAACCCCAACCCCAACCCCAATCCCAAAACCAAGACCGCCCCATGCCAACGGCGTGTCTAGAGTGTATTTTTTAGTTGTGACAGAACCTTCCTGAATGCCAACGGTGCTTTGATTTCGTGAGTGTTTTGGTGGCTTGTGATGGGGCGTGAACCGATAGTATATAAAGTTTTTCACGTAGTGTAGGTGAGTGATAGTCTGCTTTGATTTTCATCACCTGTACCTTAAGCGCAGTGGTTGATGCCCATCTCAAGGTACCAGTGGTCGGACAACCGTTGATGCTTAAACACAACTGGGGTTAAGGTGGATTATCACTTACAGTGTAATCAGTTAGGGGATTCTACAGACTGTTGAACGTTCAGCCTCCTGATGAATCGGTGAAACTCCGACGAAACAGTTTGTCACAACCCCTCGTTTGTTGTCCTTTCCTTCCGCTTTGCCTTTGGTCTACCGGACAACTCTATTTATATATATATATATATGTTTGTGACGATATATATATATATATATATATATATATATATATATATATATATATAGAGAGAGAGAGAGAGAGAGAGAGAGAGAGAGAGAGAGAGAGAGAG
>BFEA01000418.1:884430-896988 GCA_003427395.1 Chara braunii | reverse complement strand
AGAGAGAGAGAGAGAGAGAGAGAGAGAGAGAGAGAGAGAGAGAGAGAGAGAGAGAGAGAGAGAGAGAGAGAGTTTTTCATCTGGTGTGGGTGAGTGATAGTTTGCTTTGACTTTTGCCACAGGTACCTTGAGGGCAGTGATTCGTGCCCACCTCAGGGTATCAGTCGTCGGACAATCGTTGATGCTTAACCAGAGCTAGGGTTAAGGTGGATTATCACTTACAGTGTAATCAATTAGGGGATTCGGCAAACTGTTGAGGGTTCAGCCTCCTGATGAGTCAGTGAAACTCCGACGAAACAGTTTGCCACAACCCCTCGTTTGTTGTCCTCTTCTCCCTCTCTGCCTACGGCTTACCGGACAACTCTGTTTGACTACATATATAATATTATATATATATACATATATATAAATATATATATATATATATATATATATATATGTATATATATGGTTGCTGATGTTCAGGTTCGACCGAAATCCCGAACCTGAACCTGCCGAACGTTTGGCCCCTTTTGGGGATGTGTTCGGTCGCTCAGGCCGAACGCGGACCCAAGAAAAAAAAAAAAAAAAAAAATTCCAAAACATTGAAACAGACTTATGTTATGCACAAGAATAAAATGAACAACATTTGCCTCAACGTTACATCCAAATTCCTTACCAAATTTTAAATTAAAAAAATACAAAAAAATAATAAAAAAAATAAAATAAAATCAAAAGAAAATTAAAATTAATGAGTGGGTGAGCACGTTTTCGACACCGCCATCTTTGGCGATTTTTTATTTTTCTTTGGATAACTAAATGCCCTAAAAATTTCCAGATGTGTATTTCATATAATATAAGCTCATATAAAACTTTCAAAAAATAATAAAACATTTGAGGCACCAAAATAAAATCAAAACAAAAAGCGAAGAGTGAAAAAAAAAACCAACTGAGTGGCCGAGGACGTTTTGACACCGCCATGTTTGGCAATTTTTCATTTTTTTTTTGGTTTGGTAAAATGCGTTGAAAATTTATATGCATGTAGCGCATGTCATAAGGAACTTAGAAAAAAACATTTCAAGAAAAAAGGATGATTTTTAGGCATCAAAATAATTTATAGTGGGGGTCGAACCCCTTCAGGTTTAGACCCCAAACAAGACCTCGAACGCCTGAACGTTCGGGGGTCAGCCCGGGGGCTCCCGAACGTTCGGCTTGGTAACCATGTATATATATATATATCATCAAACAAAACTGCTCGGTAAATCGTTGGAAGAGAGGAAGAAAATGACAACAAATGAGGGGTTGTGACAAACTGTTTTGTGAGAGTTTCACCGACTCATCTGGAGGTTGAACCCTCAACAATTTGCAAAATCCCCTAACAGATTACACCGTAAGTGATAATCCACCTTAACCCCTGTTGTGGTTAGGAGTCAGAGGTGGGCACCAACCACTACCCTCAAGGTATTTGTGACGGAAACCAAAGCAGACTATCACTCACCCACACCAGATGGAAACTCCACAGACTGTCCGTTCACACCCTATCATACATATATATACATATATGTATATATGTATATATATATACGTATAAATATATGCATGTATATATGTATATATATAAATTGATCAGAACAGATACTACACTTGATGTTAGCCAAAAGAGAAAGGTATTTGGAAGGATTCCACGTTGCAGGCACCTGAGGGCCCAACATGAAAGGTATCAAAGTCTTGAAGGTTTCGAAGTCCCAAGTCCTAACGTTCGAGTAGGATTGATCCAATAGGCCAGTTTGAGGCATCGTAAGTCTAAGTCGGGGAATCGTCCGACAAAGTTAAATCATTGCATATTCAGTCCGTGAAAAAAAAATCCAGAGGAGTCTAGTCCAGTCCTAAGTCCACAAAACTACAACAAGTCGCATGAAAGTCTGGAAGCAACCGGACAAACAAAATGATTGCAGCAGACAGACCGTTGCTGATCAGTTATGGTCAGAAGCAGGCCAAACCACAACAAGTTCTATATTAAGTTGCTACAGTGCAACGACTCATCATTGTTCATTCATGAAGTTGTGGAAGCGCCACTACTGCTTGTGTGACCAAGTAACTTGGGCAAGAAAGTGCTCGAGGAGGAAGAGAGCACCTAACTAGGATAGTGATAGAGATGCAAGGCGGCCATAACCGCCAAGGTCGGAGTTTGATCTGAGAAGGTGTATTAAGGACATGATACAAGCCAGGGAGAGAGACTGTAAAGTTGAGTAATACAGGACCAGAAAGAGAGAAGAAGCGAGAGAGAAACAAAGAGAATGTTGTGGGATTTGTAATCGGTTACTTACCTGGTTCAAGTCCATCTCTGTGTGAGCGGTAGAGACCGGAAGAGCCATGAACATTTCTTTCTTTTATAATAAATATATTTTGCATACCGATCTCTCGTGCAATTCTTCTGTCTCGGCTAATGGTTCCAAGTGTAAACACTCATCTAGATGTTCGTTGTGTCCGAGGTTGAGGGTTACACTAGTATCGACTTGGATACTACTACATCCGCTTGGAGGAGTAGCGTCAGTAAGGAATAAGGCCGACGGGAAGTTAAAAAAAAAAAAAAAAAAAAAAAAAAAGCGGAAGCAGAACATCGGGGTTCAATTTGAGCAAGGACCGAAGAAGAAGTTGCTTGGAAGGGGCGAGCGACATACGTATTTGCAAGCGAGGAGCGTCATCAAGAGGATGTCATCAAGACTAGTGAAGTGCTTCTTGCCTTGACCCTTGTCGTTTATGCAATTGATTTTTCTTTTGCTTCAACATATTTTGTGAACTTTCTTGGAGACCTTTGCTGCAATCTGTCATTTCTGTTGATGTCAATCCGATCGCACTCGACTTTTGCTGTTGCAAGTCTCAGAATTTTGTCCTACGTGTTGAGGATGCATGTTGACCGATCCAATTAGCTGGATGAATCACCCATAAAGCAGGGGATGTGGGCATGAGCGGCATGCGCTCATAAAGTAACCCGGCTAGCACCAATGACCGGTACTGACTGGCACGACCTTGAACTGGAGCTAACGCAATGAAGGGACTAGGTCGCTAGGTAGATACTCGGTAGCTGGAGCCTGGATGCATCACCGGAAAGTAGGGAGCATGGCATGAGCGGCGGGCGCTCGTAAAACAACCCATCTAACCCTTTTTTTGTTAAGTACATAATTTTTTTATTATTTTTATTATTTTATTATTTTATTTTTTTGATTTTTTGAAGTCCATGGTGTTGTAGAGGCCAGTCACTTAGTAGCCCTAAGAATTTCATTTTCCTGCCTGTCCAGGCAAAGAATGAACTAGTGATTAGAGAGTTCTTTAACCATTGGGTCAAGGACTACGGGCACCCCTTGACCATAGTTATTAACCACGACACTAGGTTTAAAGGTGAGCACTGGCAACAACTGATGAAAGTCTTCCGGTCAAAGTTGACCATGTCGTCAGGCCGACACCTCGAGACTAGCGGCCAGACTGAACAAATGAACAAATTGTTGGAGCAAGTGTTACAGATGTATATTAGACCAGACCAGAAGGATTGAGACGAGCACCTCCCTAAGGTAGCAAGTGCCTATAACAATGCAATACACTTAGCTACTTTGTGGATGGCCAACGAACTACATTGAGAATGGCATCCTAGGCGGCGTATAGACTGTCTAAACTCAGACCAGATTCAAAGGTTGTCGCCTGATACAAGGGAGTTCGCCATATCGTATGAGAAAAACTTGAAACGAGTAACCGAAAACATTAGGAAAACCCAACATTAGATGATAGAACAAGCTAATAAGCACCGCAGACCATCACAGTTCGTTGTAGGTGAGTTAGTCTGGGTAAAGTCCAAGGAGTTCCTACCCGAAGAGGGCATGCCACAAAAGTTGTTGCAGCTTATAGCGGACCTTGGCAAGTTCTTGATGTCACTGGGGACGCGGATGGTCCCTCTTGCATAATGAAGATTCCACTGCATCTGCACACTGATGGGTTCCCGTCACGTAGATCAATGATTCCGTCTGATATGGATGGTAGGTGCTTGGTATGATATTGACAGAATCATAGTTGACGACGTCTACTGGTCAGGTTGAAGGGGAGGACCCCAGCAACAGTACAAAGTCAGATTCGCGTTCCAAGAGCTCAAAGAAGATTGCTAGTTCACGAGGGATGAGCTTATACTAGAGACTGCGCCAAATATCGTTTCCTACTATGAGAGAGCGAGGAAAAGGATCAATATCATAGATAGGTAAAAATTGTGTTTTTCTCAGAGAACCTCAAATTAGTCCGCCGGGAGTGAAAGCATTTCACGCTGCAGGCACCTGCGAGCCGATCATCAAAGGTCCCAAAGTCCCAAGTTCTAATGTCCCAGTAGGATAGATCTGATAGGCCAGTTTCAGGGCGTTGTAGGTCTTAGTCAGGGAAGGATCCAAAAATGTCAAGTCGTTGCACAGTGAGTTCGATATCCGACAGAAAAGTCCAAAGGAGTCCAGTCCAGTCCCAAGTCCACAAAATTGCAGTAAGTCCCAGGATAGTCCGAACTCTGGAAGCTACCTGACCGACCAAATAATTGGAGCCGACAGGCCGTTACTGACCGGTACCGGTCCAAAGCAGGCCAAGCCACGATAAGTTCTATATTTAGTTGCTACAGTGCAACGGCTTGTCAATTGTTCATTCGTGTTGCGGAAGCGCTGCTGCTGCTTGTGTGACCAAGCGGCTTGGACAAGACAGCGCTCAAAGAGGAAGAGAGTGCAGACGACAACCATAGCTAAGGTAGTGATAGAGAGGCAGGGGGGATATAGTCGCCAGTCTGAGTATTCAGGGTACGATCCAAGGCAGGGAGAGAGACAGTGGGTTTGAGCGATACAAGACCCGAGAAACAGAAAGAAGGGAGTGGGAGTTGTAGTCAGTTACTTACGTGGTTCAAGTCTGATTCTGTGTGAGTGACAGAGACCACAAGATCCGTGAACACTTTCTTTGTATAATAAAGTTATGTTGCATACCGATCTCTCGTGCGATTCTTCTGTCTCAACTAATGGTTCCAATTGTGAGCACTCATCTGAATGTTTGTTGCATGTGAGTGGTTCCAAGTGTGAGCACTCGTCTGGATGTTTGTTGCATGTGAGTGAGAGGTTGAGGGCCGTTTGACTTGAGAATCATTGCATATTGTTCCACTATTCGCCTTGTACCAAGACATGCCATTTAAGAATTTAACCAAAACCATCCGCCCTCGATCCACTGCACTACTCCCCCTAATCTCATGTAGGCAGTCCTCTACACTATAAGGCTCCAGGTGGCAGGGTGTGGAAAATAGATCGGAACATTGATTCCAATACCCCCAAAAAAAAGCGCGAAGGGAAAAGGAGATGAGAAAGACATCAAGAGATCCAATCAGAGCCCATTGCTGAAACCTATCTTGAAGGGGCCTTTGACCCACAACCTATGGAAATAGAGGACCCTCCGGTTTCCCTCCCCCCCCCTCTTAATGTGTCTGCGATGGACATTGACCAACAGGAGGACACAGGAGCACCACTGATAGATATGGATACAAAACAAAAACTTAGAGTCATTGCCGATTGGCTGATTGAAGGTCTCCGAGCTCAGCATCCAGGAGCGACACAGGATTTCTGAGACTGCTCCTATGCCCAACTGTTTACCATACTAGACAAGAGTCTGACCCTGTGGAAAGCCTTGGAATCTGACCCCCCTTCACACATCACTTGGTCCGAGATTTTCCAGCGAATTCGCCACCTCACAGCCCAACAGTTTCACCCCCCAGTGCAGCCCCAGCCACCCCCGGATGATCCCGGGAGGAACCGATCGATGGTCCCGACCGATCTCCACTCGGACCAGCCGCGTCATGAAAACTCAGACATATTGTGGAAATAGGGCAATACGAAAAGAACCTGCTACAGAAAGACGGGGTGTATGTTATACCCTTGAGATACACGGACGATAGGATGGAGATTGGCCTCTCTCCACGGCAAGGAGGGTTAACACTGCAACGATGGGGCTTTTTCAATATCTGGTCCTTTCCTGGTCTGGGAGACAATGATTTCAAGAAAAAACGAGGATCCCTTTCTGCGCCAACAGTACCTTGTTGGGGTGATAGCAGCACTCCCCCAATTCGACGGGTTAATAAGGGTAGCTATCACTGATCTTTATGTGCTCTTCGAGGAAGATAAAGACTCCAATTTGAAGTGGTTCAGTCATAGGGCCCTGATGGAGTTCCCCCTTCAGCAAGTGAAGGCCAACTCATACTGGACTGAGGAGGACCTGCGCACGTGTTTATCGAGGGTCCTCCAGAACGGACTGTTATGCACGGTGGACTGGTCAGCCAGACCATGGAAAAAAGTCTAGAGTAGGGGTAGGAGTGGACATGTCAATGCCAATGGATGATATTGATACACTATACTGCAGGAACCCACATTGGAAGCATTGCCTCCGTTATGCAGACCTGGACATAAGAACCTTCAACGTAAATGGATTGACCTCCTTCATTCCTTCGAAAAGCCAGGCGATTTGGGATGAGTTGAAGGGTGTGGGCGGCAAGACATGGCCTGACGTCATCTGTATACAGGAAACCCATCTAATGGATAAACCAGAGCATCATCGGGCTCATAAAACTATTTGGCCTTATCAAGCCTACAAAGCGCACGCGATCTCACCAGGGTCGGCAGGGGTGGCCATCTGGATCCCGTCAGAATCCCGGATAGAGGTGGTAAACTTGGTTGCAGATGAAAAACAGGAGAGGTGAGTATCGATCTTGGGGGTGCTGAAAATTGAATTAATTAGCATTTTTTTCATATACGCCCCTAACACAGTAGCGGAAAGAGAACCTTTTTTGGCCCATCTTCAAGCTCTTGCACCTCAAGGAGTCCCGCTGATTATTGGCTCCCGATAGATGGATGGATAGATGGAGCTCACGGGACCCCTGCCCGAGGTACATAGAGGAGGATGAAAAAATTATGACAGACCTCTGTGAATCCTTGTCCCTGGTGGATGCTTTCAGACACTTGCACCTGACAGATAAAACCTATACGTGCTACCGCACGAATGACTAGGCTAGACACTCGAAATCACGTACTGATATGATCTTGCTCTGGCAGGAGATTCAAAACGCCCTACATCTAGCTACTATCTTCCCTCAAAGCCCCTACCCTGGCCTATGCAGAACCGTCTTCTCTTTTCGCAAATGGCCAAACCAAGGGTCCGTTTATTACAAAATCAATACATCCTTGCTTAAAGACGAATCATTCCTCACATATATTCACGATGTCTGAACTTTTTGGAGAAACCAGAAACACGTTTTCGATTCGGAAGTTCGATGGTTTACCGACGGTCTCTTCCTTTTAGCCATGAAATATAAGGAATATTCGAAGTTGTTAGCAAGAAGACGTCATGCGCAGGAAATGGATGTTCACAAAAGACTTCACACCCTGGTTAACCAGGACGAACTCTAATGATCATATCCAGAACATTCAAAATTTGGAAGACCAACTTCTGCAACTAGCACAACATAGATGGCAAGGAATTAGGATTCGAGGTAAGCTGGCGAAATGGACTACCAAAGGAACCATGGACTCTCAATTTTTTAGCTTGGCTTCCCTAAGAGCATACGGCACCACCATTGAGACCTTTTTGGACCCGGTGTCCAACGAATTGACCACCACTGCAGCTCATTGTGTGAGGATCACTCGATCGTTTTACAAAGACTTTTTTTCCTCTCACCTCTCCCAACGACAGGGGGCAGACCGATTAAGGGAGCTAGAGGACTTCCTACGCCCAATGGAGAGTCATCTTTCCTCGATACAGAAGGACCACTTGGACCGACAGGTCATCAAAGACGAAATTTGAACGACACTTATGCAAATGGAGGAAGAGAAAACCCCAGGCCTAGACGACTTCCCCAAGGAATTTTGGGAAGCCTTGTGCCCTCTCCTTAGCGAAGACTTGATGAAATTCTACAGGGCAGTATGAAATTCTGGAGAGTTGGGGGAATTAGTAGGATAAGGGGTGTTAACGTTACTCCATAAAAAAATGAATAAAATGAATATTCAAAATTATCGGCCTATCACTTTGCTGATGGTGTTTTATAAGATGTTGTCCAAAGCGCTGGCCAACCGCATGAGGGAGGTAATGACTAACATCATTCACCCAACCCAGACCGGGTTCATGCGTAGTAGGAACATCCAAAAAAATATCCTCCTAGTCAATGAGGTGATTTGTTTGGCGCATCAGTCAAAAAGCAACGTCGCTCTCATCTTTATTGACTTTGAGAATGCTTACTACCATGTAGACTGGACGTTCCTTGATAAATGCTTGGAAAGATTGAACTTTGGTAACTTCCGGAAGTGGGTGCGCATTCTGTACCACAACGCAACTACGAGTGTTCAGGTAAACGAGTCTATGACCCCAGAGATAAAACTTCAACGTTCTGTTAGATAGGGAGATCCCATAGCCTCCTTTTTATTCATCATTATAATGCAAGCACTAGGTGCTAACCTACGACAGAGTAAAGATGTAAAGAGAATTCAGATAGTCGGTACTCCCTACAAAGTTGTTCCGGTTTATTCGCTTTTCGCGTATGATCTCACAATTATGGCTGACGCCACCCCGCAAGACATGGAGGTGATATACAGGCTAATGGATCTTTTCAACAACCTCTCCGATATGGCCGTAAACAAGGGTGAAAAAACAATAGGGTGGTGGCTCCACCATCAAGGAGGTCGTCCCCCCAAAGGACACCACATCACCTAGGTGGCCCCGGAATCCCCAATCCGGATTTTGGGGGTCAAGATCACAGCGCCAGGTCAATCCTCGGAGAATGATGAATGATTATCAGCCCCGGCGTTAGCCAAACTCTCTCAATGGAATCACTAGCACACGTCACTTTTCGGACGAGCTCTGGTGATCAATAATGCGGTCTTAGTCACCCTTTGGTACAAATCGGTACTTTGGCCGCTAAGCCCAGGGACCCTAAAGATCTTGAAAAGGAAGGTGGCGGCGTACTTGTGGAGAGGGGATAGTGAAAAACCCTACGTTATCAGTCGGGTGGCTTGGGAATAAGTTATCAAACCCAAGGCAAAAGGAGGCCTTGGTATTCTGGACCCCTTCACTCAATCTCAAACCCTTAGCCTACAATGGGTAGTACGATTGATTTTCGAAAACCTGTTAGTATGGAGGTCGCTGGCGCTGGCACAAATCGCCCGTTTGGCCCCCGCAGCACCTCAATACATCCACCCCCTACGATGGTTAAAAAATCGCTATTGGAGAGTGCCACGACGACCCTGGGGAGCGGAGGGAAGGAGAGATGACTTCTGGCCCCGCCTATTAAAAATATGGAGGAAGCTCCCCCCCCCCGAATCGCCCACCCCCATACAGGTGGGAGGAGGTTGCAAAACAACCTCTCTTTGGAAACCGTTGGATCACTAACGAACGAGGTCAGATCTTCTGCAGGACCGATGCCCCATGGGAAGGTTGGGTAAAGAATGGGGTGATTCGTGTGGGAGACCTTTGGGACGGAGAGGAAGGACTGGAAGGGTCTGGAGAAGTCGAGGGAAGAATTGAGATACTGCCATAATGTTGAGTCAACTTTGGGAGAAATAACAGAGGCCCTCCCGGTAGGATGGTGACTCATTCTTCATAGAGGGCCGGTGCTGAAGGAAGGAGACTGAGCGTCCACAGATGTGAGGATAGATTAGGTAGGCCTGGTTCATTCAGTGCGGCCGGATGGGGTGTTGATTGAATGGTACAACATAAAAAGAAACGGAGTACAGGAAGGGTGCCAGGACCCCTTCCAATGGACTTCGAAGGAGGTACTACACAAAACCGGGGTATTTGGGGAAAGAGATAGTCGAAGGACCTTTCTCCCTGAGATAGCCTTAGAAGACCTCTCATTAGATCCACTGGAATGAGTTTGGAACCCCGACTCACGATAAAACCCGCGACAACCTAAACCTAAAACATTGTCCGGACTCCCGGTGAAAGCGTCATATAGGATGTTTAGAGCCAAGCGATGCTTAAAGGACACAGTGATCGACAGATGGCAGAAGCACCTCAATGTGGAGAGGCACCTCCTCACACCGATACGATGGCTCCGGGACACCAAGTGCAGACCTGCGAAAATAACCTCATTGCAGTGGCAGATCTTGCATCGATGCTTACCTACGAATGACTGGTTAATTGACCACTCACACTTGGAACAACAAGGCCGTGCGCTCCCTTGGTGCTCCCGCTGCCTGTTGGGCTTCCCGGCTAGAAAGAGAGCAGAGACAATTGAACACATTTTTCTGCAATGCCCATCAACAATTTTGACCTGGAGGTGGTGGGACAGGGCGTGACGGCAAATGGTTCTGGGGTATCCGTGGCCGTGGGATTGGCGGGCCATCTTAATGGGGCACTACCCGCCCTTCCAAGACAGCATCTTCGTGTCAAACATGTTTCATCTGTCCCGAAGAACGATCTTGTGGGTGTTGTGGTGGCAATGCTGTGTTCTAACTTTGGAACAGTTACGGGTAGAAGAGGATGAGAGGGTTGAACAATTCAAAACACACTTCCAACTGGAACTCTCGCATAGGTGGAAAGCAACCACGCAATTGCTCGACAATTTCCATCGCTCCAAAGACAATAGGGAACGATTATTGTAGTTCTCTAGGGAATGGCTGGGCGGAGACCGGGAGGGATGGGTAGCGGAAGTGTGCTGGTCAGGGGATTGGGAAGATCAGGAAGGAAGGGAGGACAACCAAAGAGATGAAGTCCCAAGGGATTATCGTCTGAGATTCAAGGAGTGACTGCTGATAGATTCGAGTACCCCAATGAGACCCGCAGAGGAGTTTCCGGAACCATTTCCCCCCCACCCATGGTCCTTGGAAATACATCTATGACACAATCTTTCAGAACCCAACCTGCTGTTTTTTTGTTCTTCCTGCCTTTTTGAGACTAACAATCAGATATAGTAGGGACGGATGACAGCTGGTTACACCCGGCAGATGACTGCATGGTTGCATGGTTGCAAGGGGACCGTTCAAGGAAGGGCTGGGTGATGGGAGGAACCCATTGGTGCCCCCCAGTGGCTCCTCCCGGTACCCTGACCAGATGAAGGGTTGAAGAAGGAGAAGGGGATCAGTTGGACTCCTACTCGCCTACGCATCTCAGGCATCTTTTTGCATGAGGGCTGGTGTTTCCAGGCCCATGGCGTCTGCAGATTATGGACAGCTGGTTTGGTGATTGTAGTTAGAGAGCCTTCACAACCAGTTCTGGAGTCCAGAGCAGTCAATACTGGCAGGTTTTCTTTAGTTATTGTTCTATGTCCCTTTTCCCAGTCGTCCTCCCAAGGTTTTTCCAACGTCCTGCTCAGTCAATCCCCTGTAATCCAGGGTAATCAATGCTGGCAGGATTGTTTCTCTGATATTATGGACAGCTGGTTTGGTGATTATAGTTAGAGAGCCTTCACAACCAGTTCTCGAGTCCAGAGCAGTCAATACTGGCAGGTTTTCTCCAGTTATTGTTCTATGTCCCTTTTCCCAGTCGTTCTCCCAAGGTTTTTCCAACGTCCTGCTCAGTCAATCCCCTGTAATCCAGGGTAATCAATGCTGGCAGGATTGTTTCTCTGATGTTATCTGATTACATTCTGTATATGGGATGCTGGACCCGTTTTCCATCAGGTGATGCTCCCCACCAATAGATGGAGCCTCTCCCCGGGTGGTAGTGGTGTCTTCTCTTATCAGCACCACTAGCACCAGTGGGGGTGTTTTTTTGAAAAAAAATAAAAATAAAAATAAAAATGGTAGGACGGAATTAGGGCACAGCAGCAGTGGAGATGGTGGCTCTGCTGTAGTAAGTCTTGCCGGAGTGAGGTAAAGAGGATTGATGGGGGGGTTTTGAGTCGGTTTTCTGAAGTTTTCTGAAGTCTGACGTAGTAACTTGCTAAGTAACTCAAATCTTTCTTAGCCAAAGCCGGGTAATGGCCCCGGTATCTCAAATTTTCATGAGATTGGGGTGAGTGGGAGGAGGAGATGGTGGGATGTTATGCGTCCTACAAGTGAGGGGACTTGCTGGTAGGATGGGAATAAGGTACAGCAGCAGCGGAGATGGTGGCTCTGCTGTAGTAAGTCTTGCCGGAGTGGGGATAGGGATGGACTGGGGGTGTCTGAGTTTTTTCCTGAATCGTGCACATGTCTTGTTTTTTCTCTCAAAGAGGTGAGGGGGACAAGTAGATGGTCGGATAACAAGCGTCCTACTAGTAAAGGGGCTAGCTCGTAGGACGGAAATAGGGCACAGCAGTAGCGGAGATGCTGGCTCTGCTGCAGTAAGTCTTGCCAGAGTGTGGTAAAGAGGATTGATGGGGGGGTTTGAGTCGGTTTTTTGAATTTCTCTGAAGTCTGACGTATTAACTTGTCAAGTAACTCCAATTTTTCTTAGCCAAAGCCGAGTAATGGCCCCGGTATCTCAAATTTTCATGTTACGTATTCTCAGTTGTATTTCAAAGGGACGCTGAGCCCGGTTCTCAGCACGTGATGCTCCCCACGAATAGATTGGAGCTTTTGTCCCCCCCCCCCCAAAAAAAAAAAAAAAAAAAAAAAA
>BFEA01000418.1:868637-880749 GCA_003427395.1 Chara braunii | reverse complement strand
TTGGGGGGGGGTTATGAGGGTGTTGGGGGACGGTTTGGGGGGGTGTTGGAGGTGGGTATGGGGGTGTTGGTTACCGACTTTTTTTGTTCTTTTTGCGGGGTGCCGACGACCCAGACCGGTAGCCTGCTGTAGGTGCCGACCAGTCAAGGGGCGTCGACCGTCGGGGTATGCAACACTGGTGAGAATGAACTAACAGCAGTAATGCAAAGGAAGAAAAGAAAGAGCAGGGCAACACACAGTACTAGGCAACAAGCAGCTGGATGGCAAGCAACACCAAAGAAAATAGGTTGGAGGGCATGGGGGACGCGAGTGGGCAGACCAAGAACACTAGGCAACAAGACATGGGATGGCCAGCGCCCCAAAGAGCATAGGCTGGAGGGCATGGGGGAGTTGTGTGGGCAGACAAACAGCACTAGGGAATAAGACACGGGTGAGCAGACAAACGGCACTAGGCAGCAAGGGAAAAGTCAACAAGCCAAGAATCAGCAAGGCAAAGTACAAAAAGAAGAGCAAATATAAAAAAAACGTGAAGTGAAAAAAATGAAACTGATGATAGATTGTTTCACCGGAGTCGCACCTACTCCCTGTTTGCGGATGACTTGACAATAATGGTGGAAGCATCATTCTGCAACATGGAGGAAATCCAAAGGCTTATGGACGGCTTCTGCCTCTTATCAGATATTACAGTCAACTGGGGGCAGAAAACACTAGGTTGGTGGCTACATCAACAAGGGGGGAGGCCACCTGAACGACCTTGTGTGACATGGATGACCTCCGACACAATGATCCGGGTACTCGGGGTTAGGATGACAACACAAGGACAGTCGGTAGGAAATGATGACTGGCTCACATCTCTGGCTGTGGCCAAATTATCTCAGTGGAATCATAAGCACACTTCACTCTTTGGAAGAGCGCTAGTAATAAACAATGTGGTGTTGACCACACTATGGTATAAATTGGTTTTGTGGCCGCTCAGTGAGTCAGCCCAGAAAGCACTCAAGAGGAGGGTGGCGGCCTACCTATGACGGGGTGACAGTGAAAACACAACGGCCATCAGCCAGGTGGCATGGGACTCTGTAGTGCAACCAAAAACCAAAGGAGGACTGGGTATTTTAGATCCTGCAACGCAGGTGCAGGCACTGGTGCTACAGTGGGTAATACGTCTGATTTTTAAAACTACTTTAGTATGAAGGTCATTAGCCTGTCAACAGCTAGCACGACTGGCACCGAAACCGCCCCCCTCAGTACACCCCTTGAGCTGGCTGGACGATCGTTATTGGACAGTTCCGCGGGCAGCCCAAGGGACTGCAAGAACCAAACCCGACCTACGGCTCGACCTACCCAAAGAGGACTTTTGACCCAAGCTATTGAAGACATTGAGAAGACTACCCCTACTGCAAAGGCCACCACCGGATCAGTGGGAGGAGGTGGCCAGACAACCCCTCTTCAGGAATTCCTGAATTACTAGCCTTCATGGCAACATTTTTTGCAGCTCCGAGTCCCCGTGGAAGGGTTGGGTAAATAATGAAATCATGATAGTTGGGGACCTATGGAATGAGGGGAATAAGGACTGAAAGGGTCTGGATCAAATGAGGGAGAAATTGAGATATTGTCACAATGTAAAATCGAACATGGAAACCATCACGGAGACCCTCCCGATTGGATGGCGATCTATCCTGCAAAAGGGGCGCAAGCTCCAAGACGGGGACTGGGTGGGCCAGGTGGGGAGCCCCACACGGGCGGGACGGATCCACCTAGTGCAGCCAGAGGATGCCCTGGTAGAATGGTACACAATAGGAAGAAGGGGAGAGCTGATGGGTAGCCAAGACCTTTTCAATTGGGTTCTGCAGGATCACCTTTATAGGATTCATACACTAGGGGAAGGGGAGGAAGATCGAGTGTTTATGCCCGAAACCCTGCTTTTCAAACTCCCATTGGATCCCTTGGAGTGGCAATGGGTCCCCCCGGTGAGGACCAAAACCTGCTCTAGGAAACTCCGAACCCTCTCTAGCCTCACGGTGAAAGGCACCTATAGAATGCTCAGAGTCTGCCAAGACCTGAGAGATGTGATAATCGAAAGGTGGCAGAAAGACCTCAATGTGGATAGATACCTTCTTTCACCGATACGGTGGTTTCAGGATTGCAAGTGCAGACCGACAAAAATCACCTCACTTCAATGGCAAATCGCTCACCGATGTGTCTCCACAAATAATTGGCTAATCGACCACACACAACTGGAACAACAGGGCAAGGCCCTGCCATGATGCACACGTTACCTGCAGTGATTTCCGGCTAGGAAAAGGCCGGAAACAATCGAACACATCTTTCTGCAGTGCCCGACAACCATCTTGACGTGGAGATGGTGGGACAGGATTTGGAGACAGATGATCCCAACTCAGCCATGGCCCTGGGGAGGAAGACAGTCTTGTGGACCTTGTGGTGGCAACGCTGCGCGCTGGTATTAGAAGGAAGCAGGGTGGAGGGAGAGGAAATGAGGGATCTGTTCAAAACCCACTTTCAACTGGAACTTACGCAGAGGTGGCAGGAGACCAAAAGAACACTAGACACTCTCCACACAGGCAAGGACATATCGGACAAGATTACTTAGTTCGGCGAAGAATGGCTAGGGGGGAGGAGGTAGGGATGGGTAGGAAGGGTATACTGGTCAGGAGAGAAGAGTGGGAATGACCAAGGGAGAGAGGTGGGCATACGTGCCGAAGTCCCCCAAGACTACCGCCTCTCCTTCAAAGATACGACAAAAGTGGACCCCAGCATTCCCCTGCGACCCGCAGACGAATTCTCAGACCCTTTCCCACTGCACCCGCTGGCTCTGGAGGAGAGGCTCTGGTGAAATGTGGTTTATCCAGAGGCTGATATCAAGTTCCCAGTAGTTCTCAATGGTTCTCAATGGTTTTTCTCATGCTTTTTCTTCATACCCACAAATATTTCGCTATCAGGAGGAACCCTAAGCTCACTCGTGCCCCCTAGTGGTTCCCTCGGGTCTCCCAGGGTAGGATTGCTGTGCATGGCCACCAGTGATTGTAGATCACCTTTTTTTTCGATAGAAGTATTGTCACTCATAAAGAAAGGCCAGATTGGGTGGGTTGCCACCAGCAGTGCTCTTTAACAACCTGCTCAGTTAATCCTTTGAACCCAAAAGTAATCAATGCTAGCATTCTTGACTGTTTTCGGTATCATCTGTATAAGGGATGCTAGACCTGGTTTCCAACAGGTGATGTTCACAAAAAAACATAAAATAAAATAAAATCAATGAAGCCTTAAAAAACCTAATGCATATCCGAGGAAAACACAGTGAGAGATTAGGGTCAGGCGAGGAAATGGAAAGAGGCTCCCATTGGTGCCCCCCAGTGGCTCCTTTTTGATCTTCTGAGCCAGCCCGCATGACAGGAGAAGGGCAGGACGCTGGACCTGATTTCCAGCAACGGGGTCTCTCCTAGATTGTCGCATGATCATGGCTTTCTTATTTTCACCTATGTACTTCCAAAGGATGTTGAGTCTGATTCTCAACAAAAAATGATGCATTCAAGGGATGTTCGACTCGATTTTCAGCAGGTGATGCTCCCCACCAATAGATGGAGCGGCCCACCAGGCAAAGCCTCAATTCCGTTGGTTCTCGTACCACCACTGGGATAAAAGCCTTGCACAAGGGCCTTGACGCAAAAAAAAAAAAAAAAAAAAAAAACTCATTAGGAAGCTGAACCCTTGACAATCTGCGGAATCTCCATATTGGATGGTTCGGGTCATGAACCCTTTTGGCCCTTGTTGAAGGCAGACTGTTCCCCAAACGGAACACAACAGCGGGCAGCAACCCAGCAAAGCACCAGACAATGTTGCAGAGGCAACACGGCTGCTCAATGCCAAAGACAACTGCAAGGAATAACATGGCAAGCGGACGGACAACATACCAATCGTGCAATGAAGCATCAGGCAACACAAGCAAGGCAATCACACTCTAAGGGATGACAGGGCGAGCAGACGAGCAGCACGACAACTATGTATTGAAGCACGGGGCAACATCAACAAGGCAACTGAACTACACGGTATGCAATCAGAGGACATGGAAGGCACAACTTGCAGATGGGCAGTAAGGCATTGGAGCAGCGAAGCGGAAAGCAACACCAACAACACAGCTATACCACAGAGCAAACACAGGAGGTTGCTAAGAATGACATGTGAAGCAAGCAGGACAGGCAGCACGGAAGCGGCGGAGTGCAGACGAGATAGTCCACATCCAACACGGAGTAAAACGCCACATGACCTTACTCATGTCACGGGTGAACCCCACAGACTGTTGGTTCCCACCACCCACTGAGCCATAAAGTCATTGCGACGAACATCCATCATCACCCGTAGGGCAGACAAACATCCCGAACTGAGAGTTGTCGCGCGTGGCGGTCCCGCACCCTGCTGGGAGCGCTGAACCTCACGGTCGTGTCACGCAGGATTTTTCTTCAGGGTTTGAAAAAGAATCAGTTACCACTCCGACTGTGCACGCGTGCTATACCTCTCACGACACCCCACGACAGGTTGGGGTGCCGCGACGTACAACTCACCTCTACCCAAGCGGTTGTCACCACCCTTAGGTAGGTGTATCCCTGTTGAGCTACCGACCCACATGCAAAGGCTTTTACATGCCTTTGTAGAGGTGAGTTGGCCGAGGGCGTTTTCTCGATCGCCATAGCATAGGTATACGCGCGGTTGAACACCTAAGACTGACCCGTTTACGTGTCGGGTATCGGGGTGCTAATATCTCGGATCGACTTACTATTCAGGCCGACTTGATTGACGATCTTTCGCGCATACAAGTATTCTAGCCTATTCGTACTTGACCAATAAATTTTATATGCTATATAAGATAATTTCAAATTGATACGAACATAAGATATACTTTTCAAAAGTTGAGACTGAAAAGACAAGGAGATGTCTTTTACATTTTTACACAAACAGAGGCAAACATCAGAATGAACGAAGCTTTGACTTTTGAAAGATAAACAATCAATAGGCTCTTGGCCTCTCAAGCAAACATCACAAATAAAAATAGGCTCATGACCTGTCAAATATGCATCAGAAATAAAAGATAGGCTCATGACCTTTCAAAGAAAAATGATATAAGTAAGGCTCTTTCGCCTTTGCCAATTGTCCTAATCTATTCAACATTAAGGAGTAAAAGTCGAAAATCCAAACCAAATGTACAAAGGTTACGAGTCAACAAAATGTCTGAGTTGGGCTTGAGGTAAGCATAAGCAATACGAGTTGAGTGAATAGCATGTGGTTGGTCGTCTTATTGACTTGCAAACAAGTGTCAATCACATTACACAATCCTAGTAGAGTCAACCATTCATTCACTCCTACATACATTACACTTTACGCTTTCAAACCCCTCAGTCAGACATTCCTTTTTCGACTCAGTTATTCAAGGATATCTTTTAACCAAACATATACCTTTCATACACTGACTCGAAAATAAAAAATGTCATTTAGTGCAGAGGTAGATGCAAAGTGTGGGTGTCAATGGTGAGTGAGGGTTGAGTTGGCGAACCAACCTGTTACCATATGGCAACAGCATGCTGTCTTGCATAGACTCATAATGAGTCTTCTTGATTGTTGAGGGGACCGACAAAGGCTGCAATCACACATAGGTCCACAAGATCTCAACACCTCCCTCGCTATCAACATGCCCTTACATAAAGTTCAGCAATGTGAACTTCAATTCTAACGGAGGACTATAATATAGTCCGATCAAACGTAAGTATCAAGTAAGAAGACCCTCTCAGAAGCCTTCATCTCATACTTACTAGTTTATACGGATTCTATCGAGCAGTAGGATGACGGAGACATGGGTATCCTTCCACTCGTTTTTAGTCTAATAGACTTAGACAGACCATGGGATGACCCGCACATGAGTACCTCAAGTTTGTCAACCTGACTATCTAAGATGTGTATACACGTAGAGGCGAGTAATAGGATGTTCCTCACCTTGGAGCCTTATCCTATCACCCGTTGTCGGCGCGAATACCCTGACAAGGGTATCCATCATGTTTTTTACAAGTGACAAAAAGTTTGATTAAAATATAGATTTTGGAATATCGGCGCGAGACGCGGTGGTCGTCCGTATGCGGCCTAAGGGTTGCTCGACTAAGAAGAGTGAGTGGGCGCGCAACTTTAAGGCGCGCGCGTGATTCTTTCTTTTGTATTTTGATTGTGAAGCCGCATGGCCAAATGACTTGATATTTTTATGACCGACTAGACGGGGAATTAGGCTTTGTCCCGCACGCTTGACCGACGGTAGGTTTGGCGTGCGGGAGGGCGCGCACGCCTGTCGTGGCGTGGTTGGAATAAGCCTGGTTGTAGGCGGAGATGAGGCCAGACCACCTTTTTGGCCCCGAGCGTCGTGCGGCACCGCTTTATCTAGGAACCTGCGCGTAGTGGTCTCTGGCTTGGGCTTAGCCCTATAGGTTACGACATTGGACTCATGATACGGAGATGCGGGGATCGAGGCTTGCAGGGCGACAACGCAGGAGTCATGGAACAGCGAAGGAGCTGAGGGGGTTGAGGGTCCCGCGGGACTATCCCCCTTAGTTTTGTCGGGGGAGTCCGATCGCGGGCCCGCTTGGCCGAACCAGGAAAGTGTTGGTATTTTTTAGTTTTGCGTTAATTTCCTTGTTACGTTATTTTTCGTCTATGAATCACCGGGGGCCGATGCCGGTTTCAGAGCCTATTATTGGGATGCTGGCCTAGTGCAGTAGGAACACTTATGAACTGTTGGAATACAGGCCCATGAGTCGAGCTCAGATAATGGAGTTTGATGAGTATAACCAAATATTCTGGCCTGCCTGGGGCTGCGCAGGTTCCGGAAGGAGGCTGTTCATACCTCGGAAGGGCATGGGGTATTGCCCCAGTCGAAGTCCTTCGAGACATCCGTTAAAGTTGAAACGATACAGAGGAAGCTGGCGGTGCCGCAGCATGGGAGGGGGGTGGCGAGTATAAAGTGGGAAAGCTTTTCTCTGAATTTTTTTGTCAATTGTTATTTTCATTGTATTGGACTCCTCGCATACGTGTTGTGCAGGTCGGTCCGCTGATGAATTGCGGTGCGTTTCCGGGGTGAAGTGTAGCATACGGTTGACGACAACATAGAGAGGACGGGGTCGGAGATGGCGAGGGGTTAGACAGGGCGCAGCGGAGGGAAGAAAGCGCGTACGGTCGATGGTAGGATTGGACGTGAAAGGGGAGGCCCCGGTGAGTGCTCCAACCTTCCCTCTCTTTTGCTTCCTCTCTAACAGTGAGCATTGCCTCTTCCTCCTAACCGCCAAGGATTGCAGTGTCGACTTCACGCCGCTTCCCATGCGCCAATCAACAGGTAAGTCCCTCAGTTTCTACCACTGGTTCCTCGTTACTCTCAGCAATGAATCAAGCCAGTTCGAACGATACCCTCATAATGACACGAACACACACGGTACTACCGTGCACAAGTACACGTGTGTGTAGGAGAGAGGGAGAGAGAGATTACTCCATCGCTAGCATGAGCGACGCAGCGGACAACAGGTAAGTCTCCAACTAGCGACTGACCTCGCGCCACTCGCACCGATAGGACGAGCAAAATCGAATGAATGTTCCGTCAGAACTCAGCAGGATACGCTTCCACTTCAAAGTGGACCCCCCTCACGCGCAGCTCCCGCTAATCGGACCACGAAATATACTCTCTCTTTCGCTCGTTTGGACACTCCGTCGTATGCATAGTGGTTGAAAACCCTTGCCCCAGGTCTTTACTCGTCCGTCTCTATGAAGGATCAGCCAACCCAGGCGATTCTCACTCCCACCATAACCATTCGCCCGCCACTTTCACCGCAACCTTTTTTCTATCTAACTTTCTTACCCATCCAGTCGCAGAATCGGAGATTCACTACCTGGTCCTTAGGCTGCTGCAGGGGAGTTTCGCTAAGACGTATCTCCCCATGTATTAGTGGTAAATTCGTTTTGTGTCATTGCCCATGTTTGGGCGCAGCTGTAACCAGTCACGAGGACGATGAATTTTCTCGATTTTGAACGGTAGATTCATGCTCATTTTGCATATTTTGGGAGTAGTGGAAAAATAGCCGCGCGAAAAGGGGACTTACCTGTCGGCTGGTGAGTTCGAGCGATAGCGCACAGATGGGTAGCGGCGTATAATTCCATACGTTTCTCATTTCTTTTTGGAAAGTCGGGCACGTCGCTGTGACCACACTGATCGTTGTACACTCCATCAAATTTCTCTGTTTTCCATGGTATTGTCTAATACCGTGGTTCTGGTAGCGGTTACTTCTGTACATGTCATTGTGTTGCAGGTTGCTTCGGGCTTTCTGCTACGACTGGCAGTTGCATGCAAAGTGTTGTGCGTGTAGTGGTTTGCTAAAACTTCAAGTTGCTGAGTAACAACAATTGGTCCAAGGAAGGTGTGCTTTACATGGGCGTCATTCCGATTAAGCTGCACGTTGGCAGTTTGACTCGAGAGAACGACGATGTAGTGTGAAGGGAGTGACAGGACTGCAAGGAAGACTATTGTTGCGGAGTGGAGGAAGTGAGGAAGTTGTAGAGGTGGTTTTTCACTGCGGTTTGGGAGTTCGTCAAGAGGGTCTGTTTGAACAGTTTGACTTCGGGTTGACCAAGCTGCCACGTTTTTGGCCACCATTGCGGGGCCCTCAAGCGACTGAAGGGTTGAAGGTCCTGTTGCGCGAGACTGAGAGCACCTCTTTTGTATCTCGAGAGTCTCAGACCCCTTATTCTGCCTCTCTTACGCTAAGTCTAGTCTATTGGTTCTGAGAGGAAGGCGCCATGCGGGATTGCAACGCGTAGGTCCGCATTAAGACTCTGTGGGGAGTCAACCCACCGATTGCGGGAGCTCTGTCGGAACTCATGAGGGGTTCTGGAGGCAGGGAACTCAGAGGTAATCATTGCTTTCCCTTATAAACCCAGTTATAACCCCTATCTATACATCTTTCTATGTATTTGACTGAGTATATTGAGTGCATCCCTACTTTGACTTTCAGTTTGACTTTCATGACATAACCAGACTAAGTAAAAGAATGCATGCACAATTTTCAGTTTCAGTTTTGTTGGTTGTATGAAAGCGGATTGTGAAAAGGGGGTTGCATGAGGTGGAAGGCTGAGAGGAAGACAGTTTTGTATGTGCTTGAACGGGTCTTATGGGGTCAGGCATTATTTCTAAGATGAATGGCCTGACTACTGTGTTTTGTCCTGTTTTTTGAAGGACCAAACATTGTTTCTAAGATGAATGGCTTGGTCGCTGTGTTTATTTAATTTAACCAGGCATTGTTTCTAAGATGAATGACCTGGTTGTTGTTTCTTTGGGGTATTGATTGTGCAAACTTCGAGGACCAGACATTGTTTCTAAGATGAATGGTCTAGTCATTGTTTATTTTGGGTGGTTTTTGAACAGTCTTTGAATCTTGACCTGAGAAAAGAGGGTTGAGCATTGTTTCTAAGACGAATGACTCAACTCTTTTGGTTGTTTTATTCTGAGGGGAGGTTCAAACCAAAGACTGGACATTGTTTCTAAGATTAATGGTCTAAGTCTGAGGCCAAAGGATTCTAATGTGAACAAAGGAATATGATTTTCTATATTTCTACATCTATATGTTTATGAGAACAAGGCTAGTCAGAGATTGTTTCTAAGACGAATGGTCTGACTATAACCTTATCACAAATCAAAACAGTATAATTAAGAGCTATAATTAAAGGTCACTTGGGCCGGCTGAGCATTGTTTCTAAGATGAATGGCTTAGTCCTACGCCCACTTTTGAAGATTAAGTTCAGAGAAGTATATATAATTTGGCTATTCAAACAGATCAGGGCGGCTAAGCATTGTTTTTAAGCCGAATGACTTAGTCATATGCCCAATGAAGAGAAAAGTAGTTGTGCAACCTATTCGTGGATAACTAAGGCAAAGAGTTGGCATTGTTTCTAAGATGAATGACCTAACTCAATACCCTATGTAAGATGGATATAAATGGATAAATCATTGAAAGACTATGAACTATTGTTTGTCAAAGGTGATTTGGGTTGGTGAGAGCACTTACCTTTGTGGTTTGGCCTGCATGTAGCTGAGTGGGATGACTACTTAGTATGAGTTTCAGTTTGACAGGTAGTTGCTTTAGAGGCTCGCCACATGCTAGAGCGATAGGAGTTAGTTCAATTTCTGCATTTTCTGAGCTAACTTTATTTTACTTAGGTCAATTTGTGCATTTTTTGGATCTTTTGTTATACTTGGCTTTGTATAAATTTTGGTAAGCTACTTTCTCTACCGAAAGTGCTGCCGAAATTTCTGCAAATCCAGGGAGTTGGTCAAATTTTGTTTTTTCAAAGTTCAACTTGTCTGACTTTCATACATGGCTTAGTAAAAATTTGGAAAGTCTCATTTTCTAAAGGAAGTGCTCCCCAAATTTTTGCTAATTCAGGGAGTTAGACAAAATTCGACTTTAGAAAGTCAAAGACTATTCCTGCTTTCATATTCAGGGCTGATATAAATTCTGAAAAGACACTTCTCCTACGGGAAGCGCTGCCAAAATTTTCTTAGTTTAAAGGAGTTAGATTATATTTCGACAGGTGACAACTCTAACAATTCACTCTGGATAGGGAAGATTCTGTCAAAGGTCTACTTTTTTTTTGGGGCACTTGCTTAGAGGTAGGCTCAGGCTTAGGTAAGTAGAACGAATTTTTGTGGGATTGTGGTGTGGATATTAGTTTCCACGGACTTACAGTCCTAGCCTGGGGGTTGGCCTGTCTGTGTTATAGGTCCTCTTGATCATTTGATTCAAAATTAAGACTAGACCCAGTTTGATCCTACAAGGATCATCTTCTGTTATCATTGACAACATGTCGGTTGCCGATCTGTCGGTCTATGACTCAACTACCATCCATCCTCAATACTCAACCTAAAAGACTTTAGCCCTGGTGATTTTTATTGTTTTATTAAGGTTTCACCCTGACTTTTATTGAATGGTCATTTAACAAAGGCACTAAGTATTTAATTATAATTGGTTGGATAGAGGTTGGGGCTTGCATGGCTAAGGCGAGGGGTATGAGTATAGAGATTGGTTGGGGTTGACTCCGTGTAGTGCGTGGATTCTTGTTTGACTCTTTAATGTGATTGCAGGTATGTACCGAGATTCAGATTTGGGTTCGACTGCCTGCGATTACAAACATATATATGGCTATAAGGAGTCTCACTGTGATTCTGAGAAGTAATCGTCACATGCTTATCCCCCTATATATATGTGTACTTATGTTGGGTGTTCGCGTGGTTTGAATGAGCCACGTTCAAAGGTAAAAATTGGGGTTGGGATCGAGGAAAGAAGGAAACCTCCCTCTATTTTGTTGTATGTTTCTTAGAGATTTCTTAGTCGGATGTTAGTCCTGGGATTTGATTCGAGGTCTTTGTCCAGGACATTCCAGGCCTTAGACTCTGCAAGGAAGGAATCTCCCCTCGTGCAGAGCCTATTTACCCTGCCTGCCGAGACGCTCAGGCCAAAAGTCGGAGGTCTCGTGGCGGCCACACAGCTATTCCTTCAGCCGTGCAATGTCGTGAGGGAGTAGACCCTCACGACATTTCGAGTCTGAAACTTGAGTGTCATAAGCGGTACTCGGACCCACGAGGGACCGCTTGATGATGGGCACTACATAGTAGGCCATCATTACGACTGCTTGCGAATGGTTGCATTACTAGTCGATATGAGTAGACCCTGCGCCCGCACATTTTTTTTCTATACTAAGTTTCGCGCGCAACGCCTATCTGATTTCCCCGTCGGAAAGTTATGGGATGGCTACTGAAAGGACTAGGAGTGTTGTCGTGTTGTTTGCTCGTTGTCGCTTTGTATATGTGTGTGTATGCGTGTGTTTTATTTTTGTGTCTGCTAGAGTGGTGTGCGCGTGGTGAATGAAATACGTCTTAGTCGACCGACGTCGACTCGCGCTTGAGACTTCAACCCCCCAAGATGACGGTTCGCGTGTTGGTCCGATTGAGACGTAATACCGCACGTACCCCCTATGCTACAGCGAACGAGAAGCGCCCTCGGTTGGCCCACCTCTGCGATCATCA
>BFEA01000418.1:856137-863637 GCA_003427395.1 Chara braunii | reverse complement strand
CATCAAAAGTCCAACAAAGTCCACGCACTACACGGAGTCAACCCCAACCACTCTCTGTACTCATACCCCTCGCTTTAACCATGCAAGTCCCAACCTCCAGCCAACCAACCATAATAAAATACTCAGTACCTTTGTTAAATGGTCATTCAATAAAAGTCCGGGTGAAACCTTAACAAACAATAAAAATCACCAGGGCTAAAGCCTTTTTAGGTTAAGTATTGAGGATAAATTGAAATTGAGTCGTAAACCGACGAATCGACAACCGACCTGTTATCAGTGATAACAGAAGGTGATCCTCGCAGGATCAAGCTGAATCTAGCCAAAATCCTGAATCAATCGATCAAGGAGACATGTAACACAAGACAGGCCAAACTCAAGCTAAGTCTATGAGCTCACGGAGAATAGTCTCCATGTGACGATCTCACTCACATCATCCTACTTAACTAAGCCTAAGTCCCCCTCTAAAAAGTGTCCAAGCAAAGGTAGACCTTGGCATAGTCCCCCCTACATAGCATAACCCTCTAGACATCGCTACCTGTCGAAATATAACCTAACTCCTCTAAATTTAGGAAAATTTCGGCAGCACTTCCTGTAGGAAAAGTGTCATCGCAGAATTTATACTAAGCCCAAAAGTAAAACCTTTGGATTCTAGCAAACCAAAATTTGTCTAACTCCCTGAATTAGTAAAAATTTGGGCAGCACTTCCTTTGGAAAGAAAGACTATCCAGATTCATACCAAGTCAAATATGAACTCAAACATAAAGTCTGAGTTCTGTTAAGACAAAATTTTAACAAACTCCTCAGATTTGTAGAACTTTCAGCAGTGCTTCCCGTAGAGAAAGTCTTATTCCAAGATTTATACAAAGTCAAGTCCAAAATCTGAAATGACTTTGACTTTCCCAGGTCCAATTTTGTTTAACTTCCTGAACTTTAGCAAAAATTTTGGCAGCACTTCCTTTAGAAAATGAGGTTTTCCAGATTTATACTAAGTTAAAAAGTCAAAAAGGGTTTTCCAGATTTATACTAAGTTAAAAAGTCAAAAAGGACTGGACCCTGAAAAAGACAAAGTTTGACTAATTCTTTGGTTTTGTAGAAATTTCGGCAGCGCTTCCCGTAGGGTAAGTGACTTCCCAAGATTTATACAAGACCAAAGTATAATAAAAGATCCCAGAAAATGCATAAATTGATCTAAGTAAAAAAATATCAGCTCAAGAAAATGCACGAATTGAAACTAACTCCTATGGCTCTAGCACGTGGCGAGCAACTACAGCAACTACCTATCAACTGAAACTCAGACTAAGTAGTGGCATCACTCAGTCACATGCATGCCAAACCACAAAAGTAAGTACTCTCACCATTCACAAAGTCAACTTAGCAGACAATAGTTCATAATCTCTCAATGATTTATCCCTTTATACCCAGCTTACATAGGACATAAAGCTAGACCACCCAAACTTATGGAACATGTTTAGCCCAACCATGAAGTATACAAAATCACAGGGCACAACAACGTTTTTTTTCTTTGGGCATGTGACTAGGCCACCCTAGCCGCCCCGAACTGTTTAAGTATCCAAAGTTTATACAACTGCCTACACTTAGACTTTTGAGGTAGCATATAAGTGAGCCGATCATCTTCAGCTCAAGACTCAGTCTGCCCCTTCGTACCACAAGTTTATTTTTAGTTAATACTCTCTTCAGTTGGTGATAAGCTATAGTCAGACCACCCAAACTTATGGAACCCTGTCTGACTAGCCTGTTCATAGATAATATAATAGTAAAGTATAACAAGGTTATAGCCTTCTGGTTCCAGCATGTGCGAGGCATTGGACCAAGACCACCCAAACTTATGGAACATGTCTTGGTTCTCAGCCTGGTTCATTTCTCTTGAAGCCAAAGTCGGAAGAGGTTGAGCCACCCAAACTTATGGAACATGCTCAGACCTCCTCGTTTCCGAAACTAATGAAACTGACAAAACCCCAAGTAAACAAGGCGACCAAGCCACCCAAACTTATGGAACATGCTTGGCCCCTGAAAAAGCAATCACATTCAGGCCTCACAAGTTAGAGCAACCAGACCACCCAAACTTATGGAACATGTCTGACTCTCCAGGTAATACAAAATAAAACACAGTACTGGGCCTTCCCAAACTTATGGAACTTATGGAACATGCCTGACTCTCCAGGTAATACAAAATAAAACACAGCACTGGGCCTTCCCAAACTTATGGAACTGGTCCAACCTTTGGTTGACACGGTTAAACTTCATGCGATACTGCCTTTCTTCCACCCTTTCCCCAGATGCAATCCCACAATCTTCTTTCAATCAGTCAAAGAAGTTGAAACTGACAATATACATGCATTCCTTTACTTAGTCTTATTATGTCATGAGGAGAAAGCAAACATTATAGGGGCAGGCATGCATACATCAATCAAACTATATGTAAACCTGGGTGTAGTGGGTTATATAGATAGAGACAGTTTACTTGGTGGTTCCCTGGCTCCCAGAACCTCGCATAGGTTCCGGCAGAGCTTCCGCAATCGGTGGGATGACTCCCCACAAAGTCTTGCTGAGGTCCTACGGGTTGCAATCCCGCCTGCCGCCTTCCTCTCGTAACCAATAGACAGGACTTAGAGTGAGAAGGGCAAAATATAGGGGTTTCAGACTATCGAGATACGAGAAGGGGACAACTCAACTCTCAGGACAGGGCATTGATACCTTCGTTTGCCTGAGGGCCTCGCAATGGTGGCCAGCTAACAGCTTGATCCAGATCCGTAGTCAAACTGCTGAAGTCAATTGTCGAATCTAACCCCCTAACGACCTCCTAATTCGCAGCACTAACTCCCCTTCCTAAGTCCAACTACTCCTCTAAGCCTAACTGTAGCCGCCCAACACCCTGTATTAGTCCTTATGTGCCGCAACAGTAGTTGTAGCCAGCTGCAGCAGCAGTCCGCACACAGCCCCACGCGCAGCCCGCCTGCAACCGTCAGCAACAGTTAGTACACAGTCCGTCTCAGCAGCAGTACATAGTCACCAGCGGCAGCATTTATACAGCGGCGGTCACCAAAGATAACATGAGCGAATCAGTAGTGTCAGCAGTCAACAACAGTAGTTCCCGTGCAGTTACTCAACAACAACTGGTTCGCAGTGTGCAGCCGTATGGTGTAATGCGCAACAGCCTCGTATAGTCAGCAACAACGGCAGCCGTGCATGGTCGCAGACAACCACAACCGTTCATGCCCAACTCCTAGGGAACAGCAGCCAGCCGCAGTAGCCAGTCGCAATATGCAGCAGCAGTTTCGTCTTTCAACAGCCGCTCCCCCACTTATACCGACTACACAGTCCCCAGTCGCCACCGACCTGCGTATTATCAAGAGACCCAATCATTACCTATCAGGCTCATCCGCACGGCCCGACTGTGAATGTCTGTGCACAGGCAGATGATCCAACAACGACTGTGAGAACACAGTCACTGGATTGAGTAGTGACTGTTTGTGCGCAGTGGAGTGGTAATGAGTAAGTCCCCGGTAAGTCCTCAAACCTCGGCTTCGGCTTACAATTTTGTCCGTGTTCTTCGTTCGTCTGATCAGGTAAGTGTACAATCCCGTAGTCACTATGCTCAATCTGACTATTCTGAGCGTCGGCCGGAGCAGGCTTAGTACCTGTCAATAACGCCAGTGTACCAAACTGGCCGCACTGCGATCAAATGACCCATGGACGAAGATCAGTTATAACATCATAAGCCAAAGTCAGCAGCCTTCGACATCAATCACTGCCAGCCTTCCCTACCTGGTATGCCCTGCCAACTGCAAAGCTCGCTTCCTGCCCCAGCGGAGCAGCGCAACCTCACCATAAGAAGTCCAGTCTCCCCGCTCAACTGGTTGTACAACACATTGGCCATTCAGTACGCTCCCCGACTCTGCACCCCGCCTTCTTACTGCTCCAATAGATAAAACGATCGGTACATCGGCCAGACAGGTACGTGGTCAACCCCCATGTCGGCCCCGCGCCCCTTTGATTACTCCTACGACTGCCGTGAGATTGGACGACATCCCGTTAGTATCCGACGATAACCACTACCTTTCGCATGTCGGGGTCGCGCAACAGCAACCGCACCTCCTGGTAACCCCGTTCCATCTATCGGAGGACTAGGATCGTACCAACCTCCTGCTAAAATATGGAAATACACATTGCTACCTCCATGTCTTCCCTCTCGCTCAGACAGACCGACTAGTAGGCCAGCCTCCAACCCTCACGGCTGGCCTCATACCACTTCGAACGACGGCGTAGGCAACTTTGGATGAACCTACCGTTAGACTAGAGACATACACACTGCTACCCGTGCAAGTGTGCAAACGAGGAAGGGAGAGAGAGAGAGAGTTTTTTATCGATAGGTTGAGCGCTGTCGAGTGAACTTTCTGTTAGATCTTGACTAGGTGCATTAGCTCCTCGACGCCTCTTTCCCCAGACACAACTTCTATTGCTCAAAGCGCATCCCCCGCTTGCTAATCCTGAGATCCGTCCTCACCACCGACCTCGCCCACCGTTAAAACCTCTACTTACATCTCCTTCATCCTCAGCTTTCACAAAGATGTAGGCAAAACACGACACTCTCCTCTGGTATAGCTACTTTTCGACTCCTTGCACCCTATTTTTCTTACGAACTTCCTCTCTACTAGTTTTTTACTAATTCTAACTTCGGAATCGGGGCCGCCAGACCCGAAAACTCCGATTCACCCCTTCGCCTGCCCAGGTTGGTCAAGGAACGGCCAAGACGCACTCTTTTTCATCCCTCTCCCGCTCGCTTCCACCATACCCACGCACGACTTTTCTTGCTAACTTCCTAATCCTTCCACCTAGCACTAAACTAACATGCTCATAAGATTCGCCCGAGGCTAAGACCCCGGGACCGCCCCTCTCCCTGTTCAAAACACTTTGCACACGAGTACCCTTCGTGCCTTCCCCTTCCTCCCTGCCATTCTCACCATCGCCCTTTTTCTGGATGCACCTAGCTGGACACTGGGTCAGGTTCACCTGCCCCGTCTTCTTCGGTCCGGCAGCGTCAACACAGCCGCTGCCTGCCTTCTTGCCGTACCTCGCCGTACTTGGTCACGACACGCTCACTCACTCCACTATCCAACTCGCCCGTTTCCGTTGTGTAGCATCTTATAGCCATAGTGCCCCGACATCTACTACTTCGACTGTTCCGGCGATTGTTCCGGCCTCTCCGCTCTTGTCGCGCGTGCATACGGTTCGCCTTTGCGCCCAGGTTCCATCCTTCCTTCGCTGCTTGTTGCCTCTACACTTGGTCTCTCACTCCTTTCCACTGCTAGCGCAATCTCCTCCTTCACTGGCCGCGACCAGCTAAGCTTCTGCGCAACCTCATGCGCCCAACCAACTTTCTCGATCATGGGGCAACTCCGAACGAGGATGCTACTCAGCGGCCCAATTAGTCTTTCGCCCCCCACCAAAGCTTCCCACTGCAAGTCGAGGCCAGCGGGGGTATATCCCTTGGCCCTTGTCTTTGTAGGCCGCTGCAGCTGCGACCTCCAACCTGCCAGAACAAAAGTATCAGACGATAATAATAAAAAAAACAACAAAAAAAAACAGAATTACAACAACGGACACTTTTTAGGGAAGGAAAGGGCTGTTAGCCTCTGGCCAGTCCCGAAGGTCGAATCCGTCGGTGCGCTTATTAGCAAAAATTGAAGGGGATAGCCCCCGCGGGCCCGCAATCCCCCGGCCTCCTCCATGCTGCTCCGCTGCTCCTTCCTGCTGCCTGCTGGTCTCGATCCCCATATCTTCACCGTGAAAGTCCAGCACCGTAACCTATAGGACTAAGCCCAAGCCTGGGATTGATGCGCGCAGTATCCCATATAAACAGGTGTTGCTCAGCCCCTAGGCCTAGGAAGTAACCCGGCCCTCACCCCTTCTTCTAATTAAGCATGCGGACACTCGGCCTCTACGCCGCGGCTACCTTGTGTCCTACCTCGTACGTCGACCTACCAATGGTCAACCACTCGGAGTGGAAACACCTTTTATCCTTAACAACAACAATCAGGCCGGCCGACTGAGCCGACCGCTTGATCCGACGGGGGAATCACATGCGCGCCTGAAGACCGCGCACCCACTCATGCTCTATACCAGTCACCCATCTTACTAGCGTAACCCAACAGGTCTAATCACGACTCGCGCTGTACACTTTAGACCTTTAAACTAACTTCCCATCACTTGCAAAAACTAGGGCGGATACCCTTGTCAGGGTATTCGCGCCAACAACGCATACATACGTACACATGCTCGCACACAATCGTATACACATACACGTGTCCACGTACACACACACACGCATGCAGTTGTGATAGATTCACTTGATTTTGCTCATCCTATTTACGGAAGTACCAAGAGAGCAACCATAAAATTGGAAACTTACCTGTTCTCACTCTTTCGCTCCGTCGTCGTCGTCGTAGTCATAGTCGTCAGCGTCGTCATCACAATCGTCGTCTGACCACACTATCAGGTAAGTATTTTTCTCCTCCTCTTTCCTTTCTCCTTGTTCTTCTTCCCCTTCTTCTTCTTCGCCTCCCATTTCTCCTTCTTTCTTCTACTTCTTCTTCCTTTTCTTCTTCTTCTTCTCCTTCCCTCTCCTTCCTTCTCCTACTACTACTTCTCCCGCTATCTCTCTTACTACCTTCCCCACGCGACCCCTTCTTCCGTGCGGCCTTCTCCCTTCCTGCCTGCTTGCGCTATCTCCCCGCGCCGTTATCTGCCCTGTCCCGCTCACCTTCGCGCTCTCCGACTTGCGTGCAATCCCACTCAGCTACTAACACGAACTTTGCAGTGTTGCATGGCGCACGACTTTGCCCGAGCGAGTAAGTATGTTTGCGGGGGCTACATTAGGAGTCGCGTTGCCGCTACTGCACCCGGATGTCGAGGATCCCCCCCCAAATAGCGACACCTCTGAAGCCAAATGGAGCGTCGTTGTGAGTGAGGACACGAAGACAACTCCATACCAAAGCCACAATCGCTCTCCCTGAAATCACCGGGATGAGGGCGCCGAAGCTGAGAGTCGGTGACGAATACCACCGCCCGCATGCTCCGACTGTTGTCATCGATCGACTACAAAAGATAAGTAGCCTTCTCCCCGTCTTCCTTCTTCTTCTTCTTCTTCTTCTTCTTCTTCTTCTCCTTCTTCTCCTTCTTTTTCTTCTTCTTCTTTGCGCATCTCTTTCCTTCTGCGCACTTCCTCCCCGCTCTGTGGTACTAACTCGGTCGGCTCTGCGAAGGCTAGTCAAGACGTCCCCGGTAGAACCTCCGAGTTTTCGATTAAGGGCTAGTCGAGTAGCCCCGATTCGAACGAATCCACCCTGAATAGCAGGTTAGATTCGTTCGAGTAACTCGTGAATTTTGTTTTGTAAAAACGAAAAAAAAAAAAAAAAAAAAAAAAAAAAGCCAGGGCCAAATCTTACCACCGGTTCACGGCACATTTCGGGGGCGCGTACC
>BFEA01000418.1:831873-850832 GCA_003427395.1 Chara braunii | reverse complement strand
TTAGAGTAAGAAAGGCAGAATATAGGGGTTTCAGACTCTCGAGATACAAGAAGGGGACAACTCAACTCTCAGGAGAGGGCCTTGATACCTTCGTTTGCCTATCGGCCCCGCAATGGCAGCCAACGTGACAGCTTGATGAAAACAGAGTCAACTGCTGAACTCGATTGCCGACCTCTACCCCCCTAACGATCTCCTAGCTTGCAATATTAACTCCCCTCGCCATCACTCTACCATGCTCCAACAACAGCCCCTCTTCCAGTCCAACCACAGCCGCATGGCAACATGAAACAGTCAACATCAGCCGGCGGTAGTGTGCAACATCATGGAGCAATCAGCCGTAGGCAGCAGCTCGCCCACAATCTCCGGGGGTAGCGGTCTGCTTGTGCGCAGTATGCAGCAGCAGCTCAGGCGGCCAGCAGCAATTGGCTAGCAGCAACGTACAGCAGCGGCGCCAACAGCGGCAACCAGCAGTCACAGTCCGCGGTAACAGATTGTGCACTTTATGCAGCAGTGGTTCGTGCTCAGCCCACCGATACAGCAACAGCTCGTCACATCATGCAGCCGCAGTCGAGCACAGCATGCAGCAGCAGTCTGGGAGGCCTGCAGCAGCTAGTAGCGGTACGCAGCCTACTCCGCAGCTACAGCGGCAGTTCGCCTTCATACAGCGGCAGCTGTCAACAACAACGCCAACAGTTACTCGGTTTACGTGCAGTATGTCGCCGCAAGCCACGCGACCAACAGCAGCAGCAGCAGGATGGCGCTGTGCGTAGCAGCAGTACAACCGCGAGCACTCGGTCGATCCACCCCCCCCCACCACCAACTAAGAACGATCATGTTCCACCACCCATGAGAGTCCTCAATCAGTCACTCCTTTCTCCGTCTGTATCATGTGTGCCTGAGACATTCTCTGTAGCTGGCCCGACCATGACACCTCTCACTCATCTGTTCCCAGACTGTCGTTCTTCCATATATGCAGAGGGATAGAGGGCGGCCTCCTCCATTGACAACTGGGTAACAGGACGGAATCCTTCTCTTATAACACTGTCAAACACTCGAACTGCTGCGCACCCGCCCTGGGAGACGAGAGGGGGTTCTCCATCGATCGGTGGGACAACGTACCAGGTAGCTGGTAAGTCCCTATCTCACAGCCCGCCCTTGCCCAGCCTTAATCAGGCGCACTAACCCACGACAGTCAGCCGAAGATGAATTTCCTCCTAACAACCGAAAAATTTCATTCCCCTTTTTCTCTCCCCTCTTTCCTTTCGTTCCCAATGTCTCTGCGCAACCCCACTTCTCTCTTACTTCTAATCTACTAACCTTCTATCCAATCCGACTACAGATTCTAGGTCCACTGTCTGAAACCCCAAATTTGAGCCTTCCTTCGCCTGATTTTATTCGGAAAATGGGCGAGGTACGCCTTTCCCACTTCCTCCTTCGTCGTCCCAACCATAGCCCAGCGCACTCTTGTTTCTTCCTAACTCCCTTCACGTTCCCTCACCTGCCATTCCGACTCCCCCATCGAGTTCGCCCCGGCCCAAAATCTCCATCTACCACTCTCCCCCGCTAGCTTTCACCAAGACCCGAGCGGGGTACGTGTCCTCAACCTGTGCCAAAGCCGCTTCCCTCATCCTTCCGTGCAGCTCCTTACTCAAATATTTCCCACTTCACTAACTCCCTGTTAATTCTAACTATAAACTCTGGGTCGCCCGCGCCGAAAACCTCCAGATTGACTCCCTTCCCGTCTGTTCTCATCCAAAAACGGGCGGGTTTTCACATTTTGCTTTCCCTCCTGCCTTTACCCAGATCTGCCATGGCTCGTTCCTTCCCAGCGTGCACCTGGAGTAGTTCCCAGCGTGCACCTGGAGTAGCCCCTTGCCCAGGTTCGTCGACTTTTGCTAGGCATCAAGCCCATCGCCTTCACCTTGCTGCGCAGCCCCAGCGCCCATCACTGCTCACTCTTCTCCCCTTTTCGATTGTATCTGGCACGAGACCACGACCGGGTTCGTTCCCGTAATGCCCACACAACGCCTGTCGGCACTCAGTGCGGCTGCTGCGGACATCCCCCAACCCGATCAGCTAGTAGTAAGTTGGATTTGCCCCTCCCCGCCCCGTCTACTACAACCTCTGGGCTCTTCAGGCCGCCGTCGCTCAGGTCGTTGCAACAGCGTCTCCACATGGCTTTCGCAGGAGCGAGTGAACGACTGCCCGCTGCCTCTTGACTTATACTTCTGCCGCTCATTGGTCTGCCCCTCCACTTGCCCCAGTGTACCCAGTCCCATATGGTACTTGCCGGCTAGACAGGAGGGGACTGGGACTGGACACTGTTGTCTTCTGCATAGGCGGACTCCAACGGCCAGCCCTCAGGTCTTAGCCCTGCCGTGGATTTCGGATAGCTTCCATCAGCCTACTTTCGAGGCCGTCTTTAGCCTTTCGCTATCATAACATCTGGCAGCCTCGACGTTTAAGGAGGGCCTATAGCAACCGCGGCCTTGACCTTTGAAGGATCTACAACAACCGCGGCCTTAACCCTAGAACGATCTATAGCAACCGAGGCCTACGACATACGCCACAGGCCCAGCGTCCGATATAACAAAAAAAATTGCGAAAAGGTACATAATAATACCAAAACAATAAAATTAGAAAAAGGAAAACTCCTAACTAGTGAAGGTGCATAAATGGAAAAAAAAGAGTAGGCTTACCGAAACTTCCCTAGTCGTACAAAAACGGGCCCACTGTCGGGCTACCCTAGCAAAACCGAGGGGGGGTAGTCCCGTGGGACCCTCAACCCCTCAGCCCCCCAATGCTCCAATGCTGCCTCCCGCTAACCTCGACCCCCGCATCTCCGTGATGTAATTCCAGTACCGTAACCTATAGGGCTAAGCCCAAGCCCAGTACCAGTCCGCGCGGAATCCCATATAAAGAGGTGCTACACCGCCCCTGGCCTATGAAAATAGCCCGGCCCTCATTCCTTCTCCTAACTACGCACGCTGCTGCTAGGCACCCGCACTAGCTTGCCCCCTTTGTGCCGTGGTCGCCTCGCACCCCACCTCGTACGTCGGCCTACCAGTGGCCAGTCGTCCTGAATAGAAACAAACATTTCTTCGTAATTGCAGGCAAAATCAGGCTGGCTAACTAAGCCGGCCGCTTAATCAATTGGCAGGGTCACACGAGCGCCTTAAGACTGTGCGCTCACTTACTCGATACCCTAGTCACTCATCCTATTAGTGTGACTTAACCGACTTAGTCGCGACTCGCGCGGCACACTTAGGCTTTTTAAACCTACTTCCTGTCACTTGCAAAAACTAGGGCGGATAACCTTGTCAGGGTATTCACACCGACAGCTTACCGGACCATATTAAGCGACGTCCGCGTCGCTTCATAGGATCGAAAAGCTATAAACCCACCCACAACTCCAAATGCTGACGAGGAAGGAACCAATCCGATTAGCCGACAGACTAAGGGTTGAGGCCTCCAACAATCCAAACCCTTATAACTATATGCCGCCAGGGTTCCAACCCGGGTCTCCATTGCCCTGACGCAAGGCGCCGATGTACTGGATATACGTACTACAGCATAAGTCTCAGAGGCCCCATTTACCCGTCCTCTCCCCTTCGTCCTAGACAACCGCCGACTTTTCGTTAGGAGTCTTTGGTTTCCATCCTGCGAGCAGGACTTTGACCAAGGACGCGGACCGTGACCGAGACCTTAGAAGACACTTTGGCCTTCTTTTAACAATCCTCACAATCAAATATATATACATATATATATATATATATATATATATATCACCTCAGCACACCTCCTAGTACAGGAAGGCTAGGTCTCCATCTTGACCCACCGTAGTCTAGGTGATCGTGTCAGATCTACGTCCCACCGCGTTTGTTAGTTTAGCGGTAGTGCCCTCGCAGCTTGCGCCACGACAGGCTTTCTCTCCTGATAAGCATTCAATCAGGACTCAAAAAGAGACTCGACTTATATCCCACGCCGGTCCGCAGGAGTACAACCCTCCTAGGTGGCCACACCCCTTTAAGTCTTTACTCCCTTGGCACGACGTAGGCTCGTTGTTCAGTGTACGCCGACCAGCAGCCAACACTAGGGGTTGCGCACCAGTGATGCTAAACTTACTAGTTAGCTTGGTATTCTCATAAATGCCCCAAGATTAGCACAAGTAGCTGGACGGTGTGTCGCAATAATACAGGCCTACTGCGGGACTACGCAAAGGTCTGTCACACATAAAAGGTATTTACCAGTCCTCTGTGGGACAACACAGAGAATCACGGCAACCTCTCCACATTCACAAACAAAATCACCGCCAGTTCCACAAGGTCGTGATTGCCTCACTTGATCAGAGCAAGAAGCCACACATCCAAGTGACATCTCCCGAATAAAATCATTTGCGACCTCTTAAGAATTCACAACCATGGCCAAGCAACAACCTGGTTCTTCTCGTCAGACTTTATCCTTCAAACCAGCCTACCATGCCATCAAATCAATCAACCACCCTTTATACGAGGGAGGTCTCACTCCATAGGTCTCCTAACCATCACTCTCTCTCTAGGATGGGTTTCCATATGACATTTTATTAACACATCTTCCCTTTTTGAAAGATGAGTCTTCCAACAAGTAAAGGACTGCCCTCTCATAAAAGGCATCTTTTCCATAAAACAATTCAACGGGGAGACCAACTTATGGGTCCTCATCACAACTCATACAATAAACATTTAGCACGACAAACATTCGAGTCTCAGGGACTCACAAATCCCTCAGGATTCTCACACTTTCACAAGGGCAGACTGCGCTTCCTCTCCTTATACCCGGCCCTTTCACCCGCCCGTGGGCAGACCGCACGAGTATACTGAAGAGTAGGCAGTTCATATTCATTCCCATTCACAAAGCACATATCACACAAGACCCATCATACATCCTTCCCACAAAACCCATCATGCATCAGGATAAAACCACACATGTGAGAGTGAGTGTGATCGTGACGTACAAAGGGTAATCTCAAATAGCACTCAACCCAGAAAGACACTCAGGGATGAGATATCTCATCCTAAAATATACAAGAATAATATCGTCTCATGACCCACACAAAACAACTCATGTCACTCCGAATATAGTATGTGGTCAACTGCACGAGAAAGTCTTCAAAACAACTTAGAGTTCTATTGTCACTTAATGTACACACTCTATTTTACATGATCCTGGTCTCAATGGCCATCCTATGTTGTAGTCCCCATCTGCACACTCAACGACATAGGTACCTATCTGTCCAAGTAACAGCAAGGTCAATAGAGAAACATCTACCCCTACTTAGGTGAACCAGTCCTTACTCACTCACCTCTTCCTGGTTCTGCCTGTACAACTGAGCTCTACCTCCATCGGCAGATCGCTCTACTATCCTACCCTGTCTATCATACATCCTTCCACCACTTTCCGAGACCTTTCCCTCAACCAGATCCTTCAGAAACTTGGGACACTGCAATGCCTTGTGCTCCCCCTTTGTGCAGAAGAAGCAGGTTGAGTAAAATGACTTCCTTAGCCTCTTCTTCTTTCGCTGGGGCCCTGGCGATGATGGAGTCTCACTAGCCTCTTTGCCCAGCTCATAACTTTGAGGCCTGTCCACGGGTTCCTCACGTCCAGTCTCCAACTCTCGAGGACTAGGCTCGGGTCGTATTTCAACTCCCTCTGGCATATACTCAGGAGTGTCCAATCTTTGGGGCCTGCCCTCGATGATATCCTCCATTGCCTCTCCCATCTCACTCTCAGAAGGTTACTCTATTCTGGGCTCTGGCGAATATAAGCTCGCGCCTTCCTGCATAGTGTGTACCGCCTCAAGCAGCACATCCATGGACCCCTCTGTTGAGCCCTGGACTGGCTCGCCACTGGCTGCCGGTAGTCCCTCCTCAATTGAGGGTGACATGGTAGGGCCTGCTGTTACCATGGGCAACATAGCAAGTTCCGTAGGGGCTCTGAATTCGAAGGCTTCCTTCTCTGCTTTCCTCAGGGCCTTAGCGTCCTCAGGCTCCAAAATGACTCTCCCCATGGGTGCCTCTTGCTGAGCTTCAGCCGCGGGTGGCTGCTTTGGTAAGCCACGTCCCGGTTGCCTCTGTTCTCCCTTCCTGCTGCTCTCTGCCCCATCCATGCCGCCTCGAAGCTGCCGCCTTAAATCCTGAATGATGGCGACTTGACTAGCCACCATTGCCCTGAGTTCGCGAACCTCCGCCTCGACGGCCTTTAACCGCACCCCAAGGTTTGCCTCCCTCATCTCTTTCCCTCTCAGATCTGCCTCCAACATCATGTATCTGTTGAAGGATGTCTTGGACAAGGAGCGGATCCTTTGATCCAAGTACTCGTCCGCGTTCTTTGAGGTCTCGACCTCCACCTTGCTTGGATCTGTTAAATCCTTGTCATGCCGGGCAAGGAATTTTTCCCATATCTCCTTGAGTCCATACGACCTGTGGGGTGGTGGTGGATCTGGGAGAGCTTCTGCCTCTTCCAATTTCTGCCTCTGCTGCCGAATCTCTTCCCAACGTCTCCCTACTCTAGCCCGCTTCTCCTCTGCTGTTTCCCCTGCTGGTACTTTTTCCTCTGTGAGGCGATCGGCCTTTTCTGGGATCTCTGTTTCCACCTCTCTCTCGGCCTCACATGGCTCCTGAGGCGGCTCCATAGGCACGGGCTCCTCCAGATCCGGGAGCTCCAAGGCGTGAGCGGCCAGATGACTGTCAATCAAGGTGTCTACCTCTCTCCTCAGGCTGGCTCTCTTAGTTTCTCCTCCCTCCATTCCTTCTGGCGATGCGACCGTCTCTGGTAGCGCGGGTGGGACCTCCTCCTTCCATGCTTCCTCTCCTCTGCTGGGTGCGGTCTCCTGCTGGCTCCCAAGCCTTAGTCACACGGCTGGCGTCTGGGGAGGAGTATCCTCCTCAACCTCTATGATCTCATCCTCTGCCCGGCCTCCCCCAGTACTCGGTCCCTTCTTATGTTCAAGGCCCGAAACTTCTTCTCGCAGCACCTCTTCAATTGACTCATCGCGCCTCTCACTCATCGGTGGTATTCTCCACTGGGCGACGTCCAAGTGTGCCTCTAACTCCTACAATGGCCCTCCAGATGTTGGCGCCTCCTCCTGTGGATGCAGTGGAGGTCCTCCCAACCCACCTTCCGTAAACTGATGAAATTCCACTGGGCCCAATCCGCACTAAGGGTATGCCCTTCACCCCTCAGTCTCAGGTACCGCCTCCCCTTCTCGCCTAGCGAGTGTCTTTCGCCCCCTTCGTGACGGTCTGGCCTCAGCGGGCTCAGATCCCTGCAGCCATCCCAATCTCGGACCATGTCTTTGATCTGCCTGGCTAGGGGCCTTTCCACCTTCCAAGTCCATAGGGGTAACGTCGCTGCCCACTCATCCTGCAAAATGCCCAGATTATGCATAAACTGCTCGAATGCGGGGATAAATTCCTCTGCATTCCCAATCTCCAAGCGAATAGGTCTGCCATCAGGTCCAACAGGTGATGGTCGTAGCTCTTGCATCCTCGCCTCCACCTCTGACCTTGTCCTCGCTTTCCCACGGATCTGTGCGATGGGCTCTGCGAATCTGCCGACTCCTCTCAACCTCCCGATTGTCTCGGTCATGGTCTATCCCATACGATCAGCGTACCCCCAGAACTCATCCAGGAATAACTCAATATCCCCGTCGTGGTACACTGGCGTGCTCTCTTGGTGGTAGGGCCCTTGCCGCCCGTATCCTCCTGATGCTCCCAATGGCCTTTGTGGTGGCCGTGTCCCCCTCCCTCCTCTTGGCATGGCTGTCTTCGCAAAGTCAGACCTGCACAACATGCGAAGGAGACAACAGACACACGCCGGGGTAAGCGAACAGGCGATAAGTAGGCAAACTCTGGCCAAACCAAGCACATGCAACAGGCAATCCTCCTAACCTACAAGCCCGTCTATCCTACTCTAAGGGAATTAGGTCGTCTATCTCACCTCTTCTCTCGCCACGAACTTCTTCAGTCTTATCCCTGACACCCAGCCCTTCCACTCTGTCCCATTCAATTTCTCAATCTGATAAGCGCCGAACTCTCCACACCACACGATCCGGTAGGGACCTAACCACCTTTTGTCAAGCTTTCTGGACCACTGCTTCACCAAGGATAAATCGTATAGGAGTACGATGTCCCCAATTACTAAGGGTACCTTCCTCACACTCGTCGACTGGTCCCATCGAGCTTTATCATCCATGCGACTCCTTTCCACTTAGTTGGATGCCTCTTGGACCCTTTCTTCAATCGCACCCACTTGCCGTGCCCGAATATCGAGCAATTCTTCGAAAGACAGATTGACCTCCAAATCCTGACGCCTCCAAGTCTTTAGGAAGCTCTCGATTGGGAAGGTAGCGTGTCTTCCATACCATAATGTAGCCGGTGCGTATTTAGTGGTCCTTTTCACCGTAATAATCTCGACGAAGAAAGATGTCCTCAGATATCTTGGTCATTGACTAGGCTTACCTTCAGTCCAATAGGCCAGTAGAGTCGTAATGGTACTGTGTCCTCTTTCCACTGGCGCATTCGCCTGGGGGTGTGCGGTCGTGGTGTAGTTAGCTACTACACCATACCGTAACAACAATTCTTGCACCTCCTGGCAGGTGAATTTTGATCCCCTATCCATCACGAACTCTCTGACGAAAGGATAGCGCAGGTAATACTCCTCGATGCAACTAACCAGGACTGTCCAGTCTTTGCGCGGATGGTCCGCCCATCTACAAAGCCAGATAGGCTGTCGCGCGCATCGAAGATGTAATTGTAGTCATGATCTCCGAGGGGCATGAATAATAAGTCGAGGTGTACTACGGCCCTTACTTCCCTTTCCAGCCTTGGATGCAGTGGCTTTCCCAGCCTCAGACGAGACTGCTCTTGACAAGGTACGCAGGACCGACAAAACTTACCAACCATCTCCATCATTCCGTCCCAATAATACAACTCACTTATTTTGGCATATATGGCAGTAATCCTCCGATGTCCTCCCGCAATGCCATCATGAAGTGCCGTTATAACGTCGATCTGGCGGTTTCTGCCGCATACGACTTTCCTTGGATTCCCTACTTGTCTTTTCACAAAAATATGACTGTCTCTCACCAAATAACAATCCCTCATGCTTTGAGCCCTATCACTTGCATCCATGTCTCGCATCTCACATGATAGGAGAAGCCCCAGCTCCAGGTAAATTCCATCATACTCTTCTGCACAGAATGCTTCTTTGATCTCTCCTTCTTCAAACTCGTCATCCTGGCATTCTAGTTTAGTATCTCCTCCCTCAGCCGGATTTAGCGAGTTTTCTAATTCAAAGGATTCCTACAGGAGTGTATTGACGAGGATGTACACCCCTCCCATCAGTTCCTCATGCCTCCTTACCCGGTCCGTACCTTCCTCTATCATTGTTACCTCTTCTACTAGACAATGGTTACCTGCGAACGCCAGCTTCATCATCCACTGGACATCCTTACTACCCCATAGGTCCTCTTCTTCAAAAGGCCTGAGCACCAACTCGGTTTTTCGCTCATACCTCTTTGGCGCATGCCAAATGGGGTGACCAACACAGCTAGGCACTCACGGGGACCACTTATTGATGTGGAGGCGGATGTCTTCTTCCTGGTCCAAAAAGCCATCAACTGGGGGCGTATCTTCTATAGCCTCCCCTTCCTGCATGTCCCTGTTGATGCGGCTCAGTCCATCTGCTATGTTCTTACTCCCTGAAATTCGCTCCAACTCAAAGTTAAACATCCAGATGTATGTCAACCATCTGGCAACCATAGGATCGGATGGAACATAGTTCCTTAGGGAGGAAGCTAGAGTTGTTGGATTCACCCTTAGTATGAACCTCCTACCAAAGATGTAGTTTCGAAAAATCCGCAGGCAGTGAAGGACAGCGAGCGTTTCCTTTTTGAATTGAGAGTAGCTCCTCTTTGTCGTACCCAAAGTCCGACTCTCAAAACGCAGTGGCCTCTCATTTCCTTCAATGTCTGTCTGGATTAGAACTCCACCCAACGCAGTTGGTCCTGCATCTGTCTCAACAATAAACGACCTTGTCTCGGTGGCGTCATAATCTGGCGCCCCCAACACCAACCCTCCTTCTCGAAACTCATCCTTCATTCCTGTCACCGCCTTCTCCTGATCCTCACCCCAAATCCACTCCTGATTCTGACGAACCAGCTTCCTCAATTGCTCTGTCTTGGCAGCCAAGTTCTTGACGAAGGTCCGCCAGAAGCCACACGTGTCAAGGAAGCTTCTAACATCTGATATTGACTGAAAGGGCACCGACCACTCGACTATCTTATCTGTTTTCTTAACGTCTGGTCGTCGACCACTCTCATTGCAGACGAATCTCAAGATGGTGGCTTCCCTCATTCAGTGCTTTGACTTGGCCCCACTAGCCGTAAGGTTGTACTCCTCAAGCAAACCCAGGACTTTGTCAAGGTCCTGAACATGCTTCCAGACAAAGCGCCTTACTTCTGGCAGGACTTCATCGTCTTCCCTTCTTCTTGATCTTCTTATCGCCAAGTCATCAATATATGGCTACGTAATATGTGGGTTGACTGTCTGCATGACCCGAATCATGTGTCTATGGACCATCGCCACAGCATTCGTCCACCCTAATGGAACCACATTCATATGGATGAGTCCTCGAGGCGTATGCATGGCTGTCATTGGTCGGTCTGGCGGGTAGACCGGAAACTGGTCAATAAGTGAGATTATTGGCCTTCCAGCACACGACTCAGACAGCACATCTACATTTGGCAACCCGCCTGCGTCCCGCACAGTCACCGCATTCAGCCTTTGCATGTCCTGCACCCACCTCAATGTCCCATTAGGTTTGATGAAACAGAACCACGGGGATGCGTAGGGTCCGCTGGAATAGTCGGCGACGTGGGTGCGTATCTTACCATCGAGGTAATCCACCACCTTCTTCTCTTCGTCAGGATTGGGGTCTCGCGCCCCTCTTAAATTTCACGGCTCGTGCGGCACAGTATGGATGCGGATCATTGGAATCTTGTCCACGTCTAACCTGCGGCATTCCTCGTCACTAAGGCGCGATCCCTTTTCTTCATCAGTTCCACCATCAATGCCCTTTCTCGAGGTAGTAGGAAGTCAGATTCTCCTACTATCAGCTTCCCCTCACTCCTCTCATTGATACGACATGGCCACTCTGAAGCACTCTCTTTCATTTGCCGTATCAAAGCTCGCTCCCGTTCATAGTATACCTCCTCATCTTCGGTAACAAGAATGGGAACAAGGCGGCATTTTTTGTCTATCGTCTTGTACCACCTTTGGGAACCCTGCTTGAGTCATCCCCTAAAAAAGGTTGGTTTGCCGCTCGCGCCTGCGCTTGCGCCATAGCACGGTCTCTCCTCCCCTTAGGAAGCCGATAGACCAACTCCATTTCCCCTACGTGAGGATACTCCAGGACTTGTTCTCTCAGCGCCTGAATGGCGTCTGGATCCGCCATTTCGTGCGTAGCCACTATATCCATGGCTTTATTTACGTCAGACAAGCTGAGCGAGAACGCCTCTCCTCCTAACTCTTCCTCGGGCTCCGCCATAAGCCTTCGATGCTCATCTTCTGACTTCTCAATCGTGAAAGAGTCAGGATTGGGCCTGTTACTAAGGCTTCTTGGTCCAGTGTTCCAGCAGGTAATATAAGATCAGGATTAGCGACCCATTAGGGTCTCTGTCCTTCACAAGAAGGACCTCCCTAGGAGAACGCCATGGTCTACGTTCGGCGTCATGAAGAAGCAAGCCCTTGCCTTTACTCTGCCAATCTCTAGCAGTACATTCGAGGCGGTCCCGCAAAACACGGCCTTGTTGTTGGCCCCATGCAGAATTCCGCAATCCGAGCGGTTTACTTCCAATCCAAACCTGATGGCGTCAGCCTCTCGAATAATATTCATTTCGACACCTGTATCTACTATGGTTATGCACTTGGAACCTTTTACCACTAGGTCCACCATACCGCAGGCTACACACTTCCAGTCCATTTTCGTGTCTGGTTCTGCCCATTCCATTTTCTTTGGTTGAATCACACTGAGGTGGACATTCGGCACCAGCCGCCTCGACGGCCTACCCTTCAGCTCATTACGGAGCCTTGGCGCGGATGCCAGGATCTCCTCGAGGGTCATAAGGTCGTTATTGCCCTCAAGTAGTCTATCGATCACCCTCTCCACATCGAACCCTTCCTCTAACCGGACCTCATACTTTTTTTTCTTGGGCGGTACACCGCGCAGAACAGGTTCCGTTTCCTCTCGGCTTTCCCTCTTTCTGGCCCTTTGCTCCGCCCTTTGATCCTCTTCCTGGCGCAGCCTGTCATCCTCTTCTTCATCCTCGTCATCATCCTCCACCTCCACTGTTTCCTTCCTCTTCCCTGGCTCAGGCTCCTTTCGGGGAGGCTCTTGACTTGCATTGGCCTTGGCCTGGGCCAGCCTCCCTCGTGGTGTAGGAGGTCTTGTCAATATTCCAGATCGAGGGCCTGACCCTACAGTGGCCACCCCAGGTCGCCCTGACATGGATTCTGGGCCAGAATCATAGAGGAAGCCCTTGGGGAGGTTAGCCCTCCACTCCTTTACTTTTTCGCAGAGACCTACCAACTTTTGTTGGTACCTCCCCACTTTGTCCAGCAGATCTTCCATCTTCCCTAGCAGGACTGCCGCCGGTTCTACCCTCTCCTCTTCACCTTCGTCTCCTGACTCGATGACTATGGGCTCTTCCTTTATATCCCCTGCATGTAGCCTCTGAGTCACTTCCTCATCACTTCCCATTTCCTCTATTGCAATTGGTGGGTCCTCTTGTTCCTGCCACAACCTGAACGTGGCAGGAGGTGGCTCTCGTGCTGCCAATCTTTGCTGGTCCTCCACTCTTACCCCGCCAGCCTTCCTATCAATATATTCCCCGAACTGATCATATATATCTCCATCCATGTTAGAGTAGATCAGCCCATTTCTTTCATCTTCCCGTCTTGTATTGCAGAATCGTATAGTGTGACCTTGCTTGTCACAATGCTGACATATAGCGGTCCTTCAATCAAAGCGGGTTCTTCCACCACCCTGGTTCCCTTGGTTACCTTGGCTACCTTGGTTACCTTGATTTCCCTGACCCTGATAGCCTTGATTACCCCATTGACCTCCTCGGCCACTGCCGTTCCTGCCGTGCCCTCTCCCACCGCCTCTCCCTCCATTCCCCTGATTCCCTTGGCCTTGATTACCAACAGCCACCACGCTACCCTGTGAACTTTGTGTAGGCGCGGGAGGTGGTACCGGGGGTTGAGTCTGGGCGGCGGGGTAGCTTGGGGGCGGCATACTCGTCTGCGGCCCAGCGTAGGGTATTACCTGTCCAGAAGGCGTCGGCCCTTCCCAAGGTACATATGTGTTGATTATGGGTCATGGCCACTGCCCGAATGGCGGTACCGGTGCCTGCGAAGGACCTGCACTACTCGAAGGTGCCGACGCACTCGGGGATACAGCTACCACTGCTCGGGCCACCTGACCCTTCCCAGAGCCTTGCCCCCCTTGTGCTAGATTGCGCTGCTTGGCGGCGCCTTTGAGAGGTGTTGAGGTACCGGCTCCTCTTCTTCCCAACCTTCCTGGGTAGTCTCCTCTACCACGGCCTCCTTGGCCTTTCCTTGGATTGTTGTCGTCATCTTCCTTTGTATTACCGAGTCTAACTCCATTAGTATGTCGGTGATAATTTTTTTCACTCCTGGTGTCCCGGACGCTGTAGCATCCGTTTCCTTCCTTTTCTGCCTTTGTAGACACACCTGGTGCTCCTCCACCTGGTTTAGGCTTCCATCCTCCACCCCCTTATCGATGGTAGCGCAGGTGAGTTTCGCGTTTCCTCCCCCATGGCTCGTTTGCTCAGAGGCCTCAGCAGGTCGTCGCCCAACCTGTATTTCCTTTGCATCCCTTCCCTGAACCTGGCACAATTGTCGTTGGCGTCGTCGACCACCTTCTGCACCTCCTGATGGTGCCCATGAAGTACATACTTCATGATCTGTTGGAACTTCACCGTATCCGTCAATCCCACCAGTGCTTGGTCAACCAAATCCAGCCAGTCGGACACTCGTTCTCCTTTGAAGTGGAAGGTGTCAACTTTGGGGACATTACTTGGCGTTATCTCCCGCTTGTCCATCGCCTCGATGAGATCGTCGAGGGTCAGGATTTTTCCTGAACTGTCGCCTATGCCTCTTGACATTCTGGCAGTCTGCTCTTCACTTAACTTTCCTGTTACAAAAAGAGGTAAGAACCAAACTTCACTCAGCACTTTAACCCATCGCTATCCCATCGAACTAACCACTTATCCCCTAGACACTTTAGACTCGACCGACACTGCAATTCTCTTCATTCCCAGACTTACTCCCATAAACTCTATCCCCACTATGAGTCGTCTCACATAATCATCTCAGTTCCTCACATATTCATACAAACCCCATACAACCTTATTTATAGGCATACTCTGTTTATCTCATTCGTGTCTGATTTCTCCTTACTCTAATACCCGGATGTCGTTCCACCAGGGACAACGGCAGGCAATCCGTTATCCCTAGCAATGGCGCCACCTGTCGTGCGCATCGGTCCGACACTACTCAAGGGTAGCGTGGGACCCTCTCGGCCACGTCACGCAGGAGTTGGATCTTAATCCTCATCGCGATACATACATGCAGCTTCTGCAAGCCGCTCAGGCCGAGTGCGCCTGCCATACCTCTCGCGAGCCCTTACGACAGGATAGGGCCTACGCGAGGCACGACTTACCTCCACCTTACAGGAATTGTCACCTCCCTTCGGTAGGCGTATCCCCACCGAGCTACCAGTCCATAGTACGAAAGTTGATCAGTTGTAATCGCAGAGGTGGACCAGCCGAGGGCGTGTCTCATTCGTTGTAGCGTAGGGGGGTACACGCGGCAGTACGCCTCTATCGGACCCGCACGCGAACCGACGTCTTGGGGGGCTGAAGTCCCAAGCGCGACTCGTCGCCGATCGACTAGGACGTATCCCACACGCCACGCGCACACCACTATAACAAATAAAACACCCACACAACATACACACGGAACGACACAGATAGCCAACGCGACAACGCTCCTAGTCCCTTGGTAGCCTTCCCATAACTTTCTGACGCAGAAATCGGTTAGGCGTCACGCACGAGACTTGGTATAAACCCGCGCGGAAGCAGGGCCTTCTCATATCGATTTGCAATGCCAACGTACGCAAGCAGTCGCGAAGGTGGTGTACTATATAGTACCCATAATCATGGGTCCCTGTGTAACAATCGAGGGTCACCTTCGACACTCAAGTGTCGGCTGACACACGCCTCGAGGGGTTAATCTCTCGGCGCTAGACAACCGCCATGCGCGGTTGAAGACCACACACCCTCTTCTACACCCTATGCAGAGTGGGTGGTACACAGGTCCATACCTGTGGTGGCAGTCAATTCTTACAGTCGTGGAGATGAGCCCCACTCCAGGCCTGGATAGAAGTCAAGGGGTTTGACTTTGACGTCTGTCACGTACTTTAACGTCGAATCATGATAAGTCTTTAAAAACAAAGTATAGGCCGAGGCCTCCCTGCCCCGAAATCACGACTTGGGTACCCCCGTTTTTCTTTTGGTCGGCAACACGGCCTACACCACTGCCGAACACTTAGGCATATGTATGAATCCATTGATCCGATAACTGTAGTCGCTAGGACGACGAAGCGTCGCGCGCAAGACTTTGATATAAAGTTGCGCGGTTGCAGGTCTGCCCTATACCAACCAGCGATGTTAGTCATACACGGTGATCGCAGTCTCGGCCTCGCGATATTGAATGGTTGAAGGAATATATCGTGAGGGGTTACCCCTCACGATATTAAACGGCTGAAGGACATGTCGTTCAGCCCCCGCGGCATCTCTCCCCCTAGGTTGGGTGTCTCGGCGGGCAGGGCAGATAGGCTTTGCGCAAGGGAAGGTTCCTTCCCCCCAAAGTCTAGGGCTTGGGATGCCTTGGACAAGGACCTTGAATCTTGGCCCAGGACCAACGTCCGACCAACAAATCAGAACAAGTATACAATCGAGAGGAGGGGGTTTTCTGCCTACCTCGCCCCTATTTAACCCTTAATACGCTGGTTTCTTGGGCCATGCGAACTCCCGACATAGGTACACACATATATATATGTACAAGGGGGTAAGTATGTGACGATCACTTCTCACAATCACATGGGGGGCCCCTCTCAACCATATGCATAGGTGTGATCGCAGGCAGCCAAATCCAAAATCCGAACCACAAATCATTCCTGCAATCACATCAAAAGTCCAACAAAGTTCACGCACTACACGGAGTCATCTTCAACCAACCTCTATACTCATACCCCTCGCTTTAGCCATGCAAGCCCCATCCTCCAACCAACCAACCATAATTAAATACTCAGTACCTTTGTTAAATGGTCATTCAATAAAAGTCTAGGTGAAACCTTAACGAAACAGGAAAATCATCAAGGCTAAAGCCTTTTTAGGTTGAGCATTGAGAGTAAATTGGGGTTGAGTCGTAAACCGACCGATCGACAACCAACCTGTTATTAGTGACAACAGAAGGTGATCCTCGTACGATCAAGCTGAATCTAGCCCAAGTCCTGAATCAATCGATCAAGAAGACCTGTAACACCAGACAGGTCAATCTCAAGCTAAGTCTATGAGCTCATGGAAAATAGTCTCCATGTCACGATCCCACTCACATCATCCAACTTAACTAAGTCTAAGTTCACCTCTAAACAGTGTCCAAGCAAAGGTAGGTCTTTGGCATAGTCTCCCCTTCATAGTATAACCCTCTAGACGTCGCCACCTGTCGAAATATAATCTAACTCCTCTAAATTTAGGAAAATTTTGGCAGCGCTTCCCGTAGGGAAAGTGCCATTGCAGAATTTATACTGACCCAAAAATCAAACCTTTGGATTCTAGAAAGTCAAAATTTGTCTAACTCTCTGACTTAGCAAAAATTTGGGCAGCACTTCCTCTAGAAAGGAAGACTACCTAGATTCATACCAAGTCAGATATGAGCTCAAACATAAAGTCTGAGTTCTGTTAGAACGGAATCTTAACCAACTCCTTAGATTTGTAGAAATTTCGGCAACGCTTCCCGTAGAGAAAGTGTTATTCCAAGATTTATACAAGCCAAGTCCAGAATCTGAAATGACTTTGACTTTCGCAGGTCCAATTTTGTTTTACTTCCTGAACTTAACAAAGCAGCACCTCCTTTAGAAGGAGAGGCTATCCATATTTATACTAAGTCAAAAAGTCAAAAAGAACTGGAACCTGAAAAAGACAAAGTTTGACGAACTCTTTGATTTTGTAGAAATTTCGGCATCGCTTCCCGTTGGGAAAGTGGCTTACTAAGATTTATACAAGACCAAAGTACAATAAACGATCCCAAAAAATGCAGGAAATTGAAACTAACTCCTATGGCTCTAGCAGGTGGAGAGCAACTAAAGCAACTCCCTATCAACTGAAACTCGGACTAAGTAGCGGCATTACTCAGTCACATGCAGGCCAAACCACAAGAGCAACTAAAGCAACTACCTATCAACTGAAACTCGGACTAAGTACCGGCATAACTCAGTCGCATGCAGGCCAAACCACAAAAGTAAGTACTCTCGTCATCCCCAAGTTTAACTTAGCAGACAATAGTTCATAATCTCTCAATGATTTATCCCCTTATACCCATCTTACATGAGGCATAAGGTTAGACAACCCAAACTTATGGAACATGTCTAGCCCAACCATGAAGTTTACACAAACATATGGCACAACAACTTTTCTCTTCTTTGGGCATGTGACTAGGCCACCCTAGCCGCCCTGAACTGTTTAAGTATCCAACATTTATATAATTGTCTGCACTTAGTCTTTTGAGGCAGCATATAACTTAGTCGATCATCTTCAGCTCCAGACTCAGCCTGCTCATTCGTACCACAACTTTATTCTTAGTCAATACTCTCTTCAGTACATGATAGGCTATAGTCAGACCACCCAAAGTTATGGAACCCTGTCTGACTAGCCTGTTCATAGATAATATAATAATAGTATAGCAAAGTTATAGCCTTCTGGTTCCAGCATGTGCGAGACGTTGGGCCAAGACCACCCAAACTTATGGAACATGTCTTGGTCCTCAGCCTGGTTCATTTCTCTCAAGACCCGAAGCAGGAAGAGGCTGAGCCACCCAAACTTATGGAACATGCTCACACCTCCTCATTTCAAAAACTAATGAAACTGACAAAACCCCAAGTAAACAAGGCGACCAAGTCACCCAAACTTATGGAACTTGCTTGGTCCGTGAAACGCAATTACATTCAGCCCTCACAAGTCAGAGCAACCAGACCACCCAAACTTATGGAACATGTCTAGTTCTCCAGGTAATACAAAATAAAACACAACATTGGGTCTTCCCAAACTTATGGAACTGGCCCAGCCTTTGGTTGACCCGGTCAAACTCCATGCAATACTACCTTTCTCCCACCCTTCCCCCATATGATGCAACCCCACAATCTGGTTTCAATCAGGCAAGGAAGTTGAAACTGACATTATACATGCGTTCCTCTATTTAGTCTGGTGATATCCTTGAGAAGAAGTACACATCATAGGGACAGGCATGCATACGTTAATCTTGCTACAGGGGAAATAGGCAAACATGGGTGTAGTGGGTTGTAGAGGTAAGGATGGATTACCTGATGGTTCCCTGCCTCCAGAACCTCGCCTAGGTTCCGGCATAGCTTTCGCAATCGGTGGGATGACTCCCCACAGAGTCTTGATGCGGTCCTACGGGTTGCAATCCCGCCTGCCGCCTTCCTCTCAGAACTGGATTAGACTTAGAGTAAGAAAGGCAGAATATAGGGGTTTCAGACTCTCGAGATACAAGAAGGGGACAACTCAACTCTCAGGAGAGGGCCTTGATACCTTCGTT
>BFEA01000418.1:775561-790355 GCA_003427395.1 Chara braunii | reverse complement strand
TTTTTTTTTTTTTTTTTTTTTTAAACTTTTTGACGAGCTTGTTTCACAGGTAGGTTGGGTAGTGGTCGTAGCCAGCTTTCACTGCGGATCTGGAACGATCTGGTGAATCTGTTGGCATGCAGGTATTTTGAAAGATCGGGCTTAGGGCGAGGTCCGACTAGCAAAGAGGATTGAATAAAGCTCCTGAATCTGGATGTCTGTTATGCACAGATGCAGAAATGCAGTCCAAAATCTCGATTTTCTGCACCGCTCCAGATTCAGGCGTTCAATCCAATCCTCTTTGCTGGTAGCGGGACCTCGCCCTTAGCCTGCAAATTGGCTACCACATCCAAGGTAGGCACAGCAGGGGCGTTAAGGGTCTGATCCCACACTACATACGGAAACGGAATCCGTAAAAGTAACGAAAAAGCTGGGCCCGCTCCGGATGGACCGTGAAAGGAAAATTGCATCCCACAACTCCGAAAAGRATGGCCCTTTTACAGGCATCGCGGCGCAATAATGTGGGAGGGTGGCGGGTCAACGGAGGAAAGGAGGGAGTGACGGGAAAAAAAACAAAAAAACAACAACAAAAAGCTGCTCCAGCTTTTTCGCGGACGGGTAGGGGTCCAGCACTCCTCACATTTCCGCACTACTTTTTCGCCACCGCTCACTCCCAGACCGCCACGACAACAAACGTTTCCACTCACCTCCGAAGTCGACGGTGCCGCCTACTACCCCGGAGCACTGTGGGATCTCGAAAAATCCATAAAACTACATACCGTATGTAGTGTGGGATCAGACCCTAATTACTACCAATCCCGACAAAAAGGAGGTAGTGAAGAAAAGAGAGAGACGACTTATGTGCATTTGCACATACGACAATCCGAGATACGGTGGAGTGTGTGAAAGATATGTCGTATCTCGACGTGCACACAATTTCAAAAACCAACGGCGGGCCTACAGGTAGCTCAGTCGGTGCATTCATGAACTGACGAAACACAGGATCTCGCTCCACTACTTTCGAAATGTGCAAAACGAGAGTGAAGATACACCGCCATGTTTTTTGTCTTTTGCGCATGTCGAGAGTAGTGGAGCGACGCCCACAAGCGTTGGGCCTCGCTGCACGACTCTCCAAATGTGCAAAATGGAAGTGAATCCAACCCTAGAACATGGAAAGATGCATCGCCGTCTTTTTTGTCTTTTGTGCATACACGANCACGACTCTCCAAATGTGCAAAATGGAAGTGAATCCAACCCTAGAACATGGAAAGATGCATCGCCGTCTTTTTTGTCTTTTGTGCATGTGGAGAGTAGTGCAGCGAGGCCTCGCTGCACTACTCTCGAAATGTGCAGAACGAGAGTGAATCTTCCGCTAGAATTCGGAAAGATAACACCGCCAAGATTTTTGTCTTTTGTGATTGTCGAGAGTAGTGCAGCGAGGGCCTTACCTCGAAACCCAATTCATTCAACTAGATTATGGTAAATTCAGTATTGTGTCTAATCTGACATCGGGTGGCCTTTTCAGCCCAGGGTGGCCTTGATTGCCTTCAGGGAACCCCCATCGGGGGACACCGGCCAGGGGACAGCCGGTGGCAGAGGGACCGAGCATCATCTGAGTGGCCAGTCGCTATGCCTCCCCGATTTCCCCCTCCCCCTATGAACATCAGCAGAGACTGCGCCAATTGGGGGGACCAACGTGCTATCTCTAGGTGGCGGGCGCCAAGCATGCCCAGGAAGGTACATGAGGCCAATGGGGATTGAACCCGAGATCTCCTGAATGCCACTTGCGTGCCTTACCAACTGAGGGCATCGCCACACCACTCTCGAAATGTGAAAAATGAAAATGAACTTCCCGCTAGAACATGACCAGATGCGCCCGCCACAGTTTTGTCTTTTTCACATTTCGAGTGTGGTGTGGCGAGGCCCTGAGCTAGGCCGCTGGATTGAATGAAACCAAAATTTTCGGTTTAATGAATTGCAAAGTTGGTTGTAAAAAAAAAAAACAAAAAAAAAAACAGCCATTTTCATAGACACTGCCGTACCTGGACCAGAGATAACGACAAATCCAAGGTGTGCTGTATCTGGACGAATCTCGAGGTTTGCCGAGATGCTCGGCCGTATCTTTTTTTTTTTTTTTTTTTTTTTTTAAATTTAGGCCGTATCTTCACGTATGGTGGATTTGTCGTATCTGTTGCTAAAAATGGAACGAGCGGCTGGTTCAGTCGATCTCGACGATCTGTCGAGATCTCGTGCAGCGCAGAGCACATCGAGCGCAAGCGAGCACAGCTCTATGTCAGCTGCAACCTTTTTTTTTAATTATTATTATTATTTTTTGACAGCTGCAGGATTGCGGTCGGCTGTCTGTTGTGAGCGATAGAGGAAAGTAAAAAAGTCAAGGGGAAAAAAAAAAAAAAAAGGCGACGAAGAAACGTATCTGGACGTAGTGGCTGCGTGCGGGGGGAATCCAAGTCCTACCAGTAGGTTGAGCTTTGCCATCGATCTCCTTCGGTGTTCGAACCAATAGGCCTCGCTCCACTACTCTCGAAATGTGCGAAACGAGAGTGAATCTTCCACTAGAACATGGAAAGATGCACCGCCATGATTTTTGTCTTTTGTGAGAGTAGTGAAGCGAGGTTCAATTGCGCGCTCTTTCTTCTTTTGCGAGCGATCGCCTCTCTAGTCGAAGAGGTGGTTTGATAGCGACACGTCGAACGGCTCTTGTTTTTTTTTTTTTTTTTTTTTTTTTTTTCCCCGGCCGTCGAACGGTGTTAGGGCGCGGATAGTTACAAACGCAGAGGTGCGACGAGGAAACACGAGACAACTGGAGCATAAACGGCCGTTTGGTACGCCGCTTGTCATTAATCAACGTATCTGGACGAAAAGACGTATTGGTACGGGCACAATCATGGAACGAGGCAACAAGGTAGAGTCGCGCATAGACGGCCGTTTGGTTCGCCGTTTAACCAAACAGCGCTCGCAGGTGCCCACCGTCAGGGGAGAACTCGTTAGGGCAGGGGTTGGGCAGGGGTTCCCCTCTAGGTGCCCGGATTGTGTGTGTGTGTATGTGTGTGTGCGTGTGTGCGTGCGCGTGTGCCTCTGTGTGTGTGTGTGTGTGTGTGTGTGTGTGTGTGTGTGTGTGTGTGTGTGTGTGCATTTTAACGAAGTACCATTGTGTGTGTGTGTGTGTGTGTGTGTGTGTGTGTGTGTGTTTTAACAAAGTACCACTATATTTCCAGTGATGATCCAAAGGAGGCCGGGTCTACCCGGAAGAACCTGCTGGGAGACTTAAACTGTTTACCTTTAACGGGGGCGCCCCACAGGGAACCATCCCCTTGCAGCAAGAGCAAGCAAACAGCCATCGGTAAACAATCAACGCAACGAGCTGACTGAATCGCTCTGCGTTTGGACCGTTACTTGGAACTTTGCTAAGATCCATTTCAGGGCATGAATTGGGGTTTCTTGTTTCTTTTTTTTTTTTGGGGGGGGGGGGGGGGGGGAGGGGAAGAGATGTTTGGATCATTTTTCAATTTCTGCATGTGGTCCTTGCGTAGGGGCATGTTCTTTGTATCCCGTTCCAATTTTAACGGATGTCCTGAAGGACAAGGGTTCTATGTTTGAGTTTCCGACCGTAGATGCGCTGGGCCCGGCGAAAAGGACGCTGTGACGACCTGTTTGTCAGCAGTTCTATGTTTGAGTTTCCGACCGTAGATGCGCTGTGACGACCTGTTTGTCAGGGCCAAAAGGACGCTGGGCCCGGTGAAAGCCGCTAACAGGATTCGAACTCGTGATGCCCTGTTTGTGTTCACCTGATGATGTCAGGACTCGAACTTGTGACGACCTGTTTGTCAGCAGTTTTACTTCCGTGTTGCATTCAATTTGATGCTTATTCTGTTTGTGTTTACTTCTTAGCAAGTACTTACCCTACCATCGGCAGTTGCTTCCATTGGCAAATGATCACGTGCTTGCCAGGATTCGAACTCTGATGAGTTGTTTATCAACCATCCAGCCGCATGGGCTGGATGTAACGACTGTTGTTGCACCGACTCTCCTGTCTGGTTTTTTTTTTTTTTTTGTTCACTCCGTATTGTTATTGGCAAACCGTCCATCGCGGTCCTGCCCTGTTTGTTGGCCCTCGCGGTCCTGAGTGAAGGGCGTAATTTTAACGGTTAACCTCCTGCAGCCCTGCTTCACATGTATTCTCAAGTCGCTTCTCCCTGCGTTTGCCTTTCCTTCTGTCCAGTTCGTCTCAGGGGGGGGTAAGGTTGTTCTCTTGGGAGTACGGTTGGAATGTGTAGGTGGTTCCGACGCAACTGCACACAAAACGTGGGAAACCCCTTGGGGCAATTACGAGGGGGAACATTGTCAAGGAAAAAAGTTAAAAAAACGGAAAACAAAAACGAAGAAAAGGAAACGTTTCGTATGTTTGTTCTCTCTACACCATTTCCCACCTCTTCTCTCTCTAGCAAAGGACCTCTTGCAGTCTTCATCGGAATATAATTATGTAACATAGGGTCATTATAGCTGTATTTGGGGTATCTTACAGTCTAAATGCAGCGATAATGACACGGTCGTTGGTTGCGTGTGACAATATATGGTGGATATAGTCTGTTCTCCTGTTCTCTCTCTCTGCCTACGGTTTACCGTACAGTTCTGTTTGACGATATATAGACATGTAATGAAGTCAGAACGTGTAATATACTTACTGTCACAAAGGATGGCCCGTTTAACTTTGGGCAGCAAGGGAGAAAACTTAGAAAAGGGCATAAAAGTGGGGTGGGCTGGGACAGACTGCCTTGTTGGATTTTCACCTACTCATCAGGAGGCCAAACGGTCTTCTTTGTGCCAAGAAATGGTCTGCGACCTTCGCCTCTGTGCTGTGACCTTTGCCTCTGGACAGCCACAGACCGTGATAGACTTGAGTAAAGGCGCCATTGTCTCTGCCACAATCACTACAATGCCAGGGTTTCTGCCTCCGCTTTTTCTTCAGAGGGGCTGTCCCTCATTTCCTGTTTGGGCGTGCACCCTCTGCATTGGGACATCCTATGTCGATTTTGCGGTCATGATTGTTACAATCAGCGCATCGCATTTATGTACGCCTGTGACGGACATGCCATTCGCCGAGAGCGTTTGGTGGGCATGCTCAACGCGAGGTGCCGGGGTAAGTGTTGTGCAGAGAATACTCAGGTAGGTCCTCCATTTCATCATGATCACCTTATCTCTACAATGCCTGTGCTTTCTGTCATCGAGAACAGACTGACTCACAAGTCTTTGTTCATCCTTTGGATTGCTTCCCTACACTTTCGTCTTCGTTCCACACTCCTCACTTTCCCCTTGTCTTCCTTCCACCTTTCTCGCATCTCCCTTCAGTCTTCCTCCTTTTTCACAGCCTACAAGTGGGCCGTTATGGCAGACAGGGCATGCTGAACTACAGCAATGTGGCAAGCCTTGTACGTGAGAGGCACGACAAAGGGGGAGCTGAAGCAGAAATAAATGAGAAACTCTGAAACAGCAAAAAAAAAGAGAGAGGAAAGAAAGAAAGAGTGCACTGCAAACGGCAAAAGAACGGTCTCAATGTGCCTTGTCTTGTCTGCTATTTTCTTTGTTTGTTTCAGAGAGTGTGTTCCTCGGCGACATGAAACTCCGATGAAACAGTCTGTCACAACCCCTTGTTTGCTGTCCCCTTCTCCTTTCTCTGTCTGCGGTTCACCGGGCATACTTACAGTATAATCAGGTAGGGGATTTTCCAGACTGTTGAGGGTTGAGCCTCCTGACGAGTTGGTGAAACTCTGACGAAACAGTTTGTCTTAGCCCCTCGTTTTTTTCCCTCTTCTCACTCTCCGCCTACGGTTTACCGGGCAGCTCTGTTTGACGATACATTATGCATGTATCTGTATATGATGGGGTGTGACCCTCAAAGTAATGCTCTATCCATCAGTTTGGGAGTTGGAATCCCTCCCTCCGCACACGTTCATGGATTATGTCAAAGCAAAGATGTGTTTACAAGATGTGAATGCTGAGAACGCATTCCCCAGACCGTGAGGCTCAGGGAAACACTTCTTATGTTCGTGCCCAATTTGGTTCTTTTTTTCATGTAATAAAGGGAAGGGTGTGCGATATGAAAATGAATTTGCATCAGAGGAACAAGGCCTATAAAAAACAGAGAAGTTAGAAAAAGCATGTCATCTTTGGTACTAGTTGGAATCAAATAAACTGAACAAAAGGAGAGAGACTTGATTATAAATATTTCACAGTGGATCTGATTTCATCAGGACTTGAGCTCACGATCTATTTGCCGACAGGTGCATGTGTGTACCTTTCCACTTAGCCCGATGGGCCAGGTCGTCGTTTGAATTTTGGACCTGAAAAAGATTGCGGTCGTTTGCTGTGGCACACGTAACGGCCATGCACGGCAATAAAACCGTCTGATTGATCCTGAACTATAGGCTGACGTGCCACTGTGTCACTGTGAAATTTGAGAATGCATCTTGCCATGTTCTACTGCAAGGTACATTCACTTTTTTTCACTTCACAACCATGATTATGAAATGGTTTCACCCAGCAGACTCTGCATTTGCAGACACAAAGATTCGATCCCTAGACCTGTGCCCAAACCCTGTACATTGACCCTATGTGCTGAGTGAGATTCGATCCCTAGACCTACCCTTTACCCTGTACATAGGCCCAGCGATCTGTGTAAGATGCGATCCCTAGGTCTGTTGATTAGGCTTAGGAAGGTCTGTTCTAGAAGTCTCTATCTGAGTCTACTGAGGCCTAGTAGAGTCTGTTTGTAAGTCTGTAGGCTCTAGAAGGTCGTAGGTCCCTGTCGGCCAGTCCAGTCAGCAAGTACCAGGGGTAGGGGCAGCTGCACGTGGGGAAGGTTCTGGAGCACGCTGTGGGTTCCACACGTTTTGGCCAGAAGGCCAAACGTCTGGAAGCTTCACTGGGTCACACGTTTTGGCCCAGGCCCACACATTTTGAGGCGGGGCCCCGGTACCTCTGAAGATGTATAAATAAAGAGGCAGCATCCAGCCATTCATTCATCCGCCTGTATGCCATGCGGAAGAGCTGCCTTGGTATCTTGTGCGTGGAGGTCTGCAGGTGCCCAGAGAGGAAGTGGGCTGTGAAGAAGACAGCAGCCATAGAGAACCAGCGAGAGAGACACTGGCGGCCATAGCTCGGAGGAGGAAGACGATGGCGGCCGTAGCCGCCCAGCTGTTGGTGTATACAGAGTGTACAGAGTGTGTGAGGCTGTATAGTGTGGACATTCAGGGTGATCCTCGTGTGTGCGTACATGTGAGAGTGAGGGAGAGTGAGGCTAGTGGTAGAGACAGTGTTTGGCGGCCATAGCCCGAAGTTGTACAGTTGTTCTGAACAGAGTTTAAGAGCAAGTTCGTTGTTGATTCTCAGTTCACGAGTTTGGTTTACCATCGGTTCTCACGTATGCATGTTGTGAGCAAGTCTGAAGTCGAGTCTGATCGCAATTAAACCATCTGATCGACCCTGAAGTATAGGCTGATGTCCCACTCAAATTCGAAGAAAAGGATTGGAGGTTAAACATAAAAAAACAGAGAAAAATAAAGCAATCCATTTGTGAATCATAAGAGGGGCACCAGTCAAGGCAACTTCGTTGGGAGTTCGAAAACAAAAGACAAAACCATAAAGACTCAGGATCCAACACCATAATAAGAATACCTTCATGATTCGACCAAGTTCCAGAAACTTCGACATCGTAAGAGTCTCATTCCACCATTTTCAGGAAATCTGAAAATCAAGAATGCATCTTGTGTTGTTCTGCGGCAAATTACATTCACCTTTTTCTCATTCATTTTCTCATTTCTCTGCTAGTGGATTGAGGCTTTATGTAGTATCGTTTCCCGGGACTGTTTCGCTCTTTGGGTATTGTATACAACGTGATGGGTAGAAACCCCCCATCAGGTTCAAGTCCCCTGTCGTATCACGTTGTCAGTTGGTCGTTCGTTCATTTGTTCGTTCTTTGGCTATTGTATATGACCTGATTGGTGTTTGCCATTTGTTGTTGTACACAGGTGCCTGCACGGTGTATACATGTGTGAGCCTCGATTCTTGTCCTTTTCACCCTAAGCTTTCTGCCTGTGGTTTCACCAAACAGTTCTCTAGACGATATATGCGAGCCACATTATTTTGCTCCTGACCTGGGCTTGCATAACCGATTTAGTAATGAAATGCACAAACTATGTCACGAGAACACTGCAACTCCACAAATATCGATTGAAAGTTCAAACTCGAAATCTTGTGAGGCAGGTGCTACGGAGCTGCCAAGTTAGGGAGCCCCGCACACATCTTTTGCCCACAAGTGGGGACCCCCGCTTTTCAGTCCCTGGTTACACCCCCAACACTGAAAAGTGCTCTTTTTTTTTTTTTTTTTTTTTTTTTTTTTTGTTTGGCCTGTTTGATTTTTGGTCAAGGTCTGCATGTGCCAAATTTGGTGTTTGTTGGGGTCTTGGAGACGACTGTTTTGGCCAGCCCTGAAAATTCTGAAAATCCTGAAAAACTGAAAAGAGCGAATTTTGCATGAAAACACACTTTTGCCTTGGGGTTTTAGGCCCCTTTGATCCATGTTCTTACTATTTTTTTCCTGCTGTTGGTCAAAGGGGCCTAAACCCCCAAGGCAAAAGTGTGTTGCCATGCAAAATTTGCTCTTTTCAGTTTTTCAGGATTTTCAGGATTGGCCAAAACAGTCATCTCTCAGACCCCAACAAACACTTGGCACACACAGACCTTGACCAAAAAWAAAACAGGGCCAAAAAAAAAAAAAAAAAAAAAAAAAAAAAAGCCAAAAGGGCCCGAATGCACTTTTCAGTGTTGGGGGTGATAATCTGGGGCTGAAAAGTGGGGGTCCCTGTTAACCACTATAAATTTTAACGTTAAAAAAAAAAAAATGGGAAGTCGGTAAAGAAACCAGTAAATGAAGGAAAATTTGTCGGCTGGAATCTTGTGCCAGTACCCGCTTCCTCTTTTTCCCCCTCTTCCCAATGGTTCGCTTGCACCGTGTTCCGTGTTTTCCTAAAGAACACGTAATCTAATTGCCGACCCTCTTTTCGCTCCTCGCTGGTTTGTTTAGTTGTCCATTGCGGAAGGGGGGGGGAGGAGACATGTGGGATGACACATTGCTTTTTCATCACCCTCATATTCGTTCTCTATGGTGTTTCTGTCTGGACCTTGTACTGATCTCATTCCCTTTTCTCTGTTTCCACTCCTGTGTGGAGTGACTATCACTGCATTTGAGTGTGCATTTGTCAGCCAGGTACAGGACCTGATTGGCCGTGTATTCTTAGTGTGCCCACTGATCTCTCTCTCGGTCTCTCTCTGTCTCTCCCTTGTACTCCCAAGTCTCCATAGGATAATAATTTGAGAGTTAACCGATCTTAGTTGCCGTTTACAACTGCCCATTTACAGCCGCCCAACTATTGCAATAAGTGTGTCTTGCCGGGGAACGTGGCTATTGAAACTGGAGAAAACGTCTCGTGGGGGAAATGTTTGAGAGAGGAAATAGGGGGAACTTATAAAGCATTTGTTTACTTATCTTGTCTTGGCATATATTAATACGAGGAAAACATCCCCATTGAAGAGGCCCGGATGAGCTGTGCCATGGTGCGCACTTATTCCATGTGGAATGGGCAGCGAGGATGTCACATTCCTTTGATTCCACGTTGCATGTTGCTTTGGTCCCATGTGGCACGTTATGTTGGTATGCAACTTTCGTCCCATGTGGCACATTACGTTGGGTCCACGAGGCAGGCATCCATGTATGGGTGTCTGTTTTTTAGAGAGAGTGATAATTGTTTTGGGGAAACGTGGCAGTGCACCGGACCTCAGGAGTAGAAGCAGAGAACTGGGGAGAGCTGCAGAAGCGTAATTAAGGCCTTATGTTATCACAGATGTACTTTTCTGAACGTTGCCAAATTCAGTAAAGGAAGGCCTAGCTTGAGTATGGTGTAAGAGAACTGCGTAAGATTGACTATAGGCGCAGCAGTGAAGTTCTAGAAAACTTGTGAAAATGGATATCAAAGCATCTCACACGATCTTCTTCACCCATCTTTACCCAACTAGAACGTACAATCTTAGTGGATTCACCTGAATGGTAGATATGGAATATAGAACGCTATCGCTCTATTTATAGAGCGTTTGGAGCGTAAGTTGCCCCAGGTAGAGCTGTAATAAAAACCTTGTGTTCTATTCGGGTGAAGACATCATTGCTGTTGCAGTTGAACCCGAGTGCCGTTATGCCTAGCCCTGGATATCTGGCCACAATTGTGCGCGGTCGCTGATGTATCTGACATCAAATACACCCAGAAATCATTCGGAAAGTCCACGTGTGTCTGGATTGATGCTATTTTAAGCCCCTGAAGCGCCGGCCTTAGACACTACTGTCACTCCATGGGAGGTGCAGCTACTGGTCTTGGTTGTAGATACCCCCCCCTCCGCCCCCCCGTGGCCCCATCCTGCTGCCTGAGCACTGCTGATTAGGGTGGGGGGCAATATGCATCCCATTGATTGTGAGAGGTAAGCTATTCTTGGAGTAGTGGCGGGTACGCAGTAAATGAAGGTGAATTTGGGAGAAGAACAAGTGGTGGGTACGCAGTAAATGAAGGTGAATTTGGGAGAAGGACAAAGTTAAAAGAAAAAAGCCATTGCCGCTTTTTGCTCTTCTGAGAATCCATCCTCAATATCTTTTTTTTTGTTCTTCTTTTTTTCCCCTCCAACCATCTTTTGGACATTAGAATCCAGGGGCACCGTCCCACGAGAAATGGGATTGGAAAACTCTGCATTCTGCAGGTTTGCACCCCATCAGAAACCATCAAAACACCAATGAAATAAAGAAAGGTCTGGGACAGCCAGAAAATACACTTCAGACATGCCACTGGCGCTAGAGGCACAGCATGGCCGCGTAGTGACAGCCACCGACCACTGCCACTCAACCTGATAGCAGAAAACCGTAGCAGGGCACCAGCGAAGTCCTGGTGTACATCGTCAAACAGAGCTGCGCGGTAAACCGTAGGCCGAGAGGCAGAAGAGGACAACAATTGCGGGGCTGTGACCGACTGTTCCGTCGGAGTTTCACTGACTCGTCAGGAGGTTGAACCCTCTACAATCTGCAGAATCCCCTAACTGGTTACACTGTACGTGATAATCCACCTTAACCCCGGTTGCGACTACGCATCGACGACTGCCTGACAACTGATACCCTGAGGTGGGTTATATATGTACATACATACGCAGAGTCTTTGTTCTTAAACCACCACCAGTACACCCGGGATCTGCCCTTAGCGTTACATCTCATGCATGAGGGCAATATCTCTATGATGGTATATATGGCGATATATAGTCAATCCTTGTTAATCCTTGTTCTGAAGGGTAATAGTGCTTAAGGGTCGTAACATTATATTGCATGCATCAGGGGCTAGGTCCCTCTACAGACGTTTGAAACGTTGTGTGACCTGCTTTTAGCATTTAAAACTTGGTTTCTGCATTTTTTTGGGAATAATAAAACTCTCCTTCTAGGAGTTAAAGAAAGCCAAATTCAGCTTAGGGTGCTCCTGTCAGCCAATGGGATGGGAGCAATCGCATTCACTTCCTCTTTTTCCAGATGAGTGCTGGACTCAGCCTAAGGGCTGGGCCCTCTAATTGTGGTCTCTGGGCGTCGTTAGACACTACTCGGGGACGTGATTCCAAGGATTTCGTCTTCGTTCCACCTGTCCTCGGAGATGAAATCGGAAATGAAAATGTGAAAACACTCCGAGGACAAATCCTTGAGCTCCAAGGATTTCCCAGCCAAATCGTCCTCGGGGCCTGAGGATCCGTGTTTCACGGAGAGGAGAGGGCATGCACGTAGAGAGACCGTTACAACCGAGAATTCGGATCGTGGCGGCACCCTATTGGCTGAAAGCCTGAAGCACAACTTTTTTTCTTTTTTGTTTCCTTCTTTTTTTCTGACGTTGCTCCGAGGATGAGTCCTAAAACGGATGCTCCGAGGATGAGTGTAACGAAGACGATAAAAACCCTAAAGTTTTCCGAGGATTCATCCTCGGAGCCCGAGGATGCCCAGAGGAGTGTCTAACGACGCCCTCTGTCAGACCATTATGACAGTACTTTGAACACACGACTTTGTTTTGTTTTTGTTGGCCTTTTTGTGCACACATAGCACTGTAGCAAAGTTGCACTATCATTCCACCTTTGCACGTCCATAATATTGCATCCTCGTGGACGCCTAAATACTCAAAAAAAAAATAAAAATAAATCAAACCGTTCCTAGAAATGTCTTTGGAGGACACACACAGATTTGGGACGTAACACTTTGAAATTACCGCCGCCGTTCAGATTCCCCAACTCCGACAGACCGTATTTGTCACCGTCAGCCACACATGATCAGAAACCAAACCGCCCGGTGGTAAAATGTCTGTAGTGGGACCTAGCCCTAGGACTTGTGATTTTTGCTTTATGTTGTTTTCTTCTGAGCACTTCCCCCCCCCCTCCCCTTTTCTTTTGCAGACTCTTGAATTGTTCAATTGAATTTTATTGAGGTTATCCATCGGCCTAACTCAGTTGGTAAGGCACGCAAGTGGCATTTGGGAGGTCATGGGTTCAATCCCCATTGGCCTCATGTACCTTCCCAGGCATGCTTGGCGCCCCCGCCACCTACAGATAGCTCGTTAGTCCACCCGATTAGCTTTAAGAAGTCACTGCAGATGTTTGTAGGGGAAGAGGGGTTATCGGGGAGGCACGGTGACCGGCCACTCAGATGATGCTTGGTCCCTTCGCTACCGATTGACGCCTGGTTGGTGTCACCCACCTAATTCCTGTGAGGCTGGGTGCAGCCTCACACTCTCTCATCTGAAGAGTATATGAAGGCAATAAGGCCACCCTGGCAGATTAGACTTTGAATCCCACTGGGCTGGTTTTTCCGATGATAACATCCCAAGGCCGTCGCCCTTACAAAGAAAGAAAAAAACAATTTTACGGACAGTTCGAATTGATACCTGTGTACCGTTCAGCCAGAAGGATGTGATCTTTGACTTGTCAGTGCGTATGTGTTGATTATAATAATCAGAAGACTCAGGCACCTATTTAGGACTGGAGTCTAAGGGCCTTGCCACACTATGCAGGACCCCCCCCAAAAAAACGAGTGCATCTTCCTGAAGAAGGAAAGATTCCTCCACTACTATCAATAGCTAAACAAATGATCTTGCCAACTTCTCTGAATGTTGGACCCAATACGATGGGACTGATGCAAGATTTTGTTGGACCCGATACGATGGGACTGATGCAAGATTTCGATTGTATCAGACCGTTACCAGTTTCGGTACGTGTAGAGTGGTTTGCAGTGGAGTGCGGTCCAATGTCTGGAGCGCGGCCCAAGGTCACTAGCAAATCGGAGGATAGAATAGGCCAAGGAATCAGGGCTTTGTCTTGTAGTTTTTTTTTGTTTCGTCCATACTGCTTTTGGGTTCGCTATGTAACCGACACTATTGCACGTTCTCCATGCTTTTTTTTTTTTTTTGTTTCTCAGATTCGGCGTCACATTCCGTCCTTTTTTACTTGAAAGAGGACCTCTACCACTTATCTACCATAATCCATGATAGTGGGCCTCCTCCACCACCCAACATTTCTCATGCATCTGGACAACGTGGTTGACTAGACACATTTGATCCAACCTTTCGAATGTACTGGGGACCATTGCCCCCTTCAGATGCATCAAGAATGTTGTAGTGGAGCCGGGCCGAGTGTCAATAATAACATGATCAGATGCGGAGGGGGAAAAGGTCGAGGTTCTCGTCATCTCATGGCAAATGGTTCAAGCTTTGGATGGTAAAACATAGATAGATAGACAATAACGTGACCATGATGGGGAGCGGAACGAGGTCTGCTTTTCAGGTCTACGCTGAGGAGGTGGAACATAGCATGGAACATGAGGAGGTGGGCATCCTCGTTTGATGTTTGGACCAGGTTCATGATTGTGGTCGTCCTGATGGATAGGGGGAACTCGATCTGGTTTCCGCCTACGTTCAGGTCCGTGTAGAACACCGTGCTTAGCATGGGACAAGAGAAGGTGTGAATCTTGGTATTTTTGGACCATGCTCACGCTTGTTCTCGTTCTGGCGCTGGTCAACCCGGCATTTAATAGCTTACAGTGTGTGAAATACCGTTACGAATCTGGTTCACGATTATCATGGTCCGTTGCAAGGGAATGAATGATCACGCTACTAGTCTAAGAGGACAAATCCTACACGGAGGGTGCAAATGGATTGCCAAGGAATTGGCTTTGCATTGGGTAAATATGGAATGTCAAGAAATTGGCCTTCTTGAAGAGTGCATGTGCATGTGTGTGTTGTCGTGTTCGCTATACACCTCCACAAAACAAGCATCACTGTGCGAGACTGTTTTGTCGGACTTTTGCTGGCTGATCAGGGGGTTGAACTGCGGCAGTGTGCCCAGGATGGCCTTTGGCTGTGTGTGGCCACGTGTGTGTTTGTGTTGTCGTGTTCACTATACAGAACTCAAAAAAATCATGACCGTGAAGGACTATTTCGTTAGACTCTCACAGACTCGTTGGGACGTTGGAGAGAGAGAGAGAGAGAGAGAGAGAGAGAGAGAGAGAGAGAGAGAGAGAGAGAGGTCGCGCTGTGGCGCAGCAAACTCCCCTGAGTGAGCATCCTGGCGAGTTTGCTGCGCCACAGCAATCTCGCCAGGATGCTCTGTCTCTCTCTCTCTCTCTCTCTCTCTCTCTCTCTCTCTCTCTCTCTCTCTCTCTCTCTCTCTCTCTCTCTCTCTCTCTCTC
>BFEA01000418.1:759804-775291 GCA_003427395.1 Chara braunii | reverse complement strand
TTTTTTTTTTTTCGAGAAAGAAGTATTTATGCCGTTTCCTTGTTTTTCTTTCGATTTTTGTTTTTTACAAAGAAAGTGCCCAGCCCTGAAACGACCGGCCTCCTTAATCAGGCACTATCGGGCGTTCCCCTCCCCCGACCCCCAAAAGCTGCGGTGCATTAACGGCCACTAGTTTTTTTTTAGTTGGGTGAGGTAGTGGTGGTTTAAGAAAGGAGTACAGGCAACAAGAAAGAAAATCCATTGTATTCTCCCCCTTCCCAACTTGCTTACGCTGAATAAGCCTCACAGACTTGTACCACACCGTGAAGCTGTCCTTGAAAAGTTGGACCAAACTGCTCTGGGCAGTTGTCCTCCACTCTAAGTTAGTCATTCTCCTGTGAGGTTACTTCTGTTGTGCTGCTATCTAGTTTTGGTTCTGTGTTTTCAGCTATTCCGCAGACTTCTCATAGGCCCTCAGCTCATTCTCTTCTGTTGTGTATTTGCTTTTTCATCACTTCCAAATCCGAGAGCTTGTATTAAAGTCTACTGTCAATTGCCACATCAAGAAGAAAGGAACATGAATGTACTTGGTGCAACGTAATCGAAGGGTGTAGTCCTAGCAGGACTGGACAATCACAGTGCATCTCCCCGCGTTTATGATCAGATGCCTCAATGGTATTCCTTATTTGTGTTGAGTGGGGACCCTGTGGGGGTAGTTTATCTGATGATATGAGCAGAGCTCATGCTGACGAGTCTGTGATGTAGTACAGGTGGTCTGCTGAAAGGGCACACTATTTATAGCCTTGTTTGAAGTAGTCTTATTGGACTTGTCACATCAGTTGGGTATCTGTTGCTATTTCCTACCCGCCGATCTATTTCCTTTTGTTCTGTACCGTCCTGTCTTCCTGTCGCCTTCTCGTTACTACACGTCTGCACCTGCATCTCCCTTTGCTAAATTCTCTCTTATCCACTTTGGGTGGGTGTGTGGAGAGAGAGAGAGAGAGAGAGAGAGAGATGAAAGCTGGTCTATCTTTGCTGGTCCATTTTTTGCACGTTAGTTCTTGTTAGACTGAACTAGTGGTGGAGGGCCAGTAGTGCGGAGCTCGCTGGTGTGCGCTCAAAATCAAGGTAGGTTAAAAGAGAGAGATATCTCACTTCTTTTTATGGAAATGTTTGCTCCTTCTTGGCGTAAGAAATCGTCATCATGTATAATCTTCATCACCGTCATCATCATTTTTAGCAGGAGCGGCAGGAGCAGAAGGCAGTGGTTTGAGCCACACGCACATGCAACGAAGCAAGAAAGAGCAAGCGCACTTGAGAGAAGGGAGAGGTTGGTGAGGAGGATCAAAGGAGGGGATAGAGAAGGTGGAGGTGGAAGGATTCTCTGTTTTTGGCTTAGTCTTTACTCAGTGGAGGCAAGGAGTAGAATTGAGCAGGAGTCTCACTGCTGCGCGTGATTCGTTTCTTGCGGGTTAAAAGGATTAAAGAAACGGAAAAAGTCTTGCCTGTGTGTTTAATGGTATTTGTACTTGCGAAGACTCTGGGAAGACAGTGTGGGTGCTGGTTGTGGTCGTGCCCGTGTGGAGACTCAAGGGATTGGCTGGTCGCTTGCAGGAAGCCCAACTTGGAATTAATTTTGAGTTTGTGCCTGGAGCACGAGGAACAACAGGGGGAAGAGGGGAGTTTTCTCTTGTGCTCTTGCTTCTCATTGTGTTGACGTCATCATCATGGATAAGACCTTTACTGAATTGCATAACGTAAATATCTTGGGATCAGGGCAAGAAACGATTGTTCTGGGCCATGGATTTGGATCAGATCAAACATGCTGGAGGCACTTGGTTCCACATCTCGTCAAACACTATCGGGTAGTGCTTTTCGATATGGTGGGTGCGGGGAAGAGTGACTTTTCCTATTTCTCCTTCTCTCGCCATGGAACATTGCACGGTTTTGCGGACGACCTGTTGAACATTCTTGATGAGCTGGAGATAGATTCCTGCATCTACGTTGGACATTCTGTATCCGGTATGGTGGGGATGCTTGCATCTATCGAGCAGCCGCAACTCTTTCAACGTATTGTTGCCATGATGTCGTCTCCAAGGTCTGTGAGTCATTTCCTCCTCCTTCTCCTCTTCCTCCTCTTCCCCCTCCCCCTCCTCCTCCTCCGCCTCCTCTTCCTCCTCCTCCTCTGAGTACTACTACTACTACTACTACTACTACTACTACTACTACTACCACTACTACTACTACTACTACTGCTACTACTGCTGCTGCTGCTGCTGCTACTACAGCAATTGCTGTGGCTCCTATTGGCATGGCTTTTCATCCCTGTCCGATGGATTGTTGCCATGATGTCGTCTCCAAGGTCTGTGAGTCATTTCCTCCTCCTCCTCTTCCTCCTCTTCCCCCTCCCCCTCCTCCTCCGCCTCCTCTTCCTCCTCCTCCTCTGACTACTACTACTACTACTACTACTACTACTACTACTACTGCTGCTGCTGCTGCTGCTACTACAGCAATTGCTGTGGCTCCTATTGGCATGGCTTTTCATCCCTGTCCTCCTCCTTGTCTGCCTCCTACTTACTTCCCTTTCGCCTGCCTTTCACCCATCCACTTGCTCCTCACCTCTTCTATATGAGTATATTGACCCTACCTTTTGTTTATCCCTCACTGTTCTCATCCCTCTGACTCTCTACCTCCTTGCGGAAGTAATGAAAAGACTGGAAAATCTCTTTGATTGAGAAGAGATCGAAACGAGCACCAAAAAAAGGCTGGAAAAACTCTTTGATTGAGAAGAGATCAAAACAAGCACGAAAAGTTCAATGAAGTGAAAGGAAAGAAGCGGCGTGAGAGTATGCAAGCAAAAGAAAGATCAAATAAGAAGACAAACATGTTCAGTGGTGATTCTTATGGCACATAAGTTTGGTTGCTGTCCAAGAATATTGCGGTTGGTTCGGGCGGGGGGGGAGCATGTACAAACAGAGGCAGGTCAGGTTTTGGAACATGTATAGTTGTGCCAGTTTGTGGCTTTCTTGACTCTTCCCCGGTGGCAATTACTCCCAGCCCCGTCTTCTTCTCAGCAGACGATTTATTTCTGTATATGCTGTTGTTCTTACTTTATGACTAGTAAATGTGCTGAGGAGTTTACTAAGAAGTATATCATTTGAATTTTGAAAAGAAATTACTGCATGGAGCTTTCGCAATAAGAAGTCTATCATTCAAATTTTGAAAGAAATTACTGGATGGAGCTTTCACAAATATTGAGCGAGGATGGTTGTCCATTTGAGGGCAAACTAGTCCACTCCTCCCTTTTCCGTTGTTTCCGTTATTTTCACTGTTTTCTATTGTGTGGAAGGGAGAATTATAGTCCTGGGACTTCTAAGTGCAGGGGGGCAGATTGTAGTAGTCGTACTGCTGAGTTGGTTTTCATCCATACCTGAAAGACTTGGGTATCAATGCAGCCAGCCTGTTTCAGGATTCGCTCCGCCTGAAAGCCATGCTAGTTCGTCCCTGCTCTTTTTCAGGACTCCCTGTTTTGTAGCTCGAGGACCTTCGGCCTTGGGAGAGCTTTCAATCTACCTTACCATTATTATTATTATTATTATTATTATTATCTACGTTGCAGAACGTACACGTACAGGGCCTTTCCGTACGAAATGTACAAGTAATATCTGTACGGGATCTGTACGGGAACCTGTACGGGAACCTGTACGGGAACCTTTTCGTCTTGTACGCCCCGGTATGAAAAAAAAAAAAAAAGGTCATCAAAAAAATCCGAAAAAAACATATGTGATGCAACAACACAAAACAAGCAACATTTGGCTGAGCATCATCTTCAGATTCTTATTAGAATTTGAGAAAACAAATAAAAACAATACCGGATTAAAAAAAAAAAAAAAACCTCGTATGGGGCCCCTAGCGTACGAGCAGGGTACGAGTACAAGAGTACGAATCCCTACTCGTACGAGGGTGCGTACAAGTGGCAACACAGATTATTATTTTATTATTATTATTATTATAACAGTAAGGACTGTCGGAGCACTACTCTCCAGTCTGACGCAGGTCACGACTTAGAAGTGTTTTTTTTTTTTTTTTCCCTTGGAAACTTCTTGAATTATCCTATCCTGCAAGAAAACTAGTCCATATCCGTATGATACTGCACTAATTGCTCCGCCTGTAAGTGGTTTCTTTAACAATTCTTTCTGGAATTGGGTTTTTCTTATATTGAAAATGCCATAAAACACAATCCAACATCCATGACACGATTGGCCCCTGCATAAGGATGACACGCAACAATATATAAAAGAAAGGGAACGGTCAAAATATAAAAGAAAGAAAAAAAATCCATAACACGAAGATCAGAATCACCATCAAGAAAAGAAAGGATTTCGAGATGTAGGATAGGGGTCAGTCCAGAATGCCTGCCGTCAGGACCACACGTGACAGTTCCCCGTCATGCAGCAGCTTGCCCCCTGAAACCTTAGCCTTGTTTGTGGGCTCGGGCTAGCTGCTTGTCAGCTTCGCTCTGCGAAACTTGGACAATATTTCACCCAAAAAAACAAGAAAGAAGAAAGAATGAAAAGGGGCCAGAAGCCTAGCTCAGTTGCATCTGGTGTCAGATCATTCTTTTTGTTGTTGATGGTTTTCTGGCTGTTGGGAATTGTGTGAACTGGTAGCTTGTGGAGTCTTGCATCTGGTGTACACGTAGGTGACATTATCTGATTTGCTGATATCGTGCCAGAAAGGGAGAGAGAGATTACTTTGACATTATTTGATGAGATTCTGAGAGGAAATCTGCAAAGGGTGAACCTTCCGTCCTTTTTTGAGAGAGGCTTCCCCCCAGTGAGTGTGGGTTATTATAGCCTGCTTTGGTTTTGCAATACAAATATCATAGCGGGCAGTGACAGCAATGATATCGACAAGATGGATAAGATACTGACAGGATTTCTTCTTTATAGATGGGGTTTGAGGCTGCTTCTGCTTGCGGAGGCAGTAGAAAGCCCTTGGAGTTTAGTGGATGTGTAAGTAGGTGTGGGACTCGATATAGTTATTTTGGTTTCGCATTTCTCTATTGCTAGGCGTCATGGAGTATCAGCTGTGGGGCATGAGTTGGTGCCTGCCTCCAGCTGCTGGGGTCGAGGCATATTTTTATTGCCTAAAGAATCTCTTTTAGTGATTCCCCAGATCATTAAGGTATTCCCTGAATCGTCGAGGTGCAGCCTGCTCCTGAGTTGATGAGAGTAAAGGTCAAACGGTCTTACGGTTACCCTTTGTGCTGTCCCCAGTTGTCCATCTGCAGTTTGCTGGGTGGTTTTGTTTGACGCTTTGCCCGGGCTGTACATGAACCTGGTCGTTACATGAACCTGGTCGGTACATGGCCATTGTGTGTGCCTCCGGTTGCTGGGAGCTGTGGGACGAGGATGCCATAGGTCGGTCTTTTTTGTTTTATTTTATTTTTTCTTTTCAAAGAAAATTCATTGGAAACCGTCCCTTAGGCAGACAGAAACTCGCACGATGCTTCCCTCCGTTATGGCCGAGGGACCCCGAGAAAGCGGAATTGATTGCTTCTGCAGATGGGGGGATTTACCTCTGCTCCACCCCTGCTGTTTTTTTGAAACTTCTCTGCTCCTAGAACTGCAAATTCTCACTCAGCAACTCCTCCTGTTAGCTTATCTGGCTGCCTGATTTATCTTTTCACTTTTCGAGAGAAGGCTCTGTCCTACTGCTGTGTTATTCGTAACTCCTATTCTGTCTTATCTGGCCGCAATTGCAGTCGGATGCGGATAGGGCCAGATTTGGATGAGTCTGACTGCAATCACACAGTTACCCCTAGAGCTTTGGTGAGAAAGTCCTATCCCATCTTTTCTTCCTGCCTGTCAGGGCAGGAGCTGTGATGACAGTGCTGAGGGGGTGTTATGTCCCCAAGCATTTCTTCTGCCAGTTCATTTTATATTTCTATTTTAGTATTTTGTCTTTCTTGTTTTTGGTGGGCGGTGCTGCCAGGCCGCATATTATTCCACTCTCAACCCTTTGTCATTTTTTCGCCCTTTTTTGCTCCGCCTGTCTCTGGTGCTTGAACGTGGCCAGATAAAGTAGGGCTGGGTTTGTGGATAGTTGGGCTGGGGTAGCATGTGAGTGAAAACACTGGCCCTCCTTTTTGCTCCATTTGCTGTCAGCTGGTCCAGCAGTTCAGTTTCACAGAGGCCCAGTTTCACATAGGCTGATACTGGTACCACCCTCAATTTTCCAAGGGGTCGTGCCGGTAGCTTTCAGGCCCGGCAAAATTCGAATTTTATGGGCGTACATTTAGCCTAGGATGTACTGGTGGTTTGAACCACCAGTGTGGGTAAGGCCTCTCTGAGGGTGCTAGCATCCTTAACGTTCGGGACCAAGTGCATGTGCACTGGTACCATTAAAATGGGGACATGGCCTCTCCCTGCACCAGGGCACACTTCACTTGGAGTAAATGGGTAACATGCCCTGCTCTGGTCAGGCCCACCTAATGCCTTCGAAGTGTAATGGAAAAAGAGTGGCCCGTTTTTGAAAAAGAATACAAGGGTCTAGCGGAAGGGTCTTGAAGGAGTTTATTCCAGCCTCGATTTAACCGAGCAATCTCAACCGCAGGTTTAAGACAGTTGCAGAGTGGATTTCCTGGTTATGCACAGCCACCTTATGAGTAAGCAGAAGCGTCTCAAACACCCTTTTGCAATCCCCTTTTGTTTCGTTTTGTGACGGTTTGCACCTATACGTGTTCTCCTGATGAGTTGATCGGAATTCCGTGAAACACAGGTCATCTCTTGTTTTATTTATGATAATACACTTCTACCAGCCTGGAAGGTAGTGAACACTCTTTGACACTCCCTGGCAGAAAAGGTGACTGAAGTGTTTCAGTAATTGGGGCTCCACTGTCACAGAATAGAGACGAGACGTACAGGAAAAAGGAAAATTTCACATGGCAGAGTGCATTTAGGCGGATTCCGCGGACAGCTCACGTGGACAGGCGGGGCACAGGGAAAACGTCACCAAGAAACTGCTCAAGTTCTTCAGCCAGTGCAGCACTACCTTGATTGCTCTCCTGGATGCAAGTGCATGTACGGTCGGCCCCCTGTGGGGCGCCAGTGGGGCAGTGGGTCCCATCTGAAACTTGTTTCCGTTGTACGCCATCCACAACAAACACAATCTACTTCCCACCCCAATGCCATCAACAACAAACACAATCTACCTCCCTGCCCCACACCATCCACAACAACCAAATCTACCTTCCACCACCTTAAATTGCTCTTAAGGGGCAATCTCTGCAAATCAACTCATCTGTTGATTGGGGGACAGGTGACTAAACAACAACTTGCAACGTTGAACCGCGAGTATACCGTAGCCTGGCGGCCATCCACTGCGCGCCAAGCTTTTTCCGAACCGCAAGCGGTCGGTCTTTTTCTTTTTTCGCTGGGCCCACCAGCCCACCAGCTGTTGTGTGGTCTGGTAGCCCCCAGACGTTTTGTGGGTGATGAAAGATTTGTCCAAATTCTCAAGGTTAGCGCCGTGTACTGGCGGTGTAAACGCTGTAGGTAATACCTGCGAGATCCGAACTGGTTCGATGCCCCTTTTGGAAACCCCCGTAGTATCTGCCTAATCCACAAGGGACGTAGTAATAGAAAAGCACTGACGGTTCATCACTAATTGGGAAGGTGTCTATGCATCTGCACAACGCAGATTTCATTCTACAACATAGAGACATCTCTCGCCTATTGTCCGGGGGCTTTATAGTGGATCTTTGGACTTCAAGTTTTGGAAATCGTGGTTTTACATACCACAATCTTCTAATATTGTAGCTATATGCTATACGTAGAGCATAAATCAGGCGCCCGGACTTGACAGTACCACACGTCTTGCAAGTTACAGATGGGATCGATGCTGAGGCTTTCCTTTACGTATGTATTGTATGGTCGGTCTTGTGAAGTTCACGTTACGCACATCAAGTGCGCAGCATGTTTTTCGCATCGTTGATCGTAGAGACTATCACGGTAGAATCAGTGACTGAGGTGAAGTCGTAACAAGGTAGCCGTAGGGGAACCTGCGGCTGGATTGACTCCTTTCCAATTTACATACCCAGATTTGATTTAGACTAGTTACCAAAGGCGCGTTGCGGTCTGGTGACTTTGGGGGTCGATGAGTCGCTGCGGCGCCCTTAACTAGGTGACTCTGGTGATAGATCAGATGCAAAGTGTCTGCTGTGGCGAGTGGAATGAGTGCCTTGGGAACTTGGATCATGTAGAGTCGTCATCACTCGGGGAGTCCGTATTGCGGTTTGCATTTGCTGTTCAGAGCTCATATGGGGATGCTGCCGTTTTTCTCTGGCACTTGGTTTGTCTCCTATTACACTTGGTGTGTGTGTGGCCCTAGTCCAAATTGCAGCTCTTATTCGGATTCTCTTGGTGTGTCCCATGGCCACTGCTGACACAGAGACTGGACGTATTCGGTTCTGGCTGGTGGGCCAGGCTAAATCCAGACGTCTGGATCCTCTCATGCCCAGAGGGTTACTTCTTTTTCTTTCCTGCTTCGGAATCGGTTGCGATTTTGACGATGACTCCCACCCAAAATAAAGTTTGTATTGTGTTGATGTGCAGTGCTTATTTGGTGAGGCGGGATTTTTACAAATGTTTTCGCCGCGTTGTGGATTATCAAAAGTTAGGAAAATTCGCACCTGGCATTTAATGCATGCAGATCGTCTGTGCGTCGGTGCCAGATGTGTGTGTGTAGTGTAGTCGTGGTGTTCACTCGGTGAAACATCGCAGCCTTTGTGCGCATCATTCTTGGGATTGGCTGTCCCCTGTAGGTCAAGTGTCGAGGTGTCCCTGGATCCCTTTCAATGTAACAGCGGTGGAAGTGGCATCTCTGGACCTTCCTGCCGTGTGCACATCATTCTTGGGATTGACTGTCCCCTGTAGGTTAAGTGTCTAGGTGTCCCTGCATCCCTTTCAATGTAACAGTGGTGGAAGTTGCATCTTTAAACCTTCCTGCCGTGTCAGATCTAAGTAAGATAATGCATCGAATAATCAGCTGGAGCCAGTACCTGACAGTCTCCACATCACTAACTGTCCAAGTGCAGGCGGTACACCGAGGAACTGTTGAAACACAGACCTGTGTTCAAGTCCGGAAGGAACTAGATTTATGAAATACCTTAATTGCATGGGGCCCGTTCGCTTAGCCATGATATCTCAAGGTTGTTGCCTTTTCTTTACATGGAAAAAGAAAAGAGTAAAAAGGACAGTATCCACATCCCTGCTCTGCTTGTGCCAGGTCAGTGCTTAGCCTAACTGCTGACCATTGGGTACGAAGACGTGTATTCTTGTTCACGAGGGATGAGAATGTTCTAAGATTCTCTCAGTCGCCAAACTGCTTGAGTCGAACTGGCCTAACTCAGTTAGTACACTCTCAATCTGTTGAAACAGAGACCTGAGTTCCAATTCCAAACAACTCTGAATGTACCTGAGGCCAGTCAGTTCAAAGATAATATCTTAAGGCCGTCGGTCTTTGGTTCTGTTTTGTTTTTAAGCTGGGCCACCAGCCGGGCCACCCAGGTCACCTTGTTTGACTGGGCTGTGCGGCCGTGCGAGGACCAGCGAAGGGCCCAGGAAAAAAAAAAAAAAAAAATCTGAAAAAAAACTATGTCATGCACAAAAATAAACTGAGCAACTTGTGGAGGGAGACAAGAACGCTATGCTTGCAGGGGTCCCCTAGCCATAGGAGTAGTGGTAGGTAGGTAGTGAAGGTGAATTGAAAGAATTTGAAAGATGATAAAAGATTTGAAACTTGTGCCCCAGGGTCACATCTAAATTCTTTACTAAATTTGAAATGAAAAATATAAAAAAAACAAAAAAATGATATCTGAAAGAAAACTGTCATGCACCAATATAAACTGAACAACTTGTGCCCCAGGTCACATCTGAATTCTTTACTAAGATTCGTTTCGAGCTTTCTATTTTTTTATTTTTTTTTTGCGCGGCTGGGCAACTTGCCCTGGGCCACTCTGGTAGCCTAGTTCTTAAGCAAATAAAAACATGTATTTTTGTTTTCCAGCAATTGGGAATACTTCTGCTGTTTATCAGTTGCTGAGCCACCCCCACAGGTGCCAAAGGTGCATGGCCGAACTGAGGCGGGCACTTATTTGAGGGTTCCTTGATGCATCTGACCGCAACCTTCGCCAATTTCAGTTGAGAGTGTGGGTGTGAATATGTAGTGCAGTATGCACGTACTGCGAGAAAGCGGGAATGGTATGGTTGCCGTGAATGGACCTCCCTTCAGCCACCTCTTGTTCTTGTTTTCTTTTTTTTGGGGGAGGATTTGGGGGGGGGGGGAGCCGGGGTGTTATTGTAACTTTCATTTTTATTTCGAACTTCAATTTTTTGTCCTGAAAATGGAGAAGTGGCCCAAGTGGGCCTTTCTGAAACCGTAGAGAAAATGGATAAAAACTATTCAAGGGGTAAAGACCTTGGCAACTCTGAAAGATTGTGAAGACCAGAAGCCATGTCAGAATATGCCGGGATCTCGTGGTTGGCTATATGGAGCTTGACGCGCTAGGATGTCTGGACGGCAAGGCACATTCACATGTGCCTGAATATCTTGAATTGGAAGATGAACTCTGATGTGTCACAATCGCCTGGATGGCCATCCTGATGTGCATGGATGTGTTGGCTGACCAAATATGTTCTGGAAAGGGAACATGAAGCCGAATCCTAAAAACAGGAAGAGAGAAGTGCATAGGATGAAGTGGAAAAGAGAGGACAACCATGGTGTGTTTCCATTGGTACTGTTCTTTTGCACTCGGCAAGAGTGCGACTTAGGCTGTGATAAGCTGCTGTTGCCTTTGAAGAGACAAGGATCTCGCTGTGAGGGTGAAATTCCGTTGGGTGAGGCTGCTGTTTGATTGGACAGTGGAGAAGTGCTATTGGGGGAGATTCCCTTGGGTGATCAGATTGTAGGCACTGTTCAGGTTGGCAGTGAAAAGGAACCGTCTTCACCCGAATAGAACGCCTGGTAGTTATCGCCGTGTCCGGGCTGAAAGTTGTGCCAAATACAGCTATAATGACCGGGCGCTCTATTCGGGTGAAGATGGTAGGCTCCCACTATGTGCGCTACGGCGAAGGGAAGTGAGGTATCTATCTATACCTTTCTCGGCCTTTTGGCTAAGATCAAGTGTAGTATCTGTTCTGATCAGTTTAATATCTGATCCATGGTCCATCGGGCCACATGATATGAAATTAATTTTTCAGGGCTACGGAGGGGTCATAGGGGTAGGCTTGCCTGCTCGACCCCTTCAGCGTTGCCTTCGTCTTGCACTGCAGCGAAGCGTGGCGCAGCCCACTTCCCCCCCAGGGGATCTTAAAAAAAATATAAAAAAAAAATAAAAAAAATAAAAAAAAATAAAAGAGGTATCTACCAAGCGTTTTTTTTTTTTTTTTTTTTTTTTTTAAACAAAACAAAGCTCTATCTATTGGTGGGGAGCAACACCTGCTGGAAACCGGGTCCAGCGTCCCATAGATACAACCATATCCTCACAAATTGGCACGAACTGGGAACCGGGCCCAGCGTCCCATAACGAGTACATTCAGAAAACTCGTCAGAAAATTTCATGCAAATGAGGCTAGGAACCTATTAGAAAAATCCAATTGGCCTAAGAATGGAATTTGAAAATTGAGATACCGGGGCCATTACCCGGCTTTGGCTCAGAGAATTAGAGCTACTTCAGACATATATATGACAACTTCATGATTCAGAAACGACTCAGAAGAACCCCCATCAATCCACTTTACCTCCCTACGGCAAGACTGACAGCGGAGCCACCATCTCTGCTGCTGCTATACCGTACTCCCATCCTACCAGCTAGCCCCTTCACTGGTAGGACGCGTGATAACCCACCATCTTCTCCCACTCTCCTTATTCTCTTCCTTTTTGTTTTTATGACTTCAGAATATGAACAGAATTTTGGAAATCTACTCAGAATACCCCTCCATCCATCCACTTTACCTCACTCCGGCAAGACTTTCTACAGCAGAGCCACCATCTCCGCTGCTGCTATGCCCTATTCCCATCCTACCAGCTAGCCCCCTCACTAGTAGCTGTCTCTTATACACATCTCTTTTTGTTTTTATGACTTCAGAATATGAACAGAATTTTGGAAATCTACTCAGAATACCCCTCCATCCATCCACTTTACCTCACTCCGGCAAGACTTTCTACAGCAGAGCCACCATCTCCGCTGCTGCTATGCCCTATTCCCATCCTACCAGCTAGCCCCCTCACTAGTAGGACGCGTGATATCCCACCATCTCCTCCCCCACTCCCCCTCGTTCTTATTTGGCTTAAAAAATTGGAGCTACTTAGGAAATGACTACAACAGGCTTCAAGAATCAGCAGGATTCAAAATCCGGCTCGAAAGAACCCCCCCCATCAATCCTCTGTTCCTCATTCCGGCAAGACTTACTGCAGCAGAGCCACCATCTCTACTGCTGCTATACCCTATTCCAATCCTACCAGCTAGCCCCCTCACTAGTAGGACGCATGATATCCCACCGTCTCCTTCTGCCACTCTCCTCGTTTCTTTTGAGAATAGACCGCCGGGGTCCTACAAGAAGCTCCCAGAATCTTGACCTCCCTACCAAACCTTTCCAGAGTTCCTCAAAGTTGTCTTACTCCCTGCCGAGCTCTTCCAGGCCTCACACCCCCACTTCCTGCTGGGTTACAGGGCAACACAACTCGCCCAAGCACCGGCCAGCGTCATCCCAGCAGCAAACCTTGGTTGTCCCGTGAGATGCCCACCCCAAAGCATCCCCAGATCTTTCTACCAGGCCTCACACTCCTGCATCAACAGGTTACAAGGCAACACCCCAGCACCGGCCAGCGTCGTTCTGGCATCGAACAGCCGCAGATCGCTGAGTATAATAACTTTAAAGCAGCCTAGGAAAAGTTGATAGAAGTCCCAGAATCCTAAACATTCTCAAGTCCCCCTTAACGGCCACAGGATAAGATTCAGAAAAAAAGGGGGTCAAAACTAGAAATTAGTACCAACAATCCTAAAATCCCCCTCTCAACAAGCGGACCGTCGGTCCCGACTTTCAGTCCTCGTACCAGAGCTCACCTGGTCTCATACCCCCCTCTGCTAGGGTAACAGGGCAACGCAACCCTCCCCAGTACCGACCAACCTAGTTTTGACGGACAGGAAGTGCCTTCCTCCCTCGACAATTCCTTTAGCGGCAAACCCCTAAACAGGTTACAGGGTCCACACCCGGTGCGAACTACGTTGGACGATCTGGTTATGCCTTCCACCCTCGGCATAACTCCGTGGACCTCAAGCTCCCCCTGGGTTACACAGCACAGCTCCAGCACTGGTCATGTCGTCCCAGCATCGTCCTCCTGACCTACTTACCTTAACCGACATCTGCCATCTGTTGAAGGTCCCCTCTCATTCCTTCCCCCCACCCATTCTAGTTTCCCCAACAGAAAAAGCACCACCACAGCCGTAGATCTTTTCATCGAAGATCAGGAACAAGGTTAAGAATCTATCTGTATCGTGCTTGTGAGAAGTGAAATTAAAAGATGAAATCAATTAGTAATCAAGGAAATTTAGGTCATGAATTTCTGGCATCCACTTCAGAATGAAGCTTCGAAAAGAAGAACTGATGTCTTTACAGACTTCGACAATTGAAACAAAAAATCCCAAGGAAAAACAATAGAAAAAAAATTGTGATGTCCAAACCGGACTTTCGACTCTGATTTCCAGAACCCAGGGTCCAGGAAATCGCACAGACCGTAAATCAGGAAAGTAGTAATCAGAAAAAATTATCCAGAAAAAAAGTATCGGATTGTCGGCATCATTAGACGATAGATCAGGAAAATGCTAATCTGAAAAACGCTCAGACCGTGGATCAAGAAGATGCTAAACAGGTAAAATTATCATATGACTAACAAGAATCAGACAAGCAATACAAAACAAGAATTCCATGGCCAGAAGAAGAAATAAGAACTACAAATTCAGCAATAGTAGTTGTAGGTGCGTAGCAAATCAGACAGATATCAAGACAGACAAACACTATCTAAGAATCGCCTCATTCAGATCCATCAAAGCCAAACTGAAGAGGAAAAACAACTTACCCGTGACAACCCTAAACACCCCCTCCCCTCTCTCCAAACCTCACCTCCTCGCTTCATCGGCTTCTCAAGTAACTCGGCCGCCTGTGATTGAAAGCCATTCAACCAACCAAATAGACCGAACGATGATGATAATAGGACCGCAGCTAGGATTGCCGTCACAACATACCAAACCACGTTGCGAGATTTAACAGCCGAGCCTGCCAGCCGCCCCTCGCAGGTAGCCCGAAGAGATGAGGTGGTGTCCACGTTGCGAATGTCGTCCTCCCCCTTCTTCCTAGTAGCCCTCTCCCTCCAGCCCGTGAAACCCTACTTACCTCCCCTATTCTCCCACACACCGTGTTCCTCCTCTCCAGTAAGACCTTGATGTGAGATGCACCGCCCAGCGACGTCCAGACACACCCCCGCCGCTCCTCGTTCCTGCCCTTTCCGCAAAGCCCGCCGCCGCGTCCGCCCGCCTCCTCCTTGTGTCAATCTTGCTGTCGCAGCGCTCCCACCGCTCCTCGTTCCTGCTCTCTCCGCGAGGCCCGCCATCGCGTCCAAACGCCGGGCGGCGGAGCGCTCCCGGGAGCGCTCCGCCGCCGGTGCTCATCCATGAACACCTCATCCAATGGGCGGTATCCACCAAGCTTAGTAAATTTGTATGGGAATCTAAGGCTAGTGCTCCATACGCGGAGAGTAGGGAAAACAATCCGTCAACTAATTGGCCTGTGAAGTCCATAATAAGTTGGCAGGGCCCACTTTCCAAGTTTAAGCTCCATCTGAAGGGGGAAAGAGGGGTGTGAACGAAAATTCATTGGTGGCAGATATCATGCACTGTTTAGGTTGGCAGTGAAAAGGGAACCACAGTTGCACTGTGTTGGCTATCGGTGAGGGAAATGAGAGGTCTTTGTGAAGCTCAATGAATTTATGTGAGAGTAAGGCTCGTGTTCCTTGAGATGGGACTAGGGAAAACACAATATTGAACCTCTAGTACCTCTCTCAGCTATCGGCCGCGGGCCTTCTCGTATACGCGCCGCAGCCTTAGGGGGGTCGGCCAAGTGAAGGCCCGGTCGTAGCCAGAAAGCCGGGGCCCGCTTCTGTAGGGACGACACAGTAGAGGGAGAAAAAAAAAAAAGAAAAGGAAAAAAAAAAAATACACAAACGAAAAAAAAAAGAAATACACAGAAGGAAAGTCGCGTGGGAGGGAGGGGGAGAGAGAGAGAGAGAGAGAGAAAGTCTCGTTTTGCAAAACGAGATGGGAATGCATCTTCCCGCGATATTCCCGTTTTGAGAAACGAAACGGGAGAGAGAGAGAGAGAGAGAGAGAGAGAGAGAGAGAGAGAGAGAGAGAGAGAGAGAGAGAGAGGGGCGGCGAGTTGGGCGCGAC
>BFEA01000418.1:738939-755567 GCA_003427395.1 Chara braunii | reverse complement strand
CCAACAAAGCTCGGATAGGCTCGCCTGGGTCACTAGACTCCCGTAGGAATGTCAAAAGACTCAAAAGTCAAAGTACCCGTTCGAGAGCCCGGTTCTGACTCGTGCCTCTTCGGCAACATGCCCTTGGAAAGTCCACTTCAGATTATGCCTCTTCGCGAACGTATCCTTTGGTCGTGCCTTTTCGCGTACGTACCCTTTGGTCGTGTTTTTTCGCGTACGTACCCTTTTGGTCGTGTCTTTTCGCGTACGTATCCTTTGGGCGTTCCTTATCGCGAAAGTAGCTCTTGGTCGTGCCTTTTCGCGAAAGTGCCTCTTGGCCGTGCCCTTTTCGCGAGTGTATCCCTTGGTCGTGTCCTTTCGCGATAGCACTCCACCGGAAAGCTCGCTTCTCCAAGTACCTGCTCGGTTGTAGAGTCGGTAAAAAGAATTTGCCCGATAAATGTGCCCCTTAAGTAAAGGGTGTTTGCTCGGTAAATGATTGCCCGGTCGAAGTGTCAGCCCGGAGAATGTATCCGCTGTGTATGCAGACCACCCGATAATGTGGCTGCTCGGTAAAAAGCCCTTTCGGTAAAGTGACCCCCGATAGGATGCCCCTCCGATAGGATGCCTCTTCGGTCAAATACTCTCTCGGTAGGATGCCTGTTCTGTAGAGCGCCCTCTCGGTAGGATGCCTGTTCTGTAGAGCGCACCCTTGGTAGGATGCCTGTTTTGTTGAGCGCCCCTTTGGTAGGATGCTTCCTTGGTAGGGCACCCCTTCGGTAAACGCACCGTTCGTCGAGTCCGGTTCGGGAGGCGTTCCTTCACAGGCCGGATCCAGCGAGGTATCCCAATCCCACCAAAACCCGGAATGGTTCGATCTCTCAGTCAGCACCTAAAGGAAATCCCGTTCGGCCTGGTGTCTTCACCCGAGTCTCAAAGCTTGCCTCAGTTAGAGCTCTCCTGCACCCGGCAACCCGGCTCACCTCGGTAACTGAGCGCAGCGCTCGAAGTCGCCTCCTTGGGTGACGCCCAGACACCACTAATGGCGCGCACACTAGCCATGCACAGAGCTCGTGATGCTCCCCCTTCCCGTGCACATGCACGCCGGGCACGCTCCGCTTTCCAACGGCTCTCTCCCCTGCGAGCTGACGTGTGCGGATGCGCGTGACTGCACGCGGCTGCCCCGTGGCTCTCTACCCTCTCATGCGGGCCGTTATGCGCGGATGCGCGGGAGTGTTCGCTGTTGCCCGCGGCCCTCTCTCCGTGTCCGCGAATGTGCGTTGGCATGTGCAACTCTACCCCACTCTCTCTTCCCGTGCGCAGATGCGCGCAAGTGTCCTCCTAAGCGCGCAGGTACGCGCAGGAGTGAGTTGCTCTGCCGCCCTCTCTCCCCCTTCGTGCACAGGTGAGCGCGGGTGCGTGCGGTTGTCCTTCGCTGCTCTCTTCCTTGGTGCGCCGGTGCGTGCGGTGTGCGTAGCTCAGCTGCGCTCTCCTCTTCGGTGCGCGGGTGCGCGCGGGCGCGCTCGGATGTTTCCCGCAGCTCTCTTCCTCGGTGCGCCGGTGCGCGCGGCTGTGTGCAGCTCAGCTGCGCTCTCCTCTTCGGTGCGCGGGTGCGCACGGATGTTTCCCGCTGCTTTCTTCCTCGGTGCGCCGGTGCGCGCGGGTGTGTGCAGCTCAGCTGCGCTCTCCTCCTTGGTGCGCGGGTGCGTGCGAGTGCGCGCGGATGTTTCCCGCTGCTCTCTCCCTCGCGCGCGGGTGTACACGAGTACGCGTCATAGGTGTTCCGTGCACTCACCCTTTTCGTGCCAGTGTGGGCGGGTCCTTTCCCTCCGCCTTGGCACTCTGGTGATGTGTTCGCGTGAGAAAACACCTGTCGGCACCTCGCTCGTAAGTCTTCCCTCCCGTGCGTATCTCTCTCCTTCGTACGTGCGTCCCATACGAGTCTCCCGCCGACGTGTGCCCCCCTGCCCTGTGCGTTCCTCCACGCGCGCGAAGTCCCGTGCGTATCTTGATCCGTGCATGTCTCACGAGCCCTTTCGTGCGTTCATACCCGTGCGTGCGCTTTTCGTCCCGTGCGTTCCTGCCGAGCGCCAGAAGCCCGTCCCTAGTAGCCCCGTGCGCCCGTGTCCAAGCATGCCAAGAATGCCTGATCCCGGGCCCGGTTCGGCTTATATAGTTTGCCGGGCCCTTCCCCCAAGTGTACTGCTTGCCTTAGGTGCTCCGAGGCTGCAAAAGGCTTGCAGCGCCTCGGTACCGTGGCTGCGCCCGGGCCTGATTAGGCCCCCGAACAGTTTTTGTCGAGGGGGGCCTTTTTGTCGGGAACCGGGCCTTTTGCAGTGTCTCGGTACTGGACCTATTCCCGAGCCTGCCGCGGCCCATCTCGGCCATAAGTGGTACCAGCCCCCTTTGTAAAGGTCACGCAGGCCCGCCCAAAACTCTAGGTCGGGAGGCCCATCTCCGAGCCCTAGGCCCGCACACCTCTCCTCTTAGTGTCGAGGCCCCCGCGTAGACCAAATTCCACCGCTTACTCACGCAAGGTGTCCTCGAGAATTTGGTTACTCGAGGCAACTTCGGACACCGCCACTGCTCAAAACTCCCGTAGCCTCATGATAAACGCCGGGCGCCTCCGTTCCCTTGGCCATTTTGCCGGCTTTTAGTATCACCTCGACCTTCCACGGCCGCATCCTCTTGTCCAACCCCTCGGTAGTTATCTGCTGCGGCAGCCTTTTTGTGCTCGTCTGTAGTTTACGTCTTAGCCCTTTTTTTGCAAACATGCCTCTGTCCGACGCTCGAGCCCGTCTAAAATGAGTGTCGTGGCTCGGCCACTCGCTCTGCCAACCTGTCGTAGCCTTTTACCCGTGGTCGGTGAGCCTCTGTCAGGTAGAAACCAACAAATGGAAACCTTGTGGCGCGCCCTTGTGAGAGAAGTAAAGGGCGGCGTAGGGTTGGAGCCGCCCGACAAGGGGTTCAAACACTTGGGGGTCGGCTCGATACTATACATGGGCAAAGTGAGGTCCCAGAATCGAACTTTAAGGCCCATCTGTGACTGCAGAAAGGTGAAAACCTTTTCACTCCCGCCGGCCTAAATTCGAGGTCCTCCAAGAATACTTCAGTCTAAGGCAGGACCTTTACCCTTCTTATTTCTTTCGTAGGCTCGGACTATATCGGGAGCAGTCCTATTCGCATGAACCAGCGGTTGTCTTTTGGCTCTTGATAGGCAAACCTGACTTTGTACTATTTCTGGGGACGACCTCTACCTCCTGTCCTGAAGATATCCTCACCTACTATCCCTTCAATGTCATATCTTCCATCCATATCTGGAGTAATCGTAGATCTAAGTGACGGAAATTGTTGACTTGTGACGCAAGGCAACAACTTTGGCGCATGGAACACTGGGTAGGTGGGGAGGTGTGCTGGAATCTCGATAGTATACGAGGGCCCATCCTCTCCGCCCTTGACTTGTAAGATTGGCCACGGTCCTCTATACGCAGGTAGTGATTTTTGTGAGATGTTTTCCTCAGGAGCGAACTCTTTTGACTTGACCCAGACTAAGTCGCCTACTTGAAACTGTGAGGGGCGACGATGCTTATTATAAGCTTGCTCTATCATTCTATGTTGGGCTTTCCTGAGGTTGTCTACAACGGTAGCTATCTCTTTCTCGGTTATCGGGCGGTAGCCTCTGGATCTGATATGTCGTACTGACTCGTGTCGGTGGTAACAACGAAAGGCAGGGACGGATCGACTTGCTTAAGGACTGGATATTCTATCAGGGCCCGCTTTAATCTTTTCAGGGCAGCTGTGAAGTCCTTGTCCCACTTCCAGATTGCTTCTTTCGTTAGCAACGTGCGAAGGGGTGCAACGATGGTAGAGAGGTTCCTGATGAACTTCCTATAGTAATTAGCTAGGCCTAAGAATGACTGCAGCTTTGTCAGTGTGCGGGGCGTTGGCCAATCTCTAATCGCTGCGATTTTGCTGTCTTCAGGTCTAATGCCGTCTCCGTCTAAAACGTGGCCTAAGTACAAAACTTGGGTCTTGGCCCATTCACACTTCTTCGCGTTGATCTTGAAGTTAGCTTCTCTAAGCTTCTCCAGGACCTGCCTCATATGACCTTCTTGCTCCTGGAGGGTCTTGCTAAAGACTAAGATATCATGTAGATACACTACCACGAATCTATCTAACCATATCCTAAACAAATCATTCATACAACGCTGGAATGTAGTTGGCGCATTGGTTAGTCCAAAGGGCATAATTACAAACTCATAGTGCCCATATCTAGTCCGGAATGTTGTCTTATACTGATCATCAGGGTGAACCTCTATCTTTGAGAAATATTTGCAGCCCTGCACCCGGTTCAACAAGTCATCTATACGGGGCAGTGGTTCTGCATTCTTCACTATAATCGCATTAAGACCTCTATAGTCTATGCACATGCGCAACTCGCCCTCCTTCTTCAGGACAAAAAGAACAGGTGCTCCAAATAGAGATGAACTAGGCCTAATCCAACCCTTTTCGAGGAGCTCATCCAATTGCTTGCGCAGCTCCTTGGGGACATTTTGTACACAACACCCTTAGGAGTCCTACTGCAAGGCTCTATCTCTATGCGATGCTGGATTGGCCGCGGTACTACTCCTGTTGGCGCCTTAGGTAAGTTTGTAAACTCCTTCAGCAGCTTTTGGCAATAGCAGGGTCTAAGGGTCTTTCTTCCTTAGGCTCAGTGACCGGTCTAATGTAGGTTATAAGGACCTGTTCTTCCAATTGCTCCTTCCTCACCAACCGTGCGAACGCGGGAGCACTGAGGCAGCAATGTGCCACAGAGTTGTCGAATCCTAACACAGAAACTGTCGAGCCGTCTTAACTTCTCCTGTTGGACAAGGGAGCCTACACTCATGCTCTCTCAGGTGGAGTGTGGCTCCTGCTACCTCTCCCCAGTCCATTCCTAGTACCATATCGAAGGGGAGGCTGTCCTCTACGAGGAGAGTCGGGGAATGGAGGACGTTCTTCAACTTCCCATCTTTCTCTAGGCGAAAGTACATTTGGACTCCTCTACATAATCCTCAACTCGCATAGTGCGATTGTCTGCGAGGATACTAACTACAGGGTCTTCCAACTTTTGGACCTTTAAACTCAACTTTAACTTTTGCAGCGCCTTTCTACTAATATAGTTGCGTGTAGCCCCACTATCTATAAGGGCCCCTACTCTGCCTCTAAACATCTCTACGTCTACTAACACTAGTTGTCCCTTCACATCCTTCTTCATCTTGGCCCAGGCAGACATCCTCTTCTTCAATTCTCCTGCCACGCCTGCGAGGGAAGTGCATAGAGAGACTCTTAACACAAGCAGTCTCAGGACAACTATCTAGGCACTGGCCAGCAACCTCTGCAGTAGACACATGTGGTTTGGGAGTTTCTATGTGGTGCGCGCACTCTTCTCCACATGGTGTAGGGGTAGGGGCAGTTGCGACCCCTACCGACGGGTGCCTTTTGCTGCTTGTGCAACAAAAAGGGCCTCTCTGTACTTAGGGCAGTATTTAATGATATGACCAGGATCACCGCAATAGATGCACTGATCCTGATTGATCCTCCTCTGCCAAACTGTTTGTTCTATGCCCAAGTCTTCCCAAGGCCTGCCCTGTGGCAGACCAGGGCGTCATCCACCTCTCCTATAAGGTGACCAATTAGAACTAGAGCGGTTTTGCGGGGGACCTTGACCCCTACCTCCCGCTTGGCGGCCTCCTCTACCACCAACCCCTTGATCGCCTCCCTCCAGCCGCGACAGCAGCGTAAGTCCTCCCCTGACTAACGCTATTGTCCTCTTCCTTTAGTCCTCACTCTATTTGATCATATGAGACCTCTTCCATACCACCCTCATCTAATGTAAGGATCAGGTGATCCTTGCCCTTAACATGACCCGAGATGGTACGACCCTTCCACTTCTTTCCCTTGTCAAGATCCTTATGCCAAAAAGTGGAAACTAGCATGGATTGCGCCTCGAATGCTACCACTTCCCTACTCAAAAGTATCGTAGGTCATGGTAGACTCCCTACTCTTCTCAAAGAAGTGCCCTCGCAAGGGCTCGGGCATGGCACGATAGAGTAGGTTGACTAATTGGGTCTCAGTGACCCCATGATCAGGGATGGCGACCAACTCATCCATGACACCCTTGAGTGCCCTGGCACTTCTCCATTGGCGGGAATGGATGGTCTGCAGTTTGTCAGAAGCTCTAATGCTTCGTGTGACATCTGCAAACCTTTTGCGTAACAGTTTGAAGAACTCACTGAGAGGGGTGAAGGCGGAATAAGCAACCATATCGTTATTGCAATTAGCAGCACGACACCTTGACCTAGCGAAGCTTGCTGCTTCGTCTTTGAGGGCATGGAAAGCTATTAGGACATGTTCGTCAGGAGATACCTTTTTTTATGCACGTAGGAGTTCACGTTGGCCTCCCAGTTGTCGAAGTTCTCCTCCTCCTTTCCACTGTAGGAATCGGGGAACTTCACCTTAACGGGCTCCCTATGGGGGCGAGCTTCCCCCTCTTTTGGTGCAGCCAACTTGGCCCCCTATATGGCGCCAGTACAGAACCGCTTCGTGTTCTCTAATCTCCTCTGCACTTCTGAGCCTACGTGCATGATCATCTCGCGTGCAAACTCCCTAAACCCCAGTCAAATCGATCGCAGGGCTATATCCTGATTCCTCCCAAACAGGTATTGCTCCTCCCGAGCCTGTGCTAAGCGTTCTATATTCTTTGCCATCACCCATCTTCCCTTGCGAATCGGCCTGTGCCTCCATCTGCACCCTCAGCTGTTTCACCTCCTCCAGTCCTTTCGCCGCCTTACTCGCGGCCTTACTTGCCGCCTCCATTCTCTTCTTCCTCTCCCTGGTCAGACGCAACCTCCACTCTAACTTTTTCTCCTCTTCTATCGTTTACCGCTTGAGGGGATCTTCCTCGGCTTCCAATTCTTTCACGACTGCCTCCTGTTCTTCCCTAAGGACGTGTAATATCGCCTCCTCCTCTTCTCCTAAAGACAGATTGGCAACCCATTCAGAAACCTTCTTCTCCAACCAAGAATCCTCTTTCTTTGTGCCACTTGTCTCGCCTCTGTCCCTAATACTTCTTCTAATCAGGGGCACTTCTTCTTCCACCACCTTCTCCTCTTCTTCTTCTTCTGCATCCACCGCTTTCATTTTTTCTTCCTCCCCCTTTTTCACTCTTTCTAACTCCAACTTCTTTCTTTTCGCGGCCTGCTCCTGTAGCAAGGTCAACTTCTTGGCCTGCTTCACAACCTCCTCCTTCTCTTTCTTGGCCTTCTGCTCGGCCAAGATCCTCGCAGCCTCCTCCTCCTGCTCCTTGGTGTAAGGAGTGGTGCTAGTGCCTCCCCGCATCTCTACTCTACACGTCATAGTGTTCCAGAAGCCCAACGGCAAGAGGAGACGCCAGAGGGTCCCCCAGAGGGAGAAACCTCACGAGCAGGATGTACATAGGGTAGTCGTCCATGGTATCTGGTGCACGACAGTGACTGTTCCACTCCTCACCACTTAGACCTACCCACTAACTGACTGACTGACTCTCTAAGGACCACAAGATCTTGATAGGATCTTGTCAATTGTGGTCACTAGCCTGTAACTAATACTATGGCTGTCACTACAAGACTTACTGCTGATCAGGAGTCATTTAAGGAGATCCCTCGTAACTCCTCAGCAATTCCTTAACGTCGCAGAAAGGACGACACGATCAGCAAGTCCTCTCAAGACTTAGACAGCCCGTTGTGCAGCCCACAACTTGGATTTTGGGCCTACTGTGCCACGCCGAGCAGCCCGCCGATCTGTACCGGTCCTTGGGAGGGTTCGTGTCCTCCGGGGCAGTCGAGTCGTCAGACATAGCCTTTCGCCCTACTCAGCCCGTGTGGGTTTGGTCAACGCGGCTCTATCCTTCATACACGGAGTTCCCATCAAGTGGACAAAAGAGACTCAATGCAGAAAGAAGAGACAGACAGACTCAGGAAGTACCATGGGGTGAGCCCGCGTCCATAGGGTGAGGGAGTAAGCTAAGGGCTTGGCGAGATTATACCAACTCCAGCTTGGTCAGTTTCATAGTCAGCAGCTTCGGTCAATGCCTTGGTCAGCACGGTCAAACTTTGGTCAATGCTCCGGTCAACCCCATGGTCAACCCCTTGGTCAATGCTCGGTCAACACAAAAGTCAACCCTCAGTCAACCCGCAGTCAACGTCTGGTCAACGCGGAAGTCAACCCTTACTTCAGCTATGGCTGCCGACACTTCTTCTTGCACGTTCCCTCACTTCTCTTTCTCCCTCCTTTCTTCTCCCTCACTTCTTTCTCTCTTCACCCCGGCTATGTCTTCCTTCTTTTTCTTCGTCCCTGAGAGAGAGAGAGAGAGAGAGAGAGAGAGAGGAGCGATACAAGGTTGTTGTGCAGACCAAGCGAGAAGGCGGCCATAGCCGCAGAGCTCGGACACAAGGTTATCGAGAGAGAGAAAAGAGGAAGCGAAGGAGAAGGGAGGGGAGAGTTTTTCTGGTGCATTTATTGTAATAGCTTCTGTGAACATAGTTGTGTGTGTGTGTGTGTGTGTGTGTGTGTGTCAGGGAAGGTACTGGTGGATTAAGCCACCACTAGCTTTCATAGCAGTAGTGTCATTTGGGATAATGACTTCATCCGGAAAAAGTCGCCGCCGCGTGGCCACTGATGTTTTTCATTGGTGGCCATCACCCTCTGAAAGAAGTGGGGCCCACCCTGCAGCCGCCATACGAGAACGATAGTGGCGGTTTAAAGTGCCAGTACACGGCCCCAGCCTTGTAGAAAAGCAACTCGTCCCCCCCCGGACTGTGCTGTGTTAACCGGCGCGGATTTATTTTTCAAGCAGGGAAAGGCACTGGTGGATTAAACCACCACTAGCTTTCATAGCAGTAGTGTCATTTGGGAAAATTACTTCATCCGGAAAAAGTCGCCCGCCTCGTGGCCGCTGATGGTTTTCATCGGCGGCCACCACCCTCTGAAATGAGCGGGGCCCACCCTGCGGCCACCATATGAGAACGGTAGTGGCAGTTTAAAGCGCCAGTACACGGCCCCAGCCTTGTAGAAAAGCAACTCGTCCCCACCACACCGTAGCAATGGCTTGGCCTACCGGACCACAATGGCTGGCTACGCCAGCCAAAGAAGGAAAAAAGGTGTGCTGCGGGCAGTTCGGGAAAGCTTGGTGCGCAGTAAGCCGCCTTCGGGCCCTGGTGTACCCGTGGTGTATGTTTTGAACTGCCAGTACCCTGCCCGGCTATGTTTTTTTCCCCCTCCAGCTAGCTCGGAGGTCGCCTGCAGGGTTGGTGCAGCCTTGTGGCTGGGCTCGATTTTGTAACACAAGAAGGGAGGTCACTGGTTCAAAGTTACAAGCACTTTTTTTTTTGTCAGTGTTTTGTGTTTTGTCAGTGTCGTTGAACTATACTGTGGAAAAAAAACACAGCGAGACAACTACTCTGCCCTGGAATACCGTGCACCTGGTCCTGACTCAACAGGATTGGAAAGATACTTGTATACATTCATAATGTATTCGCAAGTAGTACTGGTCTCTGCACTTATTGTGGCTGACATCTCTTCCGCCAGTCACACAGTACTAGTAAATCTGAGGCAAGCTGTCATTGAGGGAAATATGGGACGTGTTCCACTACATGACCTTCTGCTCGTATCCGGAACCGTTGTCGACCAATTGCTTTTGGACTGTTCGAACATGTTGAATGTATCAGGGATGGGTATACTTAAACCACCAGTACCTTTCCCAGCCAATTTTTGGGATCGTACTACTGGAGCCAAATGGCTGGAGCTGCCGGCCAGAAGAAGCCCCGCACTGGTTCTCTTTTTTTTTTTTTGCTCGCATGGGGGGTCGGAAAAATCTCGGTCAAAGGTACTGGTGGTTTAAAATGCTGCAGTGGATCGAGGCCGATATGTTAGAGAAGGCTATGGTGGCTGACGTTCCAGCGGGCAGTCATGCAGTACGTGTGAAGGGGAAGCGACAGGAGCTGAAAGTAATGACTACTACAAACAGCACGTGTAAAATCCACCCTAGTCTTGTTCATTTTTTACTTTGTTTTTTTTGTCATGGACTGAGTGGCAGCTCTATTTCCTCTGCCCATCCTTCAAAAAGTCATTTGCCTCAGAAATAGAGGTGCAAAGCATGTAAAAGACTGGAGTTAGTTTCAATGGGGGGGTGGGCAGAGTAGATGGAGCTTGGGAAACAAATGGCAATGAGAGTCAGTGGGATACAGGGAGAGACTCCGAGAGAGCTATAATTATGAATCTTATGCTTCAGGATGCCTGGCCCGATTTCCAGCAGGTGCCATTGCTTCAATCCTGGGATGCTGGACCCAGTTTCCAGCAGGGGCTGCCCCCCCCCAATAGACCAGACCAATGCAGCTAGCACTCGGCCTCATTTCCGGCAGGTCCTGAACCTCCAGAACGATAGTGGCCTTGCCTTGTGATGTTTCAAAGTTAAAAAATGACAAAGAAAAGTGACTGCCCCATTCCGGCTTGGACGCTGGGCGCGAACATGTTCAGCAGCGACCCTTAACGTATGGTTTACCGGCTAATCAGACTGTCGTCAAATCTTAGAAAATGTTTCACGGACAAGAAAACTTGCTCGAAAACCAAAAAAATATTTTGAACGCTGGAAGGCTCTGCTGGCTAGTGAAACTCCTGTTCGCTGTCACAATGCCTGATAGTGCTCCAGCGCAGTTGTGGTTGAAACCATGGGTGCATCCAAAGCAAGAAAATTATTTTGAAGGCCGGAAGGCTGTGCTGGCTAGTGAGACCCCTGTGCGCTGGCACAATGCCTGATAGTGCTCCAACGCAGTTGCGGTTGACACCTTGGGTGTCTCCAAGCCTTGTGCTCCTGATGGGACTTTCGTGGTGCGCCAAGTCTGTCAAGCGGCATTGCTGGTTCTTTCTTGGAATTTTCCATTCACAGAAGTAAGAATTAAAAATGACCGTGGATTAATGTAGAGTAGATTGTGACGTGTGAGGACGAAATTACGAAATAAAAGCAAATTTTTTTACGCACAAAAAATAATTGGGCCAAACTGAATGCATATGCCGAGCAGAGTGGCTTTGCCTAGCAGGCCTGGTGATTCAGGTGGGCAGGGCAGGGTTAGCAAGCGATCCACACATTACGTTTCCCAGCCATCTTGTTCCAATGCAGGGGCTTGACTGGTGCAAAATCACGGATGTGGCCTAAAGTAAGGAGAAGGCCAGGGATGGCTGGCAATACTGCATAAATCTGAAGCAGAAAGGGAAGTCTCGGATGGTGGTCATGTTTAGTTCTTACTCCATGAGCGGAAAATTCCCAGGAATAACCAGCAATGTAGGATAGGTTGTGATGTATCAGGAAGAAATTACAAAAAAAAAAAAAAAAACGTTTTCGTCCACAGAAAATTGTTGGGCCAAAGTGAATGCATATGTCGAGCAGAGTCGATGTGGCCTAGTAGGCCTGACGCTGGCGGTTGGGCAGGGCAGGGTTAGTAGTTTTAACAGGTTTGATGTAATGGGCTCTGCGGTACTGGTGGTTCATGTCTACTCTCATGGATTGACAGCAGAATGTGAATATTGGAATTGTGGCCCTCAGACATGCAGAGTTGCTCAGGGATTGAAGTGTTCTCCCACGAAGAGTGGAGAGCTTCAATTGTGAATTGCCTATGGCTGTTTGGCCGCACAGACTGGATAATCAGGACATTATGGAGGAGTCTTTGGTACAAAATTTTATGTGCATTCCCCTGCATGAAGCACCCTTACCAGACAAGAGGGAGAGAGATGATGGTCAAAGGTCCACGAGTGGGGGGCCCAGCATTGCTGCACGTACCCGCTGGTTAACCTGGTGCTGTGTATAGGCTATGCCTACTGGTGATTGGTGGCCGTAGGGAGGGGCCATGAGATTTCGAGTATCCGGACGTTGTCTATTGTTGCTCTCATCTTCTTCAACAAATTAAAAATGAAACAATTCATTGCCATAGATTACATGCCGCCGAATTAGCGAAAAGTATTCGAAAAAGAAGAAAGTTGTTTTACCCATCAGAAACATCATGGCGCAAATGCGATCATATGGCTGCCACCACGTAGCCAACGCCTACAAACAGTTGTCTATCCCAGGGACAGGCAAAATCCAGCATCAGCAAAATGATGCTCAGGGCCCCTGGCGCCTTGGCAAAAATCTGCCCCTGAAGCTAACCATCGCAGAAAATCAGACCCATCAGGATGAGGGGCATGCAGTGGATGTTACTATATGCTGCACTCCCAGTATATTTATGGGGGAGGACAGAAAAGACATGCAGTAAAAAGCCCGGACAACGACAATGGAAATCATGGCGGCGGCGATCTCATGAAAGTGGATCCTGATCAGTCAGGAAGGAAAGGAGAAGATGGAGAGCATCCCGCAGAAGTAGGACAAGTGTCTTAAACCGCTAGTACATGACCCAGGCAAGCTTCAGAACCGAAATCAAGCCTTTCTAAAAGTTTTGGAGGCTTGGGGCCACCGGACCAAATTTGCTGGCTGCTCCAGCCACAAGGAAAAACAAACACGCAGAACTGGCTTTTTGGCAAAGCTCGGCGCGCAGGGGGAATCTGCCTCATCAAAAAGAGGCTCGGATGTGCTGGTGGTTTCAGCGGTGGCTATTCAACGGGAAAATTGTATTGATCAAGAGTGAAATGAGCACAATGTGGTATACAAACTAAAAGGGAAAACCCTGTCCACGTGATAAGAAAGTGGGTGATAGGCACACTGGAGTGATCCATGTCTTCCGCATCAATGCTATGGAGATGGTGGCAATGCACCATGCCATCTGGGCCAGCGGGAGGACACCCACGCCTTTACTGTGCGGTATCCCCACCCAACGATGATGCTGGGAACACCTTGAGGCCAACTGGGCCAGAAGGGATCCAGGTTAGGGAGGGCCTGCGGAGGGACCAGGCTTCGTTTGAAGTGATTTATAGCCAACGTCCCAGGGTGAATTAATTGTCAGGGTAACTCCAAAGGTCTATCTGAAATTTCCAGGGATGGAGTGTGCAGGTCTTGTAAGCTGTGCATTGGAATATGTATAGGAGGAGCTTAGGTCAATACTGTTTTCGTATATCTTTGGAGCGAAAGGCCATGGATCTCTCAGCCTTAATGGAGAGACGCGTGGGGGAGAGTTCAATGTTGGAGCAGTGACCATTTGGCTTGCCTGAGGAGAGAAATTGAATTTGTAGGCATAACAATGGTATCTTACCTGAACCTGAACCGAAACCTGGAAGGCTGCTGAATGTTGTGCGTTAGTTCTCCGGTTACAAGAGTATCAATGGGAGGAGGGCAATGTCTTGGGGAAATTTGGTGGCTTTCCTTCAGTAAAACTGTTGGTTGGGAATGGATGAGCAGGAGAGGGGAGTGAACAAGGTTGTGAAACATGAAGCGAGTTGCAGAATGACAACACTTGTTGGACAAAATGGCGGTCCATTCTGACTTTCGGATAATGCTGGAATGCGTTGAATGTTGCGGGCAAATGGGTTTCTTTGGGGGTTAGGTACCTCGACGAACCAGCATCAGGATATATTGGAGGGTTCTGTCAAGATGACCTCAATCAACTGTTCCAGGCCATGCAGCAGAACTTCTTTGCCTGGGTGTCTGGCTTTGCACCCTTGGCTATTGATGGAGATGTGGAATCAGAGGCTGTGCAAGAGTTCAGCCGAACCCTTTTCAGTATGCGACCAGATATTGCCCTTGCCACAGCCAAGGCCATATTCCAGTCTGACTGCCGGTCCGTCCTGCCACTTGTCACCTGCCCTGTGCACCTCCTCCACTCAACCAAGGACTATGCCGTACCAGGTTATGTAGGACATTACATGCAAGCAAAACTATACAATTCTGCATCGCTTCATATGGAATTCATGCCGACCTATGGCCACTTACCGCACATCAAGATGCCAGGAGTTGTGAATCCATACTTGTTGCGGCATATCTGGATGAAGTATGATGAAGAAAAGGGCCAGGAAGTGCAGGGACGGGTGCCACATAGGCAGTTCGGGGCAGATGATGTGGCTGCAGATCACCACTAGGGTGTTCACCCCGGAAAAAAACTAGCAGTACTGCACCGTTGTTGCCAGATTAGTACTATTGTCGGGGCAACAATTTTTTGTCTGCATGATGGTGGTATGTCATCCAAGGAGTCTTGCTTCTTGGAAGCCATACTTGTGGTGAAAATAGTAGTATAACTCCCGTCCACCCTATTTCAGCAATCAAGCCTATCAATCAGCCACCCGGCTACCGATAAGGTGTTTACTACCAGAAATTACACTGGTTCAGGCGTTGAGCAGTCTGCCACAGGGATGGTGCTGTGTATAAGCTGGTGGCCTATGTGATACTGGATCACAAGATTCACAAGACACAGATAAGCTGTTGGAATAACTGGTGACTGAGGTGGTTGTGAGACTCTACGTCAGGCAGTGCTCTGTGTGATGAGGGCAGTCATCGGGATGTCAGAGAATACTGCAGTTCCCTACGTTCTGGAAGCAGTTTCAGTCTTCTGGGAATTCAAAATCATGAAATTTTCTCTTATCGGTTGGGATTTTATCTTGCATATGTAACATCAGCAGGTTTGTTGCTGTCTCCGTCTCGCATGAAACGTTCCAGTCCATCAGCAGGTTTGTTGCTGTCTTACCCATGTATTTATTCCAACTCTCAAGTCCGAGCGTCAAGGAAGGTTGGCAGATGGGTTAGAACGTTCCATGTGACTCCCAACAGACGAAGGACGGTTGTACGTCGCTATCCGTGGGATAGTGGATGTACGTAACGTGGCAGTGTGCATTCCATATTACCTGAGTGGACCTCCAAGGTCTGCAGCCTTTCCTTATCGGTTGGAGGAACGTGCAGCTCAGCATCTGCCTAGCTGTTTTATCCATAACGAATTCTGCATTTTTGAAGTTATGGTCTGTAGCCTACCACAGAGCTCACCACAAGGGGCTGCAGTGGTGAAAGAAGAGCTGGGTGAGAAGTTTGCTTAGGGGAGGAACTGCGCAGTACGACAAAGGGAGAGCGACAGGACAAAGGGAGTGCGACAGGGCCTGGCTGACGTGGCTAAGATTTGCATCACTATGTCATGTCGTCGGCAGGCTGAGGAATACTGCAGTCCGATCTATTTATGGATGCTGGCTTTCTTCTCAGATGGATGGACATTATGTTCAAATAACTGAAATGGTTTGCACAGGCTACAACACTGATTGTTGATGACAGGAGGTTAGTTGTGGCCCTGATTTTGGGGCGAGACTGGTCTGATGATGGCGACAATGCCGGCGTGTTTGTCTTTTTTGGTTAGCCATCACGGTCTACATAGATGTTTGTGAGGCCAAGTTCGAAAACAAATCGGGAGAACCAGTTTTGATGTGGGGCCGAAGCAAATAATATCTAGGATTGTACAGAATGCACACTAAAAAAAGGAGGTACAGACATGCAGTAAAAAGCTGAAAGTCATCGTCTCATCTTCTTTTCTTGTCCTCACACCTTGTTGTCCTGTCCTTGTTGTGCTTCTGCCATTCTCTCCTTGAACAATCAAGGTACATTCAAAACTCTCTCTTGTCTACGGAGAGGTGGCTGTGGTGAATTGAAGTGTTGGCACAAGTGTGCCTTTTTGTATGCCTAGAATTTGAATTATTGAGTCCCGACAACTGAAGTATCCACTTTGAACTATGGACTCCCACTTCATGTTCGTTTGTGGTGTTTGGTTCGGTTGCGGAACACCCTCCCAGGGCTTGGCAGACTGCCTGAAATAGGCATAGGCAGGCATGATCGGTCACGGTAAGCACCAGCTGTCCACAAAACGTATAGAGTGTAATGCAGTGTTGCACACCCTGACCGTCGGCGACCCTTGACTGGTCGGCTGCCACCCGCCGACCGGTCGGCTGGTCGGCACCTACCGGTCGGGGGTCGGCGGCACCCCGCAAAAAGAAAAAAAAAATTAATAATAATATATTCGCACGTGAGAGGCACAGTGGAGGTGGAGTTCAAAGAAGAATGAGAAATTTAATGGTTTCAATCTGCCCTTGTTTTTTCTTTTTGTTTTTATTTTTATTTTTATTTTTGCATGTTATCACTGTGCCCGTTTTTTGCTTTTATTCTTTGTTCCGCAAAGTGCGCTCTTTTAGTTTGTAGTGATGTGACAATATATATGCTCTAGTGCCACGGCGTGTCTGGAGTGTATTTTTTGGCTGTGACAGACCTTCCTTTGTTTCGTGGGTGTTTTGCTTGCTTGTGAGGGGGTGTGAACCGACAGGCTGTAGAGTTTTCCATCTGGTGTGGGTGAGTGATAGTCTGCTTTGACTTTTGCCACAGGTACCCTGAGGGCAGTGGTTGTTGCCCACCTCAGGGTATCAGTTGTCGGGCAGTCGTTGATGCTTAACCACAACCGGGGTTAAGGTGGATTATCACTTACAGTGTAATCAGTTAGGGGATTCTGCAGACTGTTTAAGGGTTCAGCCTCCTGATGAGTCGGTGAAACTCCGACGAAACAGTTTGCCAAAGCCCCTCGTTTGTTGTCCTCTTCTCCCTCTCTGCCTACGGTTTACCGGGCAGCTCTGGGTCCAGAAGGACCAGAACCCCTAATAACCCCACGAACACCCCCATACCCACCCCAAAT
>BFEA01000418.1:715776-738724 GCA_003427395.1 Chara braunii | reverse complement strand
TGGATGGTTGTTTTCTGACTGGTCGGCAGACCGCCAACTGGTCGGCCCTACTGGTCGGCCCTACTGGTCGGCTGCAATACGGTCGGTGGTTGGGGGCGGCGGTCGGCAGGGATGCAACCATGGTGTAACTGATGTACTTGTTTTGGGAAGTGTGCTGTCTGACTTGATAGACATGTGACAATCTATTGACAAAGGATGCCAGTTACTATCCGTTAAACCACCACTACCTCGGAGTCTGTTTTTGTCGACCCTAATTTTCACTGCGCACCGAGTTTTGCCGAGCTTGGGTTCCATGTTGTTTCTTTTCTGGTACTCTCCGGAAAAAATAAAAGAAAAAGCACGGCCAGACTTTGAAAAGATTACCCACTCGCAGCCAAAGGAAAATAAAAGAAAACAAACAAACTTCCTTTTGGATGTGATACCTGGTAGATACCTAGCCCAAAGTTGTTGTGCGAGTATGCCCTCAGTGAGGGTGTTTCGGCAAGGGTGTCAGGTCTGGGAAAGAAAGAAAGGGGAAAAAAAAATTGAAACTGAAACTTAGGGCAGGAAAGCGGGTTCATACATTCTGCAAGGTAATAGTGTGGGCATGCCCTCCTACACAAAGTGTCAGCACCCCGTGGACTGCGCCGTGCCTCCCTGGGGGGCCACCAAAAACAAAAAAAAAAAGACGAAAACAAAAAACACAAACACTGAAAACCTGAAACTGGCCACTATATGTGGCATTCTGAGCCACACGGGCCCCAGTTAGGGCCCGGTTCCAAATAGGCAGGGTAGGCCTAAGGGACGACGGTTCAGATGAGGCCCAGATAGGCCAGAACTATGGCGGTTCAGGCAGGCCGGGTAGAGGCCCAGGCCAACGGCCACAAAGCCGGTAACGGTCCAGCATAGGACTTACCAGCGGCGATGCAGTTAAAACTGGACCGTTGATCAGATCAACGGTCCAGGCCGGTAGGTACCAGCAGGTAGGACGCCGGCCCAGCACTACAAAAGGCTGGGTACCACCCTCAGTAAGTCAGAAGTTGGTACGGTTGGGTTAGTCTTCAGGATTAGCGCAGCCTTGCAGCGCTAGTGAGATTAGCGCAGCACGGCAGTGTTAGCGCGAGCAGCGAGGAGAAGACGAGCAGAGCAGTGAGAAGGAACAGCGCAGCGGCCCTGCCGCGCCATAGCTACCGGATCAGGTACCAGGGAGGAAGGCTTTGCCTTCTCTCCCTCTGTTCCTCCACCCCCCTGCTCCCTCTCTCTCTCTCTCTCGCGCGCGCTCTTCTCCTACCTTCTCAGTCTAAGCCTACTTCTGAGTTCTCCTACGGGACTACTATGAGTATGAAGGATGGTTACGAATTCTGATAACATTGGGAACAGCAACATTGGGACTACAGGTTGAGGACTACTTGGAGGATCTGATTTCATCTTACGACGCCTTCGGCGCCTTCGGTCGGGGACCCCTGCTGGAGATGCACTTGACATTGTGAGATCGATATCTGAGACATGGTATTCGCAACATTTCGGATTCTCGTTACTTCTGACATTTCAAGATACTATCTTTGGAAACATTGAGTTGATGTCATCTTCCCTCTCCTCCTCCCTACGTCTCTCTCCTCCCTCCATTCGTCCGTGGATGATCTCAGACCCTGGCCTTCGTCTATGTCTACGGCCAGGCCTTTCACACCCCCGATGTATGGTTGAGAGTGTTCGATTGCAGTCCGAGTCAGGTCGGGGTCAGTCCATTTATCTCAAGTCTTCCGCTTGCAATTGGTATCAACTCTGTATTATCTGGTGGGTTCTGGGAATCTGCGCCATACCTATGACTGTGTTTCACGAGTATGCAACAGTTTGGTATCGGAGCAGACCAGCATTGGATGACTCACCATTGATTGATTGATTGATTGATTAGCTAAACCTGTACTCTGTTATCATTAAATCGCAAGTTGCAAATTTGTTTTCTTTTTCTCGTACTTACATAGTAATTAGGTCGTTAAATTATAATTTTAGGTTTTGCAACTTTTCTCCATATTGCGCAAATTAGGGAATCGCTAATTACAAGTAACCTAATTAGCGCTAATTAGGGTTAGTCCTAACCTAACCTAACGACCTATCAACCTATGGGAAGTAAGTGCCAACCAGGCACCGCGCCAGTCAAGGCAGATCGGGCCTGAGCACGACCACATTCAAACTGCAACTTCACGGAAGCGTCACTTTTTGCAAAATGCATCTTTTATTGCGTTGAAAGGTTGAATCTTCCCAGCAAATTCTGTATCTTACTATTACCATTCATCTTCTACTTACTTAGTGACCTCGTGATAATGCTAAATTCTCCCGATTAAAATTTCGTGAAATTATTGAAGTTATGTTCAAAATTTTAATGTTTAAACTTGCTTAAACTTTATTCATTTTTATTTGTGCAAATTTGAATATTCTTTAATTAAATATTTAACTTTTGCAAAATTAATTGTTGCAAATTTAAATATTCAATCTTTTGTCAAAATTAAATTTTATTAATTCATATTTTCCAATTAAAATTATTTAAATTCTAAAAAAATTGAAATTTCCATAGAGGGGGGGGGGGGGGGATTATTTTCTTTTGATTAGCATCAAATTTCGAGGTCAGAGGAGAAAGGGACTGTCTGTGCATGGTTTGCCTCTCCCACGTCAATGCCCAAGCCAGCCCCAAGAGGCCGGTTACCCCTCCTATCCCCGTTCAGCAGGCCGATGAACCGCTTCTAGCGTTCCTCAAACGGCTCCAATCCTACTCGGAGACCACGGCAGCTGAACTGAGCAAGTGGGAAGAGGAGGCCCGCCAGCAGGAAATTCAACGCCAACTGGCAGAGGCAGAGGCAGCAAGTCAGCAGGCCGCAGCAGAAGCTGCAGCAGCCGCACGGTTGCACAGTTGCAACAGCAGCAGGTCGAGGCAAGTCAAAACCAAGTTCGTTACCAAGCCACAATGGAGCTCGCCAACGAAGAAGCCACGTACCGGAGGGTGCACCGGCAACAGTATTTTTGAGCAAACGATGACCAAGAGGAGCCGACTGAGGACGAGAGAAACAAGGAGGCCACAACAGTTTTGATGGAGAACCTGCTGTACACGTGCAGTTGGCAGCAACGTGAACTGTTGGCCATGCGGCAGGTCTTCATCTGCCACGAAACGACATTTAAAGCATTGGACAAGAAGATCGCTACCATGCAGGCCGAGATTAGCACACCACACGCCGCCAACAGCCAGCAGGAGACACTCAATGACCAGCTGCAGACGGATGTCAGCATGGGGTTGGCACAACTGTCAGCAGCTGCGTCAACGGGCAGCGCAGTGGCACACTGCAGCCCAGCTTTGGCCGCGCAGGCCAAGCAACTCGAGGAGCGGATCAACCACGCGGTCGCGTCCCTCGGCGACATCAGCAAGTTTGCTGGAGCGTCGACAGTCAGCAAGTTTGCTGGAGCGTCGACAGTCAGCAATCAACTGCAGATGCTCAGCAACCGCATTCAGCAACGACCGGCCGTTGTTGCCAAGGAATGGAAGATGCCGAACTTCAAGATCGAGAAGTTCGACGACTATCACAAGACCGATCCGCTGCAATGGTGGATGGCATTCAACGCAGAGGCGGACGTGCATCACACTCCAGCACTGCGGCGGCTTGACGCACCCTACCTCCAACTCATTGGAGGGGCACAGGCCTTCATGACGCACATGGCAGTCACATTGGAATGTACCATCGCCACCCTCCACACCAAGATCACGTGGGAGGAATTCGAGAAGAAGTGGAAGACCCGGTTCATGATCAACAACGACAAGCGTCACGCCTTGAACGAGATCTTTCGCATGTTCCAAGGCCAGCAACCTTCACGAGAGTGGCTGATGGAGTGGCAGAAACTCGTCGCCACCCCGGAGTTGAGCTTACCATTCGACACAATCCGGGCCAAATTTTTCACTCGGTCATGCGACGCCTAGACAGCTGCGCTGGGCACGGAATTCCAGTATGAGACCTTTGATGACATGATCTCAAAGGCAAGAGAACTAATCCAAGGTAACCGGCGCGCGGCGAACGAGGCCCTCCAACAGCCCGGTTATGTGGAGAAAGGCAAAGGTCAACGGACGCCGCGAGTAGCAGCAGTCCAGCAAGGAACAAGTGAGGACCACGCAGCCGCGTCTACATCAAGTGACGGAGATGTGGCGGCATCGATACCATCGCAACGCTGAAGACCCCGAGGGGCAAAACAAAAGGCGAAACCCGCGTCGGCGCGATGGAGCAGGACAGGCACCATGGACAAAGTTCGGCATTACCGAAGACATGTTCAAGTTGCGACAAAAATGGGGATGCTGCTTTTGGTGCAACAACACCAAACACATCACCAGCGCATGCCTCGACAAGGACAAGGAGAATGTCAAACATCCAAGCTTGGGAAACTGAGCACCGCGGGAAGTGCAGCGACATCACTTCCCAATCCGCCGGAGTTGGCTGCCTTGCTAGCAGTCCCTCTCAAATTCGGGGATGACGCGGTAGTCGCAAGTTCTTGTATCGATTTTGAGAACTATGCTGTTGAGTTGGTGCCACCGTTGAACCAGCCTCTCCACGTGCAAGATTCAAGTGCATGAGCGGTAGTTTCGTCGTCGGACAACGAACCGGTTGCTTCGCCAGCCCTTCTATCGGAGGATCCGTCAACTTGGGCGAGTCTTGAGGAACTCGACCCGTTGACGGTTGAGGACTTCCAATGTTTGCCTCTTCCCTCCATCGGTTCTTTGCCAACACCGCATTACAATGCCTTAATGGCACATTTGCACGAATACTTGCACGTTGCAGTACCACCTTCGTCGACGAACGGTGGAGTAGCGGCTGTTGATCTTTGTAACTATTTAGCGAAGATCGACCGCGAGTATGCAACGCAACGGTACGTCGACATCGACGCGCCGCTCCTGTACATCCGCATTCAGATTGGAAAGGCGACCTGCAGAGCCTTGATCGATTGTGGAGCGACTCGCAACTACATCATCCAAGACTTCATGGCACGCGCCGAGCTAGGCCCGCGCGTTCGAAGGAAAAGTCAGCCTTCGCGATGGTCACACGCAAAAGTCAATCGACCGATGCGTTGACTTGGTGCCCGTGTACTTCGCCCTGCTAGCATGTGAGGCCGTGTCTTTCGACATATTGGACACCAAGTTCGATATGATCTAAGGCATGTCGTGGCTGCAAAGCGAAGACCATCCGGTGAACTTCTATCGACGCACCGTTCACGTTCATGATCAGCGTGGCGAACTAGTCCCGTGTACGGTGCCGCTTCCTCATCCTTCGATTGGTTGTCACGTGGTATCTGCGGCGAGCATTCACCAATCCATCCGGCGGAATGACGTTGAGGAGATGGGCATATGTTTTCCTCACGCCCTCCCACCCGGTGATCAGCCCAAGACGGATACGTCGGACCCACGCATCATTGAGCTGTTGGACAGCTATGAGGATGTCTTCGAAGCTCCCACCGGAGTAGTACCGGATCGGCCCATACACCACGGGATCACTCTCGAGGACGACGTCGTACCTCCGCGCGGATGTATCTACCGCCTGAGCAAGGAGGAGCTTCAAGTGCTTCGGGCACAACTAGACGACCTCTTGGCCAAGGGCTGGATTCGCCCTAGCTCTTCGCCATACGGTGCTCGCATTCTCTTCGTCCGGAAGAAGAACAAGGACCTTCGTTTGTGCATCGACTATCGGAAACTTAACGCACAAACGATCAAGAACGCCGGCCCTCTCCCTCGGATCGATGATCTTCTCGAGCGACTAGGCGGCGCCAAATACTTCTCGAAGCTTGACCTCAAATCCGGCTACCACCAGATCGAGATCCAGCCAAGAGATAGGTACAAGACCACGATCAAGACACAGTATGGGCACTTTGAGTGGATCGTCGTGCCTTTCGGTCTCACCAATGCCCCGGCTACTTCCCAGAGGCTATGACGACCGAATTCCGCGACTTGCTGGACCGCACCGTACTCATTTACCTTGATGATATAAGCACCTCGAGCACCTTCGCGCGGTTTTGAAGCGGCTCCGTATCGCCAAGTACAAGGCAAACCGTGACAAGTCTGAGTTTGCCCAACAAGAGTTGGAGTACTTAAGCCAATCTTGTCGGGGTCAGTCCATTTATCTCGAGTCTTCCGCTTGCAATTGGTATCAACTCTGTATTATCTGGTCCGTTCTGGGAATCTGCGCCATACGTATGACTGTGTTTCACGAGTATGCAACAGTTTGGTATCGGAGCACACCAGCATTGGATGACTCACCATTGATTGATTGATTGATTGATTGATTAGCTAAACCTGTACAATGTTATCATTAAATCGCAAGTTGCAAATTTTTTTTCTTTTTCTCGTACTTACGTAGTAATTAGGTCGTTAAATTATAACTTTAGGTTTTGCGACTTTTCTCCATATTGCGCAAATTGGGGAATCGCTAATTATGAGTAACCTAATTAGCACTAATTAGGGTTAGTCCTAACCTAACCTAACGACCTATCAACCTATGGGAAGTAAGTGCCAACAAGGCACCGCGCCAGTCAAGGCAGATCGGGCCTGATCACGGCCACATTCAAACTGCAACTTCACGGAACTTTCACTTTTTGCAAAATGCATCTTTTATTGCGTTGAAAGTTTAATCTTCCCAGCAAATTGTGTATCTTCCTATTACCATTCATCTTCTACTTACTTAGTGACCTGGTGATGATGCTAAATTCTCCCGATTAAAATTTCGTGAAATTATTGAACTTTTGTTTAAAATTTAAATGTTTAAACTTGCTTAAACTTTATTCATTTTTATTTGTGCAAATTTGAATATTCTTTAATTAAATATTTAACTTTGGCAAAATTAATTATTGCAAATTTTTATATTCTTTAATTAAATATTTAATCTTTTGCCAAAATTAAATTTTATTAATTCATATTTTCCGACTAAAATTTATTTAGTTTCTAAAAAATTCGAAATTTGCGTAGGGGGGGGGGGGGNCCCAAACAAAAAAAAAAAAAAAAAGAGCCTTAGCGTTGGGTGGGGATGTGCTGTATTTGAGGGATGCCTGAAGTGGACTTCGAACTGAAAACGCCACCGCGCCGTAGTTACCCCAACTTTGTAATTACTGAGTCCTACTCATACAGTTGAGGTAACTATGGCACAGTCACATTTTCACAAGTTGGGGTAACTACGGCGCGGTGGACTCATACAGTTGGGGTAACTGCGGCACAGTCACATTTTCACGAGTTGCCCCAACTTTATAATTACTGAGTGAAAAGTTGCCCCAACATTATAATTACTGACACGGGGACGTCATACTAGGTCTTTTCCAACTTATCTCTGGACATAAAATTAATGCGGTCATGTGCATCCAGGCCTGGCTGTAACAACCGTCAGATACATCCAAGAGACTCCTTGTGAGAATATCCCCTCCTACTCCGATTCAACACTCAGCTCAGCCTGGCCAACCAGACCATGTCACCTTCCAGCCTGCTCCTTCGTTTTCTTTTTGATAACTCTTTGTCCTTCTCGCAATTTGGGGTCTATAAGAGACAGGCTGAGACAGGCGCCTTCATTGTGGGAGGACCGTAGTTGGGGATGGGATTGGCCAGGAGTGCCTGTGCCTTTCCCATCCCTGTTTGGCTGCAGCATTCATGTGAGGGACGCCGGGACCATTTCCCGGTTTCATAATGGAAAGTTGCTTTCTTTTTAAAACGGAAGAAAGGGGGGGGGAGGGGGAACGATGACTGCCCGCAGTGCCGACAGCCGTCGTCATCTTCAGGGGGGTTCGCACCTACAATCCCCATCCCGCCATCCCTCTCCCCCTCCCTCCATCCATCCATCCGTCTTCAGACTCTTCATCTTCTTCTTCTTCTTCTTGGACGTTTTAAGCAGTCTCCCTCTATCCTCCCATCTCGCCATCCTTCCCCCCCTCCATCCATCCATGCATGCAGCAGACATCAGAGCAGCAGACAACAAACGTGCGGAGCCCCCAACCCAAAACATATCAGATGACATACATTCAGCATACAGCAGGCAATACACATGCAGAGCCGCCAACGCCCAGACCCCCCCCAACCCCATCAAGCCCCACCCAGACCCCCCCCCCCCCCCCCCCCCCGCCCAAAACAAAAAATTTATTGCAGTCCTAAACCCTTTCCTCCGGCACACCCACATCATGACTGTATATGACTGTAATGATAGCTTGTATACATTCATATTATCTGGATCCGTCAAAAGTGTTTTTGGGGGCGCAAGCTGGAGTTGCTCTTAATTGGTCCGGTGGGAGGCGAATACGGGAAAGTTGGCCATAGCCACTGCTGCTACTCGATGGGGGGTGGGGGAAGAAAATGGAAGGCGCAGCTACTGGCAAAATGCTCGGTCTTTGCGTTAGCTGCCAGCCTGCCACCTCCGGGTCCCCCACCCGCGGCTCCACCCTACTCCCTGACCACCGTGGATTAGGGCACGAGGGGGGGGGGGGGGGGGGGGGGGGAGGATTTTTTTCTTTTGATTAGTGTCAAATTTCGAGGTCAGAGGAGAAAGGGACTCTGTGTAGGGGTAACAAAGGAGAAACCAGGGTTTAGGGTTTAAGACCAGGAAGTAGAATCACAGCTTTGAGTTATGTGTGGTACTTCGATTTCGGGTCCCATTGGGTCTCGTCAAAAGCATAACACTGGGTAAAGCTCCCAAACCCGGTCTTTATGTGGGGTGGCCGGCCCTTTTTTTTTAATTAAAAGAAAAGTGTTGCAGCCAAAAAAAGAAAAAGAAAAAGAAAAAGAAAAGACAGGAGTTGTCTGCTGAAACGTGCCTCCGGATTTGCTCTTTCTGCCTGCAGAGCACTGTGTAGTTCTGGATCACTGGTGCAAGCAATGAGGTAGGTCTTCCTTTGAATGCTGTATTTCCTTTCGTCCTTTCTGAGGAGAGGGGGAAACAAAGGAAAAGTAGAGGCGAAGCGGCACAGAAAGGAAACCACTATTGTCATCGTGACTTGAGAAAACAGCGCAGGTTTCACCCAGCATTTGTCCGTTCGCACATGCGCAGGGACATGTGCAACGGACCACGCAACCAACCACATAGATGGTATGAGAATCAGCCGGTTGACGCCTCTGCTTGACTTTGTTACGGATGAACCCCCCCCCCAGGGTACAGCATGCTCCAACAGTCTCTAGACAGACCCAGGCCCAGAGTCAGTGTTAGGAAATTCTTCTTGTTGATGTCGTCCTGACATGGATCATCACGCGCCCGGAAACGAGTGATGCTTGGTGTTTTTCACTATTCCATGCCACCTCAGCCTGCCTGTGAATTCCGCTTGTGAGTGATAATCAGCAGCGAATCTATCTGGTGGTTTGTGTAGACATCAGCATAAATCTATCTGATGGTTTGTGTAGGTGAATCTCTGGGATACTCTGACGGACAGATTTACTGCTATGTTTTCAGTGTTTGTGGCCTAGCATGCAGTCAGAGAACAGGGTATATGTAGTGCTTAAGCTCCCGCTTAACCCTGCCAAATCTTTTGCGGCGGAGAAAGTCCAAATCAGCACTATAAGTAGGGTTCTTTTACAAGCACTTTTTGAAGTTGGCCTTAGGAGTAGAATGCAGTTGCCACTCCACTGTCTTGTTCCGACATGTATGCGGTAGGCTCCAAGGTAGTTGGGATTAATCAGGTTCCCTGTTTTTGAAACAGGGGATCAGGGGTTTGCTTACACTAGCCGTACACGGTTGAATCTCATAGGAAGTCCTGTTTGTGAAAGTAGCGAAGCTGTGAGCACGTCTTATGTTTAAAAGGGGTGAAGATGAGAAGAAAAGGACTTTGCTTCCATTGGTTGTGTAACTAAGTGCCTGGTGGTAATAAATGTTTGGGCAAATTTTTATATATCTTTGGAAGTTCAGCTGTGTTATCAGGATTACACTAGCCGTACACGGTTGAGTCTCATAGGAAGTCCTGTTTGTGAAAGTAGCGAAGCTGTGAGCACGTCTTATGTTTAAAAGGGGTGAAGATGAGAAGAAAAGGACTTTGATTCCATTGGTTGTGTAACTAAGTGCCTGGTGGTAATAAATGTTTGGGCAAATTTTTATATATCTTTGGAAGTTCAGTTGTGTTATCAGGATTAAACTCTAGTAACTTGAGTGTCAAGAGGCAGAGCTGTCAGCACTTAGCTGGGTTGAAGGAACATGTGAGAAAAGGACACAATTTCTGTGGAGCAAAATGCATGATGTCAACGACGGTGATTAACTTTTGGATGAATTTGTTGGTCGTGGGAACTTCAAAAGTTCAGCTGTGATATCAGGGTTAAACTAGAGTAATTCGAGTTTCAACTTTCAAGCACTGGGAAAAGACATGGTATGTATATATAGCCTCCTCTGTTGCAGCTCTAGTGCAAAGAACATCACAGTCTCTCCAACACTTATGTCCTTTGTTAAAGTTTGTTTCATTATCTTGCCCAATCCACCCCTCTTTCATCTCTTTCCATGCTTGCCACAGATGACTGCATCCCTCCTTGCCACCCCCATCTCCTCCACGGTCTCACTTGCAAACGAACTCTCCGGTTCCCATTTTTCTACCTGGTTGCCGGAGACATGCTCATCTTCAGTTTGCAAGACCACTACTGCTCTTATTGTGTAGCATTGATGGCAGGCCCCACATCGTTGCTTGTTCTGGGCTCAACAGCCTGTTGCTTTGTCTTCCCCAATTCTCTCTGTGGATGCTCCACAGATATTCCAAAGGATAATATCTGCTCCTATGCATCCTGCAGACAGTCCACCTTCCTGCAGGCAGGCAGCCATGGCACCGTGTTTTATGCCCTTTAGCGTTAGATATTCACGAATCAGCTTTGCAACAGGATGCGGTGGCGGCCCAGGTACACTCCCGATTCCACTGGAAGTCCCTACTCAGGATACAGCCCCAAACGTCGAGGGATTAGAACACGATTTGCCCGGATTGCAATGAACTCCACAAAGCGTAGATCACATGGGGGATCTGCAGATGCTGGCATTGTTTGGATGAATCACAAAGTTTTGCCCTATCAGGCCGCATGCCACATGGGCGACCTGCAAATAACTGACCAGCAAACAGCCCAGGAGATTTCGGGCTTGCAACTCCACCTGGGTGATCTGCAAATTGGCTTTCAGCATCCGGCACAGCAGCCTGAGGTCCCTGCCAATCTCTGTGGTCTGACTGCAACAAATCTCTGTGCCCTTCAGCTTGATTCTGATTTTCCTTGCCTACAGTCAGAGGGTTGTAACCATACAAAGGACAGAGGCTTTACCATTGCTGTACTGCAAGTAGCAATGAGGGACCGCCAACTAACTACGCAATGCCCAAACAGGCGAGTGGTTTGATCCTCCATTCCACATCTCTGCCTGCATTATTCATGGGCCTGGCTATTACAGGGCCATTGTGAATGTCTCTGATCGCCGGGAGCGGTGGGATAACGGCATCATGGTCTATCCCATGACTGATGTTGCTGATTTTTACATAATGATGCTGTTTTCTTGCCACACCGAACCGTCCACAATGTCTTTTATGTCTAAGATCATTTCTCTGGCCCCGTGCTGCAGCAGAACAATCTAGCAACACACTGTGTTTTTCTCCTTTGCACAACTGCAGACACTGTTACACTCGGCTGTAGCCACCATCATCTCTGTCAAAATCACTACAATGACACGGTTTCTGCATCCATGTGTGCAAAAGGACAGCCTCTCCGTTCCTGATTGCAGCCACCCTCTGCATTCGGACACTTATATATGTCTATTTTGAGGCCATGGGCGTTATACTGAATGCATGGTCTTTTGTGGTGCCCGTTCTTCCTTCATGTCGGCCTGCAATTGACATGCCATTTGTCAGGAGTGTATGGTGGGCTTGCTCTTCATCCACCTCGATCCTTACAATGTATGTCCTCTTACAACGATGTCCTCTCTGTCGTCAAGGACAGACTGATTCTCAAGTCTTTTCTTATCCTTTTCCTGTGCTTTCATCTTCATTCTACAGTCCTTACATTCCCCTACTCTCCCCTTGTCTTTGTTCTCTCCATCTCTTCTGAGTGTTTATCCCTGCCCCCTTTACTCTGCCTCTTTCTCACAGAGTGTAAGTGGGCCATTATGGCAAGCAGGGATGTGGGAAGCCCGTGCTCAACTTCATCAATGTGGTGAGCCTTGTACGTGAGAGGCACAGTAAAAGGGGAGCTAAATGAAGAATGATGAAAAATAATGGTTTCATTGTCCTCTTCATGTTTGTCTTGTGCCCTTTTATCGTTTGTTTCACAAAGTGCACTCTTTAAGTTCATAGATGTGTGACAATATATGTGTAATAGGTGTATGTGTGTCCTGCTGTATTCCCTTTTTGGCATTTGTTTTGCAAAGCGTTGTCGGCCCAAATACCCTTACAAGGGTATTTGGGCGCGTTTTCGCAACTCACAGGAAGATCGCGCCGGACGATATCTGGGGGCACGCCCCTTGCGTTGACTAGAGAGTGTGCGAGTGTGCACCTTGTGGGCACACGTTAGCCTGACCAAGTCTGGGGCTCAGAGGACCCTGAGACGTCGGTAGGGTGAGTGAGTATCACGCTAGAGCCTCTGAGGCGGTCGCAACTCCGCACGCACGGACAAGATCTCGGACGGTATAGTGTTGACTGGGCAGGATTACGACACCGCCCGACTGCGGAAGACCGGTGGCTTGGGGTCGCCCCGTACAAAGGCTGTAAACGCCGGGTTGACTAGGCGCCGTAGCTGGTAGGAGCCACCGGGAACGGCACAGGCTGGAGCGGAGGCCGGGGGTTGCCGGAAAGCGGCTATAGAAGTGCAGGTCATGGCGGGCTATGAGAGTCTTGGGCCGCGACCATGACAGGAAGGGGCGAAGGGCGTAGTGAACCAAGCGGAGCCCAGCCACGGGGCTGCCAGCACGGCATTGCATGGCCTGAGGCGCAGGCAATAAATCAAGCCAGTGGCCTATAGTACTCCACTGCAGGCCGGCCTAACGGGCGCTACTCTTCATAGGGAACCTGGCTTGCAGCTATGCCAGGCTGGGGCTTAGCCCTGTAGGTTACGTCATCAGGTTTTCACCAGGCGGATCCCGGGAGTGAGGCCAGAGCGGAGCAGCGGAGCGGTGCGGGAGCGAACTGAGGGGTTGAGGGTCCTGCGGGACTATCCCCTTTGGTTTTGCTGAGGGGAGTCCAGCCGCGGGCCCGTGGGGAAGGGCCAAGTTCCAACGTTCCTCTCCCTCCCCCCTTTTTTTTTTCTTTTTTTTTTGCTAATATTTCTTAATTCTGAGATTTTTCTACTCTTATTTTTAATTTTTATTTTTTTAGTTTTTATTATTATTTATGAAGACCGGCACCGGACTCCGGGACCGGCCACGAGGTCTAAGTGCCCAGTTAGCCTAGTATACCCACGAATCACTGAGGTGCCAGGACCTGCAGCAAGCCCACCGGCCTAGTTCCACCACGAACTACGGCCGGGGTACAGTCCTTCGGGACATCCGTTAAAATTGGAACGATACAGGGAAGATTAGCATGGCCCCGGCTCAAGGCGGAACTGCATAAAGAGAGAGAGCCACCTCTCTTCGAGGTTGCTAATTGTGAGTGCCTTTTGAGAGGAGAAGGCAGCGCGGATCGCTGAGAGAGCGCTAGTACAGTAGAGCGGGAGGGGGACGAACCTGGGCGGGTTCTCGCACCAGGTGCGTTCATAGTTGGGAATGGCGGAGAGACGGGCCTGGGTATAGGGACGAAAGACTAATCACACTGGCCAGTGGTTGTTCCCTCTGAGGATTGTTGTAGGATAGCCTGAGCTGTTGTACCGATCCGCTGCGCTGATGAGGGAGCTGCGGGCTAGTGGGCTGCACTAACCTGTGAGGAAGAGCGAACGAGGAGAGGCGCTAGGGAGATAAGGCAGACAGCGGGGGCGAAGGAGTGGGAGCATCGGACCGGAATGGAGGTGGAGAAAGAGGCAGGAGGGTGGTGAGCCACGGTGAGGTGATGGGCTAAAGGGGGCGAGGCTGATGGCAGCAGCATGGCGGCAGCGAAGTGCAGCCTGTGGCTGAAAGCGAATGCACCTGGTCACGATTTTGCGCCAGGTACCTCTAGAGAGAGAGAGAGAGAGGGAGAGGGAGAGAGAGAGAGAGAGAGGAAGGACGAGGCAAAGAGAACCTGGGTGCTGTTTTGCGCCAGGTACTGTCGAAAGAAAGCACGCGGAGGTGGCGATGGGGAGAAGAGCTTGAAGGGAAAATTGAACAGTTCGGTCGTTTCTGGATCGATTCTTGTGAACTAAGATACGTTTCTGAGGTTTTGATGGCAGGCGAATCCAATGGTGAAGCCGGATTTTGAAGATGGTGGGTGGTTTTTTTGCTATGGGGGTTAGGTGCTGCGTGTGAGGTGTACCTTTCCAGCTTTCGGGGCAGATTCATTCTCGCCGTTGCACATACTATTTTGAGTAAAAAGGCGGGCTGCAAGACGTGCCATCGTCGTGGATTGATTGCCGGTCATCTCGGGCGTGGAGGCGTCATCTCGGGCGTGGAGGCGTTGCTCTGTCCTCGTTGCTCACTGCCCATCATCCCACCAGCAGGGGTCCTTCCCCTCGTAATCGTGGCAGTTGATTCTACGTGGTAGCCGTGGCCATCTCGCCCATGGTAGTGGCTCCTGCCTGAAGGTCCCCTACGCTGCGGGATCCGACATCACGGGAGTCGCTTGTTAGTCATAGTGGTGAGGTGGTGCGCCCTCTACATTTACACACCCTCATAGAAGAGGGTAAGGGTGAGTGAACCTGGCCAAAGTATCGTCCAGGAGCCTTGGGTGAGAGAAGGGAGGCCGAGGACAGGGAAGGGAGTGAATGTAACTTACCATGTATTAGCGGGAGAACCTTTGTACCTACGACAGCATACCTAGTCACATTCTGACGAGGGATTCACTTTAGTGTTGTGTTTTTTTTTTTAATTATATATATAACGTTTGTTGTCCTCTTCTTTCTCTCTGCCTACGGTTTACCGGGCAGTTCTGTTTGTGACGATATATGTCTATGTAGCACCGTGTTCGCGTTCGGAGGCGAATGCGAACATGTTCGCCCGAACACGAACAAGCGCCCAAAACCCTCCGAATGCGAAAAAAAAAAAAAAAAAAAAACCGTTCTCAGAAAAATCTGAAAAAAAATATATGTTATATAAAATAACAATACAAGCAACTTTTGCCTTGGAGTCATGTCCAAATTCATAGCCAATCATGAGTTAAAAATCAAAAACCACCCAAGAGCCTAGCTCAGTGGGTACACCCATGAACTGTTGAAATACAGACCCGTGTTCGAATCCAGATGATGGAACTTGACGAGTAAAACAAACTACTAATGAATTGCTTGGGGCCGGTCAGCTCAATGATAATATCTCAAGGCCGTCACCCTTTTAAAAAAAAAAAAAAAAAAAAATCAAAAAACGATTTTATTTTATTTTTTTTTTAATTTTTTTTTTACGGAAAAAAAATAGGTTCGCCCGAACATGTTCGCAAGCTGTTCGCGCGAACGCGCGAACACGTTCGCCCGAACACGAAGGGGCGTGAACACGTTCGGCGTGCTACGCAGATATATGTATATATATTGGAAGTTGTTGCCTGTGACGAGCTATGATTGCGGATTGTGAGCCGCAACTGCAGGCTGCTGCGGTTGCCTAAGCTGGCGAAGGACGGTGGCAACAATGGGACTCTGATCGAGAGTGGCTGCCCATATGACTGGCCGTGTTCGGGGGAGGGGTGTAGCTGCTGCAGCCAACAGCCGAACGGATTGTGATTGGCTGGCAAGATGCTGCTGTGTCAGCAAGGCAGCTGCAGCTGTTCCTAGGAGGGCCTGTGACTGACACTGGGGGCTGTGTGATCTGGGCCAGGTCGTTGAGGAGACGAGCAGAGTAGGAGGAGCTGAAGCGGCAAGACAAGGGGCTAGCACGGTACGCGAGTAGGTGGGAAAGAAGTTGAAGGGAGAGAGTGTAACACTTACCTGGACTCGGTGACAGCCTGCAGAAGTGGCAGTTGCAGGTTGCTGCCCAGGAGCGGAATGTAGCTGAGCCTTGGGATCTCCTGATGCTCAGACAGCATAGTATCTGTGTCTCAGTCTGCCTTTTCAATAACTACGGACCGGCGGATTGCTGTGCCTTTTTTTTTCCCAGCACGTGACTCACTGGGGATTGCTGGGGCTGCTGCCACACGACTGTTGGGGTTTTGTTTTTTTTTTTTTKTTTTTTTTTTTTCCGTTTYTTTTYTTYTTTTWCAAAACCTTGYTACTAAAATWTTTTTCCCCTGGCGATTCTCAACCCCCCCCCCCCTTTTTTTTACCATTATCGCTCTCGAGGCTTCAATATACGTGACTGCTGTGTTTTTTTTTTTTCTTTTTCTTTTTCTTCTTGTCTCTCTTTTGACGTCCTACTAAGTCCCCATCCGGGCACCAGACTGGTGCACCCCATTGTTGGTGCTGGAGTGCGTTTGGCCTGTGCGAAAGTTGACAGGCCGTCCGTCAGTGGGGGTACTGTGGCTCTCTGCAGAAGGCTCGGTTGTTGACACAGTTGCAGTTTCTCGTAGCAGCGAGCGGCAGCTAGACGCCGCTGCTCGCCACGGAAGGCTGCTGTTGGGTTGGGGCGACCGCTGCAGCCGGCGTTTGAGCTACTGCTGTGCGCCAGATTGATATTTCCGCTAGCTTCAGCAGCGTGGGAGGTGCCGCTGTTGTGTAACACAGCTGCTGATGCTGTTCCCTCTCTAAGGCATTGCTGTTTTCCTCTACTCGAGAGCCGTTATGTGCAAATACCCCGGGGGTGCTGCTGGCGGGGTAACGATCTGGGGTTGACTGCGGTGCCGTTGTACATACAGCCCTGTTGAGTTGCCATCGCACTCAGATGTTGTTAGTGTACTTATAGTACACTTGTAAGGGCCCTGGCCATACGCTTGACTAAACTGAGGCTTCAGTAGGAAGGCTGCTGCACCGCCATTGATTGCACGCGATGGCTGTGTGTACAGTGTGTTGCCAGAGTCTGGCGGCTATTGCCTGTATTCCTTGGTAGGACGCAGAGGGTGCTCTATGTGAAGGCGGCGTTTCTAGGCTGCGTAGCAGTCGTGTAGTCTGTGAAAGTGGTATTACAGTCAGAGGAAGGGATCCAACACTGTGGGGTTGCTACCTCGTATGCTGTGCTCCTGTCTGTTTCAAGGCCTTGTTGCAGCGCCTCCTATGGTATGTGGTCAGACTAAGCCCTGGTGGAGCGGTCGTTGCCATCAGCAGACTGCGGGGCTTCGGTTGCTGCTGTCGCAGGCATTGCTGGGACAGTTGCGACGAATATCTCCGCTGTTGAATCAGACTACTTCAAATATTAAGGCTGGGCGTTGCTCTGCCTTTGGGAGGCCGCTGCTGCAATCAAAGGCAGATGATATTGGTGGGTGCATAAATGAAACTACTACTGTGTGCTGCTGATGAATGCTGCTGCGGTGCAGGGCGATGTGTATCGCTGTGCGCTGAGCAGGGCGCCGCTCCTCCCTAGGAACAACACTGACATTGGCCTGGGAAAGGGGCACAGTGAGAGAGGGGAGTGTGGTGACCTTGGGAGGGAGACCAAACTTAGCAAGGGGGGCTATGGCTGCGACATGGGGGACTGTAGATTTCGGTGTGGAGGGTTGTAGAAGTGTTCCAGTTGCTACAGGGGGTTAGTTGTTTATGCTGGGGCAGTTATTGCTGCGCTGTGCACTATTTTGTACGCTGCTGCAGTACAAGGCACTGTTTCAGCGCTGCTGTTGTGCGAAGCATTGCTCAATGCTAGGCACCATTACCGTGCGCCAGTCCTGTTCTTTCTTAAAGGGGGTTCATTGCTGTGATTTGGAGGTCTGTCTGGGGACTTGTGCCTTACGTTCCGGTCGTGGTTCTGGTCACTGTCGGGTGTGTTATTTTGGCCATTATTGCGGGGCCCTCACGAGAATCCAAATTCCAAGGTCCTCTCATTGTGAGTTGAGTTGTACCTCTCCTGGATCTCGAGAGTCTGATCTACCTACTTATATCTTTCTTGCTCTTAAGTCTGATCTGAGGTTACGAGAGGAAGGCGGCAGGCAGGATTGCAATCCGTAGGTCCGCGCCAAGGCCTTTGTGGGAGGTTGCCCCACCGATTGCGGGAGCTCTGCCGGAGCCAAGGCGGGGTTCTGGAGGCAGGGAACACTCGGGTATAACCCTCAATTTACGCGTGTGATCCTATCATTAAACTATATTATCCTGTTGCTATTGGCCTGACGGTAAGTATGACTGAAAAAGATAACTGTATTTCCTTGCTTGTTTGAATTCAGGACAATGATTTGCAAAGCAAACTGACAAATATGTATTGGTTTAATCAAGATTATCAGTGTGAAGTCAGAAAACACAAGAGCTGTCAAATATATTGCGGAGGTTGGGCGAACGCATAAGTTGCAGGCTGCTGAGTCTTTCGCACTTGTTTTACTTGCTATTTGGTAAGCTAGACTAGCCATAAGTTTGACAGCCTAGTTCTACGCTGTATGTAATTGTATGGACTGGTCAGGCACAACATAAGTTGTTGTGCCTAGTCATATGCCTTTCGTCGTTTGTTCAGGCAAAGGCTGGGTTCCTCATAAGTTGAGGTAGTCCAGTTTTTTGTGTATGCCGAAAGTTTAGGCTGACCAGTCTCACCATAAGTTGGTGGGGCCCGGTCATACGCCTTACGTCAACTGTTTAGGCAGAAGCTGACCACACCATAAGTTGGTGTGACTCAGTCTTATGCTTTATTATTTCAGGCGAGACTATTCCCACCATAAGTTGGTGTGGTCAAGTCATGAGCCGCCATCACTAAGAGAATCGGAGCATACAAAGTGATACATTATTTATTATGTATATTCATGGCAGGTTGGACGCCATAAGTTGGAGATCCAACCATATAAGCCGGTAACAGACAAAGCGGAGGGAAAGAAGATGAATAATACAAAATGGTGTGGTAACTGTGGGCAGGCTGACTCACCCATAAGTAGGGTAGTTGGTTCTATGTCCTTGATAACGCGAAAGCAGAGAGATATATAAAGTCTGGCTATTTTCCCTTTCTAAACATAACTGACGCTTGGGTGAGGATCCTCATGAGTTGAGGTGACCTGGCCAGTCATCTGAAAACAGAATCTGATTGTGAGACTTATCTATTGGATATAGTTGTGTTGCGAAGGCCGGGCGAACGCATAAGTTGCGGGTTGTTCGGTCATACGCGCTTGTTGTTGTTTAGGCGGGACTAGACTACTCATAAATTGGGTAGCCTAGTTTTATGCTATATGTCACTGTGTGGGCTGGTCAGGCACAACATAAGTTGTTGTGTCTGGTCATATGCTTTTCGTCGTTCGTTTAGGCAGAGGCTGGCCCCTCATAAGTTGAGGAGGTTCAGTTCTATGTGTATGCCGAACGTTCAGGCTGACCAGCCTCACCATCAGTTGGTGCGGCCCGGTCATACGCCTTATGTCGATCGTTTTGCAGACTGGTCACACCATAAGTTGGTGTGGTTTGGTCTTAAGCGTACGTATATTTGTGTTACCAGGCTAGGGCACCATAAGTTGGTGTGGCCTAGTCATATAAACTGGCAGGTCAGTCACATCCATAAGTTGGGTTGGCTGACCCTATGTCTTATGTAAGGAAGGGTAAAAAGGGAATAATGAGGGTTTTTGAACAAACTATGTGACCTGGAAAAGAACCATGTGGGATTGTAAGAGATGTTTGCGCTTGCATGCTCGTGGGCTCTCACTTGGGGCATCTTTTGATAGAGTAGTTGTTGTAGATGCTCGCCGAGTATTGGAGCCCTAGGTAGGTAAGATGAATGATGGGAGGGAAGCTTGGGATGAGATAGGACTAACTCTGCTGGGGGTTGGGATCAGCGTTGGCTCATGGCCTCATTCAGAGGGCATGTAAACCAATGTTGAGCCTAAGTTGTCAAGCAGGGATCAGGAGTTAGCCCCAAGTATAGTTTTGCTTTGCACTTTGACTTTCAACTTTGTATGAATCTTGGAAGCCTACTTTTCCTACGGGAAGCGCTGCCAAAATTTTGGAAATTTGGAGAGTTAGAATATTTTCAGGTAGACCAATCGTAGCAACTCAACCCTGAGTAGGGAAGGTGTTACTGAACCTTTCGGAAGCTGAGTAGGAGCTTAGTAGAGGAGTTAGGATGTGACTTAGGAGGATTACTCCCTCCTTAGGCTAAACGCTGTAGTGGAATCTCTTTGACATGTCCTGTGGTGCAGGCCGTGCGTATTGATTGAAGGTCTGACTTGGTCAGCCTGACTATTCTTCTGTTATTGTTGATAACACGTCGGTTGTCGATTCATCGGTTTACGACTCAGATACAACTCACCCTCAATACTCATCCTTAAAAGGCTTTAGCCCTGGTGATTTTATTTATTTTATTAAGGTTTCACCCAGACTTTTACTGAATGGCCATTTAACAGAGGTACTGAGTACTTAATTATGGTTGGTTGGCTGAAGGTTGGGGCTTGCATGGCTAAAGCAAGGGGTATGAGTGGAGAGGTTGGTTGGAGTTGACCCCGTGTAGTGTGTGGATCTTTGCTTGATTTTGTGATGTGATTGCAGGTATGTATGGAAGAGTCTCATTTGGTTATGTTGAGTGATCTTGTCTTGAAGTCAGATGGGCAAACCACACAACTGTCGTGAGAGTGAACTACCCCACAACCTTTGTGTCCGAGTGAGACTGTTTTGTACCTGCCCTGATGCAGTAAGCGTACGTTCAAGTAACCCCCTCAGGGCTAATCTCGACGATGTTCAGTCTGATGATGTTAAGAGTTTTGCTTTTTTTCTTCCTTGTTGAAGTTTATTTTGGTGGAACGATAAAGTTTCGGGCGGAAGGGTAAGCGTGTCGCTGGTGGTGCGCCAGATAACTCACCACCGCTCCAAGTTCCTTCCTGCCCTAGGGACCGTCTTACCCCGCACCCCTTGTGACACCTCAAGGTGCAGAAGACGGAAAGGCCCTCAAGCCGGTTTTTGCGCCCGCTAACGGGTTACCTCCCCTTAGCGCGAGCATCCGCCAACGCCTGAGCGTCGGATGCAAACCCATGGCTCAGAATAGGCCATTTGGGTATGGGCACCACATACCGTGCCGTCATCACAGATATGCGTGTAGAGCTGCATAGCGAGTTGGTATGTGTGGGTACTGCATCCGCGCCATCTTATACTAAGTCCTTGCGCGCAGCACTCGCCGATCCTCGTACTAAAAGTTATGGGTCAGGCGGCGAGACCAAGAGCTCGCTACGGCCAATAGACTCGGGTTTGTGGTAACGTGAACGACACATGGGCGAAGGACCAGTCCCAATCGACCTATGGGAGCCCGTGTACGGGCCTCACTACCCCGGACATTGGATAGCCTACGGGTAGGACTTTGGGCCTCCTTCGCGCGTGCATCGTTTGGACCTGCCTACCCCTTCTATTTTAGGAGGCCACTAGACCAGTGCGAGTTGGAGTAGGTTTCTCTTTTGAACTTTCATGGTTGGACGTTGTAGTTCGTGGTAGCCGTCAAAGTCAAACCCCTTGATTTCGGCTACCACGACAGCCCTAAAGCTGTCTACTCAACCCTTATAGGGTGCAGAAGAGGGTGTGGTCTTCAACCGCACATGGCGGTTGTCTGGCGTCGAGAGATTACCCCTCAAAACGCCTGTCAGCCAACACTTGAGTGTCGAATGTGGCCCTCGAGAATACCAAGGGCCGCGAGGCCACGAGTTCCACATAGTACCCCATCAGCGCGAATGCTTGCATGTGCCCGAATGATCGATATGAGGGGGTCATGCACTCGTGCGCCTCTTATACGGAAGTTCAGCGCGCGGTACCTATCTGAGTCTTGCCGTATATAGTTATGGGTCAGATATTGAAGGGACTAGGAGTTGTTGTGTTGTGGCGTTGTTTGTGGTGTTTGTTTCACGTGGGGCTCCAGGTGTTATGGGTGAGTAAGCGCGAGTGTCGTGGTGTAACGCGTGGGTGTGTAGTGCTCCTAGTCGACCGACGTCGAGTGGCGTTTGGGACTTCAGCCCCCCAATACGGCGATTCGCGTACGGGTTCGATTTTCGGGCGTTCGACTGTGTGTACCCCCTATGTTACAGCGAGCGAGAAACGCCCTCGGCTGGGCCACCTGTGCAATTGCATACGAAAAGCTTTCGCATGTGGTTCAGTAGCTCGGCAGGGATACGCCCACCTAAGGGATGGTGACAGCTCCCGCAGGTGGAGGTAGCGGTGCCTCGCGTGACTGTGTCCTGTCGTAGGGACTCGCGAGAGGTACGGCTGGCACACTCGGCCGGAGCGACAAAAACGCTCTCTACAATAAGACCTGCATAATCCTGCGTGACGCGGCCGGGAGGGTCCCCGTGCGGGACCGATGCGCTCGACAGCGTGCTCTTTAGTTAATAGATATGTGACAATCATAGTTGTGGTGCATCACGTGCGCCGCAACGCACATGCGCACACGTGCGCGCGAACGTGATGCGGCGCATTTAGAAAAATAAATAAATAAAATTAGAAACGGTAGGTCCTCGTACCTATAAGTGTCCCTCCCTTCTAAAAAGGGTAAGTACACAGAAATAATATTTTGGGGCCTTGTCGTACTGCTCATTGGTTTGATTCTCCTTTCCAAAAAGTACCCTGCAAGCAATTAGCAGGGTTTCCATAACCTTTGGAAGGATGTGCATTGGATTGCTGGAAGACCACGAGTAGGCCAGCAGTATATCCCGGATTCGGATTCAGGTCTGTGTTCCAAGAGTTATGGGTTACGAACGTACCACAAACACTCCAGTAGTTGTCTCGTTCTTTTCTTTTTCCCTTTTCTTACGTGCAGTGGCCCTAAGGGCCTCGCTTCACTCATCAGCACTTGCTGAAAAGAAAAACGGATGGCTTGTATGGTTCCAGTTTCTAGGAGAAGATTCATTCTAGTTTTGCACATACAGTAGCTGTCTCGTTTTTCAGTTTTTCCTTTTCTTACTTGTGTGCATTGGCCCT
>BFEA01000418.1:703501-715231 GCA_003427395.1 Chara braunii | reverse complement strand
TGTGCGCGCGCACTGCGCACCGCGCAGTGTACTGCGACTCGCACTTCACCTATGCGCCGCAAGTATCGTGACAATATGTAGATGCATACTGCTACAGAAAACAACTCAGGTTAAAGGGGAGACGAGGAAAATAGACCAACAGTTGTGACAATGTCCGTCGTTCACAAGTTTGTTAGCAGGCTGAAACCTCAACGCTTCATAGAGACATTTGCCGATGATGCAAGCCATACTCTGGCTTGACCCAGACGGAGCAGATTACCACCCAACTACACCTGATGGAAGATTCCACGGACCGTCTGTTCACACCACCCTCAGCAGGCAGAACTCCCGCTAATGAATCAAAAGGTCTGTCACAACCAGAAAACACACTCCAGCCCTGCATGACACACTTGTCTTGTTTGGTGAACGGCTTAGAGCGAGCTAGCAATGCCGTGAATATATGTAAACACCCGGATGAGAACGTAGCTCTAAAAGGTCCTCACCTTATGATAGGGATGTCTATAACTATTCTATCTTTCTAGCTACCTGGCCGTCCTGCAGGAACTCGCGCATAGCTCATGTGTGAGCAATTTAGCTATTATGTGACAGTCGTTGAGCTTGGATGTCAGGTCTTTCTCAGATTTAATGCTTGGTGTCTAGGTGGCTGCTGCTGTAAATAAAGGTGCTACGAGCCCTCTGCCCCATTCAAAAATCCAGCAATTCGAATGGGATTCTAACTGTCAGGTTGGGAGGAGAATGCACATTGTGCTTTCGCAAAGACTCCCACAGGCTCATAAGCAGAGGTGCTCTGTAATACAGGAAACACTTTGTGCGCTTTGCGGTGGATAGAGTAATTGGTAACCCATCTGGCTCATGATCTCAACGTTGTAGGTTCAAATCCTACTCCCGCCAATAATTATCTTTATTCCTAGCTTACCCGGGCGGACGTTCGGGACCCCTTCGAGTGTTCGACTTGTTCGGTTAGACAACTCCACGAGACGCCCACTCGGGACAACATTTCCATCCCTACAAAAAATAGGGTGTGCCCAGTTTTCCGTGGTTGCGGGGCCGGTGGGTCTGTCGGACGTTGCAAGTTCGCGAACTAGGCCCGGGATATATTTTTGGTGAGAGGCCAGTAGGTCATCAAAACTTGAAAAACAAAAAGCGCCAATCTGGGCAGTCAGATTTTGAAGATTGACAGTAGGTCCTCAAAACTTGAAAAACAAAAAGCGCCAATCCGGGCAGTCAGATTTTGAAGATCAACAGCCCAGATTGGGCCTTTTCTTATTTCAAGTTTTGCCTGGTGCAAGGAATATGAGCCATAGCGAACTTCAGAAACCAAACAGCATCATACATATGAGACCAGATAGTCGTGACCTTGAACCAAAAGCAGAATTGCATCACGAGTCACACCAAATAAGAGCGCAGCAAAAGCTCATAAGTGACAATGTTCGAGTAGACTCATCATCATCAACAAAGAACCAATGTCGACATCCCATCTGGCGCTCAGTGCCCATACTACAAATGGCAGATCCTATCTATCCTATCTACAATGCCGTTGATGACGTCGACAGCTCCCCGAAGTACGCTCAAATCTCGGCCAATGCCGTTCGCCTCAAGCACCAGGTAGGTCTCTCATATCACTCACAACCTCGATCTCCATCTCACAGATGCCACGTGCACCCAAGGACCACCATGCGCCCCATCCAGCACATAGCAGCGCAACTCTGCTATGGCTGCCTGCTCCTTCAGCTCGTCCATGAGTGTGAGCGCTGGCCAGCGTTAGTGCAGCAGCGATTGCGCAGCATGCAACCAATGCCGAATGCATGGGTAGGCACTTTCCTAAATGGAAGTGGCCTGCCTCCCTTGCGTGCAGCCTGGCTGCGCCGGGCCCCTGCCCAGAAGCTTCCGGTAGGCGCGGAGAGGCTGAGCCCCAGTCCAAACGAAACAGGCCCTGGGCCTGTGGTGGTTGCCCGTGTCCAACTGCCCGCGGCCTGTGTTCGGTCCATGTTGCGAATCAGGCCCAGGGCCTGCCTCAGTTACATTCGAAAGAGGCAGCCCGGGCCTGGGCGCTCTCAACCAACTGGCACTGCGCAACTGCCTGAATTTACCCAGTTGCGTGGCGAGCCCAAAATTAGGCCTGTAGGCCCTGGGTCGAGCCTGCCTTTTCTTAGGGCGGCCGACCGTACAGAAAACAGGGCCTAGTAGGGCAAATCGAGGCCTTGAGCCTCACATTCCCTCCTCCATACTTGGCTAGTCCTCTGAGAAGTTCATTCAATCTGGCGCTTTCCTTTCTGCAGCAACTTCTCATAGTGGGCGACAACCTGTGGTGCAGTCTGCATCAGTTCCTCCCGTGTGAACCATCTATCCTCCTTTGGATCAGTGTGATGTCTGAACCGAACTCGGTACTGCAGCTTCGGTTTCAGAGGACGTCCCCTGCCTATTGGTCTTGGAACCGTCGTTTCCTTGTGGTCCACAATGTCGTCGATGTCGACTTCTCCATCCATGGTTGGGGGCAGCATTGAGCGACGAGTGGGAAACTGATCGGTTTCTTCGAACGGTGCCAGCTTAGAGGAGTGAAAAAGAGGGTAGGTATGAAGGTGTCCAGGGATCCGAATAACATATGAGGGCCCGTTTGGTTCATTCCCAACTACATCCAGAACTTCCCGTGGTCCAAAATATTGTGGCATGAGCTTACGGGAGATCCCGTGTTCCTGTCCCAGTTCAGAAGCCTTGACCCAGACTCTGTCCCCTATTTGAAACGTAGCTGGGTGGCGGTGTTTGTTCTTAGATTCGATCATCGCCACCTGTGCTCCGTGCATGTCTTCTACTACTTGAAATGTAGATGGGCGGCGGTGTTTGTTCTCAGATTCGATCATCGCCGCCTGTGCTCTGTGCATGTGTTCTACTGCCTGCTGCATATGCTTCTCATATCTATAAGCAAATTCCAAAGTTCCTGGATGCAGTAGTGGGCTGATTGTCAGGTAGCAGAAAGTCAAGAGGGAGTATAGGTTTGAACGTTAGTAGTAGGCTGTTAGGACTTACTCCCGTAGTACTATGAACTGCGTTGTTGTACAGGTTGGCGATGAGAGCGAGATTCTCATTCCAGTCCACTTGATTAGGCTTAATGTAATGCCTCAACAAGTGTTGAACAACGCGGTTCATCTGTTCGGCCTCTCCATTTGCCTCCGGATGGTTTCCATATGTCATCTGCAGCTGCGTTCCGTGTTCGGCAGCTGCGGACTTCCACAGATCATTGGTGAATCGGACATCCCTGTCGCTTATCATAGACTTCGGAAGGCCAAAGTCTCGACCCAGTTTTCCTTAAATAGTCTGATCACGTACTCGGTCTTTGTTGTTTCTGGCATAGCTACTAATCTAGCATACTTACTAAATCTATCCACGATGACGTAGATGTACCTTATGCCACTTTTGCTGGTGACTAGCGTATCCATGAAATCCATGGACAAGCTTTTACCAGGTCTTTCCGGAATGGGAAGGGGCTTGAGAAACCCGAGAGGAGCTTGTGTCCGGGGCTTGTCACGTTGACAAACTTGACAAGTCTCAACATACAGTTTTCCATCTCTCATCATCGTGGGCCATGTGAACCGCTGCAACAAATTTGCTGCAGTTTTTTTATACCCAAAATGTTCGGTGGCATCATGACACCCTCCTAAAAATAAACTATGCAAAGACTCCCGATTAGGCACACAAAGACGTTTATTCCCGGCCTTCTCAAGGAACAGCAGGCCATTGATCAATTCAAACTCTTCACACGTAGCTTATCCTTCGCCTCGAGTCTGCGTATGATCTCTGACATGAATGGGTCCTTGCAATAGGCTTCCACCCATACTTGCAAGCGCACGTCGTGCGGGCGGTTCCCTACATGCGGCGCACGCGCCCAACCGATCCCGTGCGGCGCACGACGTGTGCGGCGAACGACCCGTCACCCCCCTCAGAAAAAAAAAGGCCAGGTTCGAGATGGTGCGTTTGAGGCCCCCCGCCAAAATTACAAACGAGATGATATTTTTTTTGCAGGAGTGCTGCCTCACCCTGCTCCTCCTCCCTTCCTCATCCTCCAAGTCTCCTCTTCCCTTCTCCTTTTCATCTCCTTCGACTCGTCCTCCTCAAGTTTTTCCTCCTCCTCGTGCTCTTTCTCATCCTCCTTGTCTCCTCCTCCTCATACTTCCTCATCTTCCATGCCTTCACGTCTCCTTCCCTTCCTCATGTTCTCCACTTCCTCATGTCCTCCCCTTCCTTGTCGTCCATGTTTCCTCTTCCTTCCGCTCGTCCTCCTCCTCCTGCCCTTCCTCTTTTCCCTCCGTCCATCTCTTCTCCTCCCCCCATCTCGATGACTCCTAGTCGTCCTCGCTATCCTCCTCGTCCTCCTCAATCCACATCCTCCTCCTCGTCCTCTTCAGTCCACATCCTCCTCCTCCTCTCCATATCCCCCTCTCCTCGCCATATCCCCATCTTCCTGTCATACACCCCCCCGTTCCCCCTCCCCAAAAAATTTAAAAAATAATAATAAAAATGAAAAGCTGCACGATTCAACACAGGCACCCCCCGCACGGAACTCCGCACGAATGTGCGGCTCGTGCGGTTGCAAGTATGCTTCCACCAAAGACTAAGTAACATCGTCCGCAAGCCCAAATTCAGTGACCAGCGCATCGAGAAAATCTGGTCTACGAGACAGCGCATCAGCAACCTTGTTGTACTCCCCCTTGATGTACCGGGGTTCGAAGTCATACTGCTCAACGACTTCAATCCAACGCTTAAGAGCGTTGGAGAGTGCTGGTTGAGTCTTCATCCATCTCAGGGTATGATGATCAGTCTTTACATAGAAGAAACGACCTAGGAGGTAGTGCCTCCAATGGGTTAGCGCTTTGTAGATCGCATAGAGCTCCTTCTCATAGGTAGACTTGGCCAACTTTTGAGAGGGCATCTTTTTGGACATGTACTCTACCGGCCTCAACTTCTTCCCGTCCTGCTGCGCAAGTACGGCACCAATGCCATATTGGCTGGCATCCGTAGTCACAACGAAAGGTTTATTAGGATCTAGGAGGTTTCAAGACCTCATGGTGTGTCAACGCATGCTTTAGCTGTTTGAAAGCAGCCTCACACCTGTCTGTCCACTCCTATGGGGTGTCAAGGTGTGTCAGGTCTGTCAAAGGGGTGGCCACTATACTATAATTCTGAACAAAGTTGCGGTAGTAGCCTGACAACCTTAAGAAGGACCTCATCTCAGTCACAGACTGAGGACGCGGCCAGTCACGAATGCTGGCCACCTTCTCGTCATCGGGCTTCAAACCCTGTGGAAATCTCAGGACCGAGATATTATCCCGGTGGATCTTGAACTGGTGCTGTTTGAGGAGGCTAAGGACTTTATCTAAGTGCGCTACATGCTCCTCGACAGTCCTACTAAAGATGAGTATGTCAACGAGGCACACAATGACAAACTTGTCCAAGTAGTCATCAAATATCCGGTTCATCGCGCGCTGAAAGGTGCCAGGAGCATTGCGAAGGCTGAAAAGCATCACCACAAACTCGTATAGACCGTACCTGGTCTGGAATGCGGTTTTGTGTTGGTCCTTGGGCCGTATTGCAATCTGATGGTACCCGGACTTCAGATCTATCTTACTATAGTACCGACACCCTTGCACTCGATCCAACAAGTCGTCGATGCACGGTAGGGGTTCAACGTTTTTCATTGTGATGGCATTGAGGCCCCTATAGTCAATGCACATCCTCAAGGGTCCCCGCTTCTTCGGTACAAATAAGACTGGCGATCTGTAAGGGGAGACACTAGGCTGGATCCAACCCTTGTCTATGAGATTCTTGAGTTGTCGGCGAAGCTCATCGAGCTCACCTGGAGACATCCGATAGATTCTACCCTTCGGAATGCTAGACCTTGGGATAATCTCTTTCGCGTGGACGACCTCTCTCTCTACAACCCCTTTCGACTCTTCAAATAGATCAGGGTACCTAGCGACCACTCCCTCCATCTCTGGAGGCGTTTTCACCGGCTCACCCTTTGCAGAGATGTAAACTAATTACATACCCTTCTCCAGATTTTGCTTATAATAGTTATAGAATGCGGCTGCACACATGCATCAACAGGACTCGATCAGACTACCAGCCTTGAACTTGCGTAATCTGGCGGTCCCCCCTTCGGACGAAGTGTGTTTGACCACTTTTCGATCCCTCTCAAACTGGGGCTGTGCAACCGTGAGGTAGTACATACCTAACAAGATATGCATAGGGAGATCATCGCTGACTAGGAACGAGACTCGATGGCTCAGTTCCCCTCCAAAGTATGGGAAAAGACACTCAATGTCTTTGAGGTAGTCGCTGATTACCATGCGCTGTTTGTTGGCGAAGGTCGACTCCACAGGTCGACTCAGGCGCTGCACTTGCTCCTCTAAGCGCAACCTCTCAATGAACGCGCGACTAATGAAGTTTCGCGTCGAGCAAGTGTCATAATAGGCCCCGGGCGTATGGCTGCCAATGACAACCTCGCCAACGAACAACGCACCCTTTGGGGCTTTGGCCATGGCCGTCCAAGAAGCTAGCGGATTCGATCTAGACCACTCCTCCTTTAGCTCCTCTAACGACTCGAACACATTTAGCGAACAGAGGATTGCTAGTTTGCGGGACGACGATGGAGTCAGTAGCTTGGGCCATCTCTCGAGATGGTGGGGGTGTGTCCACCACCTCGACCCTAGCAGGAACAACTACTATTCCTATTGACCCGACGTGTTTCTCGGAGCAGTGCCAGAACTGCTGGCCACATTGCTACCTACGGGAGCGGAGGATCCCAATGCCTGCCCCATAGTAGGCGGGATCTTTTCGGTCACCTTCTTGTTGCGGCACTTAAATTGGTTGTGGCCATATTGACCACAACGAATACAGGCCTGCTTGGTGTACCGGTCCTCTGTGAGACCCGCTTTCTCCCATGGAGGAGCGTTAGGGTCGACTTGACTCCTAGACCAGGAACCTCCACGACGTCTACCAGTCGCCTTACCTTTTTGGACAGTGGCAGCGGCTGTTCCACCCCCTGAAACCTCTACGCTGCCCGCCTTTGAACCCGCTCCCGCTTGGAAGTCGTCTTCTAACTCGATGGTAGAACCATCGTTATTGACGAACATGATGTGACCCTTCGCCTTCCAGTTGGGAGGCAGTGACTTCTTCCTTCCGTCCGTCGTGGGTGTATGTCCATGCCTTATCTTTGCTTCTAGGTTCAGGGCCTTCTTGTTGAACGAGGGGAAGTTGTGCATGTTGATGTTGGCCTCACCTGCCAACTGATTCCTGAGAGGAAAAGGAAAGCATCTCAGGTATGAGGTGAGTAAAACCTGGGGGTCGTAGCGCACTCCAGGAACAAAGATCAGACGCTCTACTGCGTTCGTGGCCTCCTTTACTGACTTGAACTGCCTGTTGTTCAGAGTTAGGATCGCATCTGTGGCCTTTTGAGCCTCGTGAGGATCATGCGACCTATCCTCCACTTGCTGGAGGAAGTCGTCCAGTTTCTGGTTAACTATCCAAGTGTGGAAGTCGTGATCATATCCCTGTAGCTGCACTAAACCAATCAACCATCCTGCTGCACTTCCCTCTAAATAGGAGGCAACCAGAAGCACTTCCTCGTGCGGCAAGGTCAGTTTACACTTGACATAGACTGGCGCTGACCTCAACCATGTGTCGAGGTCTTCACCCCTCTTGTCCCTTGAAAAGGGTTTAAGAGAGGAGACGGTCGTCTTTGGAACCCGCTGGGTTTGTCCGGGTACCTGTCCCACTCCAGGCTATGGACCTTGGGGACTAGACTGCTGCACTATCTGCTGCTAGGGCTGTGTACCCTGCGGGTGTGCAGGCTGCGAGACAGCAGGTAGCCCGGTTACGGCAAGCTGCGACGGAGGTAAGGAATACACTGACTGTACAGGAACCTGTACACTAGGACCTGCTGAGAACCCTCCTGTTAGCGGCATACCTAGGGAAGCGGCTTGGACCGAATGCTGGAGAGACTTATGGGGATACGCCAGTCACCGGTGGGACAAAAGGAGGATGTACAACGGGCCAGGCACGGGACCCGGACAGCGATGGAGCTGTCTGCGCTCGCCCAACTAATACAGCCAGACTCTGCTAGATGTCCTATAAGAGAGTCGTCTGGTGGTCCTGCATTTCTACTACGTGTCGCAGGACTGCACGCAGAGTCCTCATATCATCATCCATGCGTGTCAGATCCATCCCCTCTAACTCGCTAATGTTCGCTTATCTCCGCTGTAACCTGGCTCTTCTTCTAATCATCTTCTCTTTCTCTGCCTTTATCTCTCCTAGAGCCTTTTGTAACTGTGCCTCTTGCAGTGCTGGCTGCTGTATGGCGACCTCTTCAGGGGTGAACACTATTGGCTGGCTTGCCATTACGCCAGTGGACTGACTCAAGGTCTGTGCAACCGTTGACCTCACGGTCCTTGAACTGCTGGCCTGGGAACTCTGCTGCGCAGCAGTTGCCATGGCTGCTGAAGCAGCGGCTTCGCTTGCGAACGCCCTGCTGGCCTCTGCTGCCCTAGCTGTCCGCTGCTGCTGTTGCCTCTCCCTAAGCCGGCGGAACAATAACCGGTCACCCTCTGGTCCTAAGGCCAAGTGGGCTATCGGGCGTCTAGCCGATCGCAAGATCCTGTCGTCCTTGCTAGTGGTATCCCTGTCGCTCATAAGCTACAAAACTATACACAATCTGCACTAGGTCACTCTTTGATGCCCACCGCAGCGTAGTGCACAGACCGATTTAAAATAATTAAATAATTAATCGGTGGCTAAATCAGAGTATATACATTTGGGTCCAACAGGTAAGTTCAGATTCCTACAAACGAAACTGTTTTGTCTTCGACTAGTTCGCAAACAGAAAGCACAATGAACAGGAAACAATTCTAACTATGTTGTCTGTCAGATGTTAATGGCTGTACATCTAACTAGTCAAAATAAAAACAGAATCATTTGATTGGCTGTTTGCAGGATGGAATCTTTCCCAAACTTATCACCTGTAATCTACCCCTCCGTCAGTTCTTCCTGAATGTCTCTTGTTGTCAACGTCCCTGAGCAATCTGGAATAGCGTGCGTGTCTAAATGTGCACACGGCCCACCCCTGTGCCCCGAGTCCTACTGAGCTGGCCATCCCTGCACCATATTTATCCTCGCGTGCAGCAAGCCTTACACCGACCGATTAGCTGATCAGGAGGCGTTTTTATGGACGGCCCCCGAAGTCCTCAGGAATTATTTAACATCGCAAACAGGACGACGATCACAGCCAATGAAAGGTCCCCACCGCTACTTATTTATAGACGTCTGGTACTCATCTTTCCCATAGGGCTGGCCTGCCCCTCAGAATCCATCTATAGCACAGCGAGCAGACAAAGGACAAAGCAGCAAAGCATGCGTGCTCTACTCCCGGTGGGTTGGCATGGTGACCGTGACCCAGTGCTTCGTCCAGGGCCCTTCAGATAGCACCGCCCTCTCCTTCCAGATGCTCCACGTGAACACTGACGACTCTCAAGGTTGAGCGCACTCAACTTCTCACATGAGAGGACTCTCGAGACAGAACACATCCTCACGGTAAGAAGTGTCGAAGAGGGTAGATAAGGTTAGGTGCAATGTACCTCAAAATAGCTGCCCCCAACCACATATATTCTCACCAGATGACCCGATGCCGATTGTGATGACCAATCGCTGCTTCGGCACAACCCACATTACACTGCCGTTCCACCTCATCATCAATCGCACATTAGATAGTTCTCATCGCACTGCGAACACCCAAAATTCACCACTTAAGCCTTCCTGGCGAACCCCTCTCCACCTGGGTCGCCTGCTTGCCTTCGCCATCCTCACTACACACTCCCTGCTGCCACTCGCTTAGCAGAGCGCATGCATGTACCGCATAGGCAGAAGACAAGCGCCAGATGAGCGCTCCGTACCACAGCTCTGATACCAAATTGCAAGGAATATGAGCGATAGCAAACTTCAGAAACCAAACAGCATCATACATATGAGACCAGATAGTCGGGACCTCAAACCAAAAGCAGAATTGCATCATGAGTCACACCAAATAAGAGAGCAGCAAAAGCTCATAAGTGACAATGTTCGAGTAGACTCATCATCATCAACAAAGAACCAATGTCGGCGCCCAGACTACAATGGCAGATCCTATCTATCCTATCTACAATGCCGCTGATGACGTCGACAGCTCCCCGAAGTACGAGCAGATCTCGGCCAATGTCGTTTGCCTCAAGCACCAGGCAGGTCTCTCGTATCACCCACACGCTCGTATCACCCACACAGAAAATAGGGCCCAGTAGGGCAGATCGAGGCCTTGAGCCTCGCACTGGGTCTGCCCCTATTCCACCACAACAGCCCCTATTCCATGCAGATGAGTAGATCCAAAATTGAAGCAGCTTTACAGACAACGAAAACACTTGAGTTGACACAATCCAACAATGCAACGGTTTGACCTCTATAGCAAGCAACACGAAGTGTGTATGAAAAGTGCTGAAGGTGTGACAGCAGCTGTTGCCACAGCTGCACTTGTTGCAGCTGCAACAGCAGGTGCCTGTTGCTGCAACTCTAGCACTTTCGTTGCAGCTGCAGTAATTGAAGCAGATGCAGCTGCAACAGCCAGTGCAACACGTGATGCGGCCGCAGCTGCAAAAGCAGTTGCAGGTGCTGTTGCTGCTGCAGCAGTTGGTGCAGCTGCAGCTGCAACAAGTTCTGCAGCTGCAGACCCAAAATCGAAGCAACTTTCGTCCTATTGTAGGCAACGAAAACACTTGAGTTGACACAATGCAACAATGCAACGGTTTGATCTCTATAGCAAGCAACATGAAGTGTGTGTGAGAAGTGCTGCAGCTGCGACAGCTGGTGCAGCTGTTGCTGCAACTTCAGCACTTTGTTGCAGCTGCAGCAACTGAAGCAGATGCAGCTGCAACACACGGTGCAACAAGTGCTGCGGCCGCAGCTGCAACAGCCGGTGCAGCAAGTGCTGCGGCCGCAGCTGCAAAAACAGGTTCAGGTGCTGTGCTTCTGCAGCTGCAGAACTTTTCAGCAGTTGCAAGTGCTGCAATTGTTGAAGGATTCCCATGTGGCAATGTGTGCCCATTAGGCCCCATTAAACCCTCTTTTTTTCACCTCATAATTTTTTTGGGGGGTCCCCTAGGCGAGCGTGGGGCTTCGGTACCAAAACGGGACATGTGGCCCCAGTCGATTGCACAAATCTAGTTGTTCAGGATCCCAGACGACTCGAGTCCAGGAAGTCCGACTGAGACATTCGACAATCAGACATTTGGTAACCTAGCTTTATTCCTCGAGTGGTAAAGGTAATTCTTACTGCGGGCAGCGCGTGCTCAACTTCATCAACGTGGCGCGCGTTGTACGTGAGAGGCACGGTGAGGGGATTGTTAAAAGAAGAATGAGAGAAATATATGGTTTCAGTGTGCCCCTCCTGTGGGTGGTGATTTTTTTTCTATTTTTACCGTTTGTTTCGCGAAGTGCGCTCTTTTAGTTCATAGATATGTGACAATATATTCATTATGAAAAGAAAAAAATATAAACATGATCTGCTTGGACTGCATTTAATCCCACATGGCGTAGACCCCACGAGGGATTTGCAAATGGCTGACCAGGATCATATGGATGAACCGCATACTTGTGCACCACCCTGCGCAGACCCCACGGGTGATCTACAAATGACTGACCAACAAAATCAGCCTGAGA
>BFEA01000418.1:638508-650597 GCA_003427395.1 Chara braunii | reverse complement strand
CGGGGATCCCTGGGCCGGGGGTCCGAGGGTCAAACCCTTATTGCTGCCACATGACTCGTCGCCTGCACGGAGCCTGGAGTCAACGCGACCCAAGCACCAACCAGTGGAAATTTGAGAACAAAGAGATCTCCTGCTGTCCCAAGAAGATGGATGGAAGAAACAATTCATGAGTCGCGCCACAACCGTGGGCTTGCGACTCTCTGCTCCGTCCCACCCTTCGTCCCCTACCAATACAAACTTCGTAGACTAACGTGCATCTTCCAAGTAGTTTCCATTTCACTCACTATGCTCAAGACGGGCGACAAGATCTTTTAAGCCACCAGTACATGCCATACATCGGCGCGGGCCTCCAAAATGCAAGCCCGCTGTCAATTTATTTAATCGACGGCGTGGGAGGCTCCGGAGTTTTAGGAGAGGCTCGATTGGTTTCTCAACTTGGCTGGTTGGCACAAACCCTCAACAGAGACCTCACCCAGCTTTCCAGCTCCAAGGACCTAATGCAGGGGAAGGAGGTCGCGTAGGAAGAGGGTTTATGGAGGGGAAGGGGGCTGGTCGAGGGGGCAGAAGCGGATCGGAATTAGGGGGTGTGGTTGGAGGAGAGTAGAAACAGAAGGGCTGGGATGGCAAGATACTGACTTCATACATGCTTGTTTGTAGGAGCTTTGCCGGATTCTAAGTTCCTCATCTTTCATAGCAGGTTACTGGATCGTATTTTTACTCCACTGGCTGAAGTTGTGCACCGGTGTGGTTGGAGGAGAGTAGAAACAGAAGGGCTGGGATGGCAAGATACTGACTTCATACATGCTTGTTTGTAGGAGCTTTGCCGGATTCTAAGTTCCTCCTCTTTCATAGCAGGTTACTGGATCGTATTTTCACTCCACTGGCTGAAGTTGCGCACCTCTTTCATCTATCCAGTGCTCATTGAAACGGTATTCACCAGTTCGAAGTAGCTGATGTAGGACCCAGGGTTCGATCCCTAGATCCCCAACTTACCTGTGTACAATATCTGTGACCACTTGAAGAATTGAACCTGCGACCTGTAGAACCGCCAGTGGTAAGTAGGTCTGTCGTAGGTCCTTAGGTAGCCAGGATTTGATCCATAGACCTGTAGAGTAGAAGTCCAGCTGCAGTCCTTCTAGAAGGTTGGCAAGTGGTCAAGTGGGGTGACTAAAGCAAGCCCATGTTGGAGACGAGGACAAGTGGCWAGGGCAAATAGTAGGACCCCAGTGCRACTGCACTGCGTCGTAGGGTTGTCACTATGCAGTCATGGGAAAGTCTAGAAAGTACCAGTCCGGTCCAGCAAGTACCACGGGGGGGACTGTGTGCCTCATGGGCCAGGGATGCAAGGCAAACGAATGCAACACAGAAGTATAAATCAAGAGGCTGCGTCCAGCCATTCATTCATTCCTGCGGAAGCTCTGAGGAAGCGCTGCTCAGGCGTCTTGAGCAAGGGAGGTCTGCAGATGGCCTGAAGACGAAGAGGGCAGAAGTTAGTGATAGGCTAGTTAGCTGTTAGTGGCCATGTGCCATAGCCATAGATAGTTAGTGAGTGTGTATGTGTGTGTGCAGTGGTTAGCGTGCATGGTATCCAGGGTGATCCGGAGTCGAGTTGCGTGTGAACTCTGAGTCGAACGTGTAAGTGTGGGCGCCCAGCGCCATAGTCAACTGAAGTAAATTTGGATTTGAGTTGAGTTGCAAGTTACCATATCTCCGAGTTTGAGTTGGGTGCACCGCGCCAGGCTATTCTCATCTGTTGCATGCATGTTTGAGTGTGGATTTGCAAGACTGATTTCATCATGGTGGTTGCTAGAAGGGGATCAGATGAAACGCAGGCTGCAGTGGGTAGAGGGATCCCTTACTTGCAGAGTGTGTTTCGTGAACGCTGGCTGAAGTTGCACACCTCTTTCATCTATGCAGTGCTAATGGTGGTTGCCAGAAGGGGATCAGATGAAACAGGCTGCGGTGGTGGGTAGACGGATCCCATAGTTGCAGAGTGTGGCCAGATTAATTCTCTGAGGTCAGATTGAGCATAAGCCTTGTTGGCGGGAATGCCCCTTCTCGGAGATTGGCGAAAAGCGAATCAAAGGCCTAAATTGAGCTATGTTGCCACAGTGTGTCTGGAGGGACACCCCTTCCACAATCAGGTCATGGGTGCGCCCGTTGCTTGGAGAGAAAGATCGCCTGTGATGGCGACAGCTACGTCAGGTCGTGGGAAGAGGTCACACCGAGAAAATTGAGTTCCGCCCTGGCACAATGCGTGGGATACAACGTCGAGTGCGCTGGGGTGCATTTGTTTGGCACGAGCCGGATGCTGTCCTGCAATTGCGGCGCTAACTCGATGGCACTGGTCCACATCAGTCTATTTCGTACTTGCAAGCCCGTGTCGTGGGGCCAAATTCCGCACGTATGGAATGCGAGCACACCGGATCTGTGCTGCGCACAGCATGTGAGGCCCACAGGGGAAATATGCACCCAGAGAAAACAGAGGTCGCAGAACTGGATCAGTGGTCACCTGTGCCCCCTTTGAAATTTGTTGTAGGATGAACAAGAAAAGAAAGATTTGGGAGAGCAATACAACAACTTAGGGGGGATAAGGAATGGGTTGACCTGTGGGACTTGCAGAAGAATGTCCACACCTAGCGCTCGAAGTATCGGTGCCACAGGGCTTGTCCAACTGCTCTTCAATCACGGCTGAGTGGGGTAAGTGGGGTCTTGCTTAGCCCTGGTGCCTACAACCACTGTCCGGTCAGGTCACCCCTGTTAAGTGATGTCTGGAGGGTGTTACATGCTGAGCCTGCACACGGGCCCCATTTTGGGGGCCCGACGGTCGCTGGGGGTCCCCAGGCCGCACGCCCCTCAGACGCGCGCCCTGGAGGCCCACGGCCGGCCTTTGGGCTGCAGGTTTCGATTTGAGGCAGCATCCATTTATTTGTTTTTCTTTTTTTTTGCTGTCAAATGTTTGTCTGTCCAGGCGTCGTTTCGGACTTGCAGTTCATCCGAACAGACTTTCGGTCTGTTTGGACAAGGCCACAATTTTGGCCTGTTGCGGACGTAGGCAGGCCCTTGTGGGCCAGGTTCGTGTTCGTCCAGTAGCGGACATCGCTGCTGCATCAGCAGGGAGGGTCTGGACATCCAGTCGGGACCCAGACCAAGTAGGCCACGTTTTGGCCGAGGAACAGAGGCACACAGAGGCACACCCGCAAGGCCCAGCGCTACTTATAGCTGGGCCACGCCTGGGCAGACACACAGTTCGAGTAGCTCACACGCTGCTGGAGCAGCTCGACAGCGCTACGCTAGAGGTAGAGATGTAGGTAGGCAGTGAGGCGGAGGCCATACCTGCGTCGGCGGAGATCTTACCAGGGCGCCATATCTGGTCTTCGCGCCAGTGCCTTGCAGCACAGAGGACACACACGGCGACAGTTAGTACCTGGCCGCAGTTACCTGCAGGTGAGATAGTGAGGAGGACGGCATCTTCTTCTTCTTCTTCTTGCTCTCGTCCCCCATCTCTCCTCCTTCCTCCTTCTCTCTTCTTCTTCTCTTCTTCTTCACACACACACACACACACACACACACACACACACACGCACACACACACACACACACACACACACAGAGAAAGAGAGAGAGAGAGAGGGAGATTACAGGCAGAGGTACATCGGCCATGGAGCACAGGATCTGATTCAACATTTTGAGGCAGACATTGATTGGCTGGGAGACTATTTTTGGACTTCGCTATCGCGATCATGGTCTTCTCCCTCCTCGCCATCTTCGTATTGCCTCTCCTCCCCCATCTTCTCATCCATGGTATCTCCCCCATGTGCGTGAGCAAGAAGGGACCTTTCGTCCTGAGTGCGGTCCCTCCTCCCTCTCTCACGTGTGGTGTATGATGGGGTGTCGCGTCAGTATCTGACAGGTCAGGTCATATCTTCGAGTCTTCCGCTGCGCTACATTGTGCTATTTTCATATGTATCTGGATGTACATTTCTTGTTGATGCTTTGCTGGCACTGCATTGTCCATTCAAGTCCTTTTCATTACTTTGCGGATCCTTGGCTCCCCATACATCGCTCGACTGAGCATCTATCAAGGGTGACAATCCTGAGTGGTAGACACTGAGGAAGGATCGAGGGGGTAGGGGTGCGGCGTTGAGAAATAATGCAAGTGGTAGGTTTGGAGGGAGTCTCATAAGGAATAAGAACCTCTGTAGAGCATCTGGATCACCACATGGACGACTACTGAAGGTGGCTGTCATATGTCTAGCATCCAACGTCTACAACCTGGGCTTAAAAAAAAAGGGGAAAAAAAGGACTGATGGCCCAGAGACCTATTTCAACTATTTGAGGCTATTTATGATGCTCAATAAGACAAAAAGAAAGATTTGTTCGACTGTACTTGAACAGGATCTGTTCCTTAGGTGGTGCACTCCTGTATCCTCTAAAACAGCAAATAAAAACAAAAACAAAAAAAAAAGAATATTGCTGGTGTGGTGCACAGGCAGGTGCCGAGCAGTGCACAGTGGACTGCACCGCACGGCCGTGCGACCCGTGCGGTTGCAAGTATGGTATTTTAATTATTTATTGATTAGTTCTTTCAGATTCTTTGGATATCTTAGTGTTCCACTGCCTCTCTTCGTATACCTTCCGACTGCTGTTTTTTGTCCTTCCTTTCGAAAATTGCGATGTCCACCTCCGCACGTGCTTGCTGTTTCTCCCTTTCAAATTCTTCCCCTATTCCGTGCCACCAACTACCACGCGTGACATGAACCATTATGAAATTTGTTCAGGATGAGCTCCATAGGCCTCCTATAAATCAGGTAAACATCCACTGTTCATCTTTCTTTCCTGTCGAGTCCGTAGCTCCCCAACACGAAGTTCATAGCTTACCCCCCCCCCCCCCCCAATCCATCAATTGATTAGTTCTTTCAGACTCTTTGGATATCTTAGTGTTCCACTGCTTCTCTTCGTATACCTTCCGACTGCTGTTTTCTGTCCTTTCTTTAGAAAACTGGGATGTCCACCTCCGCACGTGTTTGTTGTTTCCCCCTTTCAAATCCTTCACCTACTCCGTGCCACCCACTACCATGAGTGACATGAGCCATTATGGAATTTGTTCAGGATGTGCTCTATAGGCCTCCTATAAATCAGGTAAACATCCACTGTTCATCTTTCTTTGCTGTCGAGTCCATAGCTCCCCAACACGAAGTTCATAGCTTAACACCAACCCCCTTCCCCCCAATCCATCAAGTTATAGCTTCTCAATGCCAAGACTGTTTGGCTCTGCTGACACATTCATTTACCGAGTGCGAACTCTATATGCTCGGAAATGAATGTGGTGCAAACCAGCATGAAGACATATCTACAAGCGTCACAAACAATGAGACTCATACTTACTGACACATAGGGAGGGAGAGAGAGGGGGGGACCAAGAACCATGGGACAAAATCTGAACTGCCTGTTCTGTTTCGGAAATTCTCAATACAGTGTCATTTCTGCGTACCGTCCTTTAGGTCCTGGTTTTCTCCAGACACTCATCTGCTGCTCTTCAACATGCATTTCTCTGCATTGTGGGATTTCAGCCTTCCTTTTCACTGGTTTTATGTTTGCAATCCCCTGTGTAATGTTACCTGCTACACCTCATTGGTTAAGCCATTGTGAAGCAATGCCAACATCACCTCTTTGACTTATTTATGCATTTCAAACTGCAAAGAATGGCTAAATATATCTGTGAACTGCGACTGCACCTTCCTGCATCCATACATTCTAGAAACACCTCCCTCCCCCCTCCTAATCATTACTCCTCTTTCCCTACTTGTGACTAGGCAGAGGCAGAGCAGCGAGGCTGGGAGAGAGAGGGAGAGTGAGAGCACACATACACGCTCACTCAACTTGACGCAGACTCGATACTACTCGACAGATGCAGGCACGAAGTGGCAAAGTTGCAAAGTTGCAGTCTTGAATTTCCGAGCACAATGTCGAAGCCCAGTCACACTGAACACAAGCACTGACGCTGAAAAACTGGCCGTATTGTGCCCGAATCCATACTAAAGTACCGGACTCGAGTACGGTCCTGAGGGCGAAAGTGAAAATGCCTCATGGCTGAAACTGAAAATCGAAAGTCTGAGAATGGGCGCCAGAATGCCGGATGGTGCCAAGTGTCCGAAATCCGAAAGTCCAAAAAGGAGGAATTTGAAAACGAGCGCCAGAATGCGGATGGCGCCAACCGTCCGAAATCAGGAAAAGCAGAAACGAAGTAAAACAAAAGAAGAGAATCGCAAAAACAAAAAAAAGCAAATAATACAGCAAGCTGGCGGGTGGTAATCCGCACGCCAGGGATCGAGCCCTGCGGAGTCCGTAACACAGTCCCCTCCCTTTAGAAGGCAACGTCCCGACTGCCAAAAGTCATGAAAATAATGCTGACTGAGTAGCCTGACTCCTGTGAAGGACGGGATGGGGCCGATCACTGGGAAGCAGGAAGAAAAAGGGAGAGAGGTATAATGTGGGTAGCGAGGGCTGGGGGAAACAGGGTTTTCCTACTTATGAGCTACGGGTTATGCTTACTGATGGACTACAGAGTTGTGAACTGAGAGGGAACATAGTTTTCCAACTTTTCCTACTGATGAACTACAGGCGTATGAACTGCGGGGGAACAGGGTTGTCCTACTGGTAAACGACAGGGTTATGAACTGAGGGGGGAATAGGGTTGTCATACTGATGAAATACAGGGTTATGAACTGAGGGGGGGAACAGGGTTGTCGTACTTATGAGCTACAGGGTTACATTGGGCGAAAGGGTTCTGTTGAGGAAAATTATTTTGCAGTGTTTGGGGGTTGAGGTTTCTGAGGATCTCGAAGTGAATGGGGTTGGAGGGGGAAATCGCAGGTTCTGCAAAATGGTCTGGATGAGAGTTTTGAAGCAGGTCTTCAAATAAGTCCTGGTATGGATAGGAAGAAAGTTGATGATGAACCAGTCATCAGCAGGCTGCAGCGTGTAGTAGCGAGGGTTCCAACTCGAAAGTAGTGGTGTAGCAGTCCAAAGATGAATATCCAAGTACCAGGGTGCGTCCTGTACACGATCCTGATGATGGTCTGATCCGGATAGCAGGTCGCAGACTGATCCTGATGTCCATGTCAAGAGTGCTGCTCCAGAAGTTTGTCAGTCCAGGTGCTGGCCAATGGGACAGCATGGTGGCCAACCTGCTGCTTACTCTCCTCGAACTGTGCTGCAGGAGGCCATCGTCCTCATGCGCTTGCCATTAGATCCTTTATCGCCGGCGATGCGCAGGAGCCACAGCTAAGGCTTGGACAAGAGAGACGGAGGATGTGCCAGAGGACAGATTGGGGAACGAGGCGGAGGCAAGAGCGGATCAGACGGAGAGAGGTTTTGCTGGGTGCAGGGGGTGTGTGTAGAGGAATGAGGTGGGGTTATGCAGGGTGTATGGGTGTTATGCGTAGTATATATAGCTAGGATACAGGGTGAGCACGATGATAGACACAAACAAGTTTCATGGCGTTTTTTAGATTATCGAGGGGTTCCCATGTAGATTCTTCATTTGGGTATCCGGTCCATTTGACTTTGTATTCAGTGATTGGTTTCGGGTGATTGGATACTTGAGTTGTTCTTCGTCCTATGATAGATTCTATTACGAATTNATACTTGAGTTGTTCTTCGTCCTATGATAGATTCTATTACGAATTCTGGCCCGGTAGGTAGCATGATTGGTGGGGGTCTAGGATACAGGCGGTCGGCAAATTGTGGAGGTGATTCATGGTATTCTTTCAAGTACTCGACATGGAAGACAGGGTGAACACGGCTCATGTCAGAGGGTAGTTGAAGTTTGTAATTTACAGGGGATATGTTTGTTCAATGACGGGGAATGGACCGAGCCATTTGTTTGAGAGTTTCTTGAACAACCCATGTGTGGGTTCAAAGTGTTTGGCAGAGAGCCAGACTTTGTCCCCTACTTGGAATGTGATATCTCGTTTGTGTTTGTTGGTCTTCTTGGCTTGTTGTTGTTGGGTTCTTTCAAGGGCGTCGTGGCTTCTCTGAGGAGGCGGTTCATTGTTGCAACCCATTCATTGAGAGAAGGACAGGAGTGGATGGTTTGAGCTTGGAGGGGAGCAAGAAGTCTGAGGGGAAGCGGGCATGGTAGCCAAAGTCAAGGTAGTATGGGGACATGCCGGTGGAAGGGCAGACAATGTTGTTGTAGGCTATCTCGGCGGCGGTCAGCAATTGATCCCGGTCGTGTTGTTGTGGATGACAATACTTCCACAAGATCCTTTGGAGAGTATCGTTCATCTTTTCAGTTTGACCATCGGTCTGGGGTTGGAATGCAATGTTGTACTTGAGAGTGGTGTCGTAGGCTTTGAACGGATTTTTCCAGAATTGGGAAAAGAAGTGGGGATCACGACCGCTGATGATGTTTTCAGGGAGACCATGATGGTGTGCGACATGATCGAAGAAGAGTGTGGTGACGTCTTTGGCATTGTGAGAAGTGGTGCAAGGGATGAAATGGGCCCGCTTGGTCAAGCGGCAGACAATGACGTAGATGCAGTCATAGCCGGGGTCGATCTTGGGGAGCCTGCACACAAAGTCCATAGAGACAGACTGCCACATGTGGGTGGGAATAGGCAATGACTGGAGCTTGCCTGGCTTGGCCTGGTTTGAGGGGTTGATTGATTGTCGGGGCATGATCGGATGTATGCTTTAACGTCGGCACGGAGTGAGGGCCAATAGAAGTACCTAGAGATGGTGTTGAATAAAATCACCAACAAATGCTTCCACATTGACCAAACAGGATTCATCCCGGGTCGTTATATTCTGGATAATGTTATGGCATTGAACGAGTCAATATGAAAAATCAGAGAAAGGAAAATAAATGCTGCCATTCTCTTCTTTGACTTTGAGAAAGCATACGATCAAGCCAACTGGGACTTTATGGAAGCAAGCATAGAAAGAATGGGAGTCGGACCGAACTTCAGAAAGTGGGCTAGGATACTCTACAAGGATGCAGTTGGCTGTGTCCAAGTCAATGGACTTTTGTCAGATTGCTATCCGATATCCCGCTCGGTCCGCCAAGGGGACCCACTAGCTCTGTCAATTTTCCTATTCGTAATGGAGGCAATCGCATCCTTCCTGCGCAAGGATCCATCAATTCAGAGACTAGCCAGCACCAATGTAGGCTCGGCCCATCAGATGGATTTCCCCGCAGCTATCATGTTCGCCGATGACTTAATGGTTCTGATCAGAGCATCAGATTCTTCCTTCAGAACACTAGCCAAAGCAATGGAAGCATTCAAGTTAGCCTCATAAATGAAGATCAATTGGGGGAAAACAATTGGCTGGTGGATCTCCGATGATGAACCCCTTTCTCTCCAAGGATGTGAGGCGGCTATGACATGGCAAACACCGGATACACCCACACGTTATCTAGGTATCCTTATGACGAAAGGAGGATTGGCGCCCCAAATGGGCTTATCTATGCTGGCCAAACAGATTAACAAAATCGGAAGGTGGGGCAACGCCTTCACTTCCCTTATCGGCCGAGTGCTGGTTCTCAATTTGTCGGTGTTCTCAATGATGTGGTATATTGTTTCTATTTGGACAGTTCCCGACCGCTCGATTAAGGAGCTGAACAGACGAGCCAGGATTTACCTATGGACAGGAGACCCCAACAAAGACAAGGGCATATCTAAGATAGCTTGGCACTACGTCACAAGGAGGCCACGAGATGGGGACCTAGGAATCATTGACCCCGGAACAGAAACGAAAGCTCTGCAAATTAAATGGATCATCAAACTGCTGATGAATCCGGACAGCGCCTGGCACTGGACAGTATCAGATCGGTAGCTCCTGTTCCCTCCCCGAACGATTTGTCAGGTCTGTTTTGGGTAATGAACAAAGAATGGGTGATATCTACAGGACGGAGGAATCGAACGAGGAATAACAGACCCGAAGACCATTGGCCGATCACCCCCTACTGGCCGGCACTGCTTCGATCGTGGAGAAAAATAATCCCTAACAAGATAAACAAACCCAAATCTTAAGATGAAGTACTAAGACAACCGCTCTTCGGGAATGAATGGCTAACAAACGAGGCCAACAACGCACTTTTCCTTGAACAGAGGTGGCTGTCTTGGATCAAGAACGGTATCTGGAAAGTAGACCACTTGTGGGTGGAGGACAGAAAAGACTGGATAACAGAACAAGAAGCTAGTGCCCGACTGAAAGGATGCCACAGACGAGAGACCAATCTTCAATACATACTCAGTCGTATTCCTCAAGAATGGAAAGATATCCTGATAAAAGATGAGTCCTGGAGACCGGGTGAATGGGGTCTTTTGATTCAAGACACATCCTCTACTAGAGCCTATCAATTCTCTCACATGCAACAAGGCTCACACACCAGAGCCATTTTCCTCTCCTTCCCGGTCTCCTTCACCAATATGGACATGCCAGCTATTTTTGACTACAATGTAGAAACATCTATACTGGATTCCTTCCTCCTCAGAAAAGTAAGGGTCCTAGGTTCATGGCCAAACGCAATTTTCAGACCGGACACTGCAATTTGATCCTTGGAGTTCGACCCAGCGGAGTGGGGCTGGAAGCCAAATTCTACCAGCAACTTCAAGTCAAAAGTCCCGATCCAGGATTACTCAGTCAAACTTGGGTACAGACTGTCTCTGAAGACCAAAAATCCAGATCCAATCATCAAAAACAGATGGCGGAACCTCGTGGGTCAAGAAGCAGACAAAATCACACGAATCCATTGGGAAAAATTCAAACGTATTAGACCAATCAAGATCAGAAGTTTGCAATGGCTGATTGTATACGCAGCCCTGCCGGTGAACCAATGGCTGCACATTAGACGGAAAACCACAGACCCAGACAGCTCGGAATTATGTACAGTCTGCTCTGAAGGCTCTGTAGAAGACGTAGTCCACTGCCTAGTGCGCTGTAAAGAGGCGACCGAATACTGGGCGAGAGCTTCTTCACTCTGGGATTCCCTCTTCACATCTCCCTTCCCCAAACAACCCATTCAACTGCTCCTCTTGACTAACATCCCTGATCAGGCTCGGAAGGCAGGAAAGTGACCCTATGGGTCATATGGAAGGAGAGATGCAGTCGAACAATTGAAGGACGGTCCAACCCGCGGGAAAAAGTGTGGATAGAAACTAAAACAATGATTCAAGCCGAGATCCTTTGCAGATGGCGGAAGATCAAACGAGCCTGGACAGAAGGCGAAGAACAGCGGAACAAGGAGAGGCAGAGATTCTACAGGAATTGGCTGGTTGATGGCAAGGTTGGAGAACTGCGACAGGACCGGGTATGCTGGAAAGAATGGCATAATTCAATTCCAGAAAGGGGTTCCCAACATCAGACGACGCTGGAAGGCTTAACCACATCCTAGGCTGCAAGAGGATAAACATAACCCAGGGGGTACAGACGACGTGGAAAAAGGAGGACAAGTCTGATAACGCTGGAGCATGAACGGGGGTTGCAAAGGATGATCCCATCCCAGAGATCCGGAAGCTGACGAACACCCTGCCAGGGTCCAATTTTGACGACCGGATGATAAGAATGCAGACTGAGGGTGTAGGTTTTAATAATATACGGTTGACCTTCCAAAGGGAGGCAAAGTGGTGTATGGGAAAGGACCAGGTTGGGTAAGGACAACAGATGTGATCTTTCTAGGGTCAAATGCTTTATCTGACAGATCTGGTTTCCGGGTCTGAGAGGAAAGAGAGGGACAAGGCAAGCTGACAGTCAATCCTCCCATGGTGGAGTAATCAATGCTGCTCAGGGGTCCTTCGGCCTGACGGAAGGAAGCATGTGTGATTGGTAATTGATGTAATGTATAATTTGACTTGCCGGTGGAATAGGAACCGGACTGACGCTTCCCAGAATAGAAGGAGCCAGGACCATAAGGCCCTGTTTAAAAAAAAAAAAAAAAAAAGTGATTCCGACTGAATGTCGAAGGAATTAATTAAGATTCAAATTTTGGAGAATCTTAAGAATGATATTCGGAAAAAGAAAAGAAAGCGGGAAAGAAGCGATCCTAGCTATGTGCTATTTCAATAGTAGTATAGTACTAA